>LOEQ01002138.1:138997-170426 GCA_001685075.1 Bramus lutescens | reverse complement strand
CTTCCTAGACCTGGATGGAGGAGGGAGGACCTTGGACTTCCCACAGGGCAGGGAGCTCTGACTGCTCTTTGGACTGGAGAGGGAGGGGAGGGGGAGGGGGGATGGGAAGGGAAATGGGAGGAGAGGAGGTGGAAATTTTTAATAAATTAAAAAAATGAATGAAGTATTTTAATTAATATAAGCATCAAGTCCTTGACAGTAATAAATGTACTATATAAAATACTAAGGATGTCTAGCATCTACAAAATAATTTCCACCTACCTTTCCATAGAGTAGGCTACTAAAATCTCAAACTTGTAAGGAGCTTATTTGAAACTAAGTACCTGGGATAGGGAGTGCTTGCCTAATAAGTGCAGGGACTTTCCTTCTTCCCAAATAGTACAAGAATAGATAAATAAGCTCCAGAGCGATGACTCAGAGGTTAAGGACACTGGACACTCTTCCAGAAGACCCAGGTTCTAATTCAAGGGCCCACATAGTGGCTGTCAATTGCTTGTAACTCCAGTCCCAGGGATCCAATGCTCTCTTTTGGCCTCTGCTGGCACTGCACGCATGTATTGCACAAGCATACATACAAGCAAAATATCCACCAAATAAAAATATAAAGCTAAATAAAATCAAAAAGACCCCACAAAAATAAATAAAAGAAGAAAATAAAGCTAAACATTTTATAATATCATAACATCTTTGTGGGATGAATATAAATGGTGTGATGTGTTCATATTTATAAATTAGGAAGAAACCCTGGCATAAAGTCATCCAATATCGACCTAGATGTAATGAGGCATGGATGTCCCCCTTAGCACTAGTGGGACTATAAATAGAAATATCATTTTGCAAATCAGTGTAGCAATGTATGTATCAGAATGCCCTAACATATTTAAGTGCTTATTTTTGGCAATAACAACTATTAGGAATCTATTTTGAGAAAATCAGATTTTAAAATTTATGCACAAAGATTTCTCCCAGAGTGCTTTTTCAAAATAGTAACATTATAAACAACCTAAACATTTAAAAATAAGCATTTGAGCAAATAAGTTTTTATTTACCTACTCAAATGAATATTACACAGTACTGCTATATCCTGATAATAGAATTTGAGATGGTACAAAAAATAGCTTATGTTAGGTGAAAACTTAGTCTCTAAAATTATATAAGCATTTCCTGACATACATAATGATTACAGTTACAAGCATCTATCTAAAGAAAACAATTCTATGAATATTTTAATTTTACAACTATGAGGAATTTTTAGCTGACTTATGTCTATGACATTTCTAATAACCTGATATTAGTTATACTCATAACAAGTATCTCTTTAAAGTCAGGCATTGGTACGTAACTAGATAAGCTATCTTGCTCATTTCTAAAACAGAGTGCCTAACTGCACAAGTTCTGGACACTCTCAATTAATAGATCACTTCCAACTGTACACTATCGAGCTGCACAGTGCTGTATCTTCTAAAACCTGCTAGTGCTCATTGGCCCACGGACTGTTATTAGATAAGATGATAAAGTTTTATATAAATGAATGGAATGTGAGTATGATCATTTGTTTCTATTAAAAGACACAATTAATGTAAATTCCTAGAATAGATACTGTCAAATTAGTGTGTGTTGTGTGTATGTATGTTTGTGTGTGTTATTGCAAAGCACTGAGAATATCACAAAAAATCCAGAAAAAAATGCACTCAGATTATCATTCCTCAAATAAACATGAAATAAAATTTGGAGAGCCTCATCACATTTCATTAGTGTGATTTGAGAGAAAAGATGAATGAATTCCTGGTGAGCACACTGAAGCTCAATGTCATGCCTGCTGTCTCCTAACAAAAGTATGGTATTTGAATGTACATTTATATGTTCCAAGAAAAAGTTAAATGAAGAATGTCATATCAGTTTTTCAGTGAAACTCACCAACTATTTGTCTTTGCTGGTCAAATAAGAAGGCCTCTCATATAGATAATATGTGCACACAACAGTTCTTCCCATTTAAGCATACAAGTATAATTTACTTAAGACATCAAGATAAAGGCTAGAGAGATGGTTCAACTGTTTAATAGCAGGTTCTGCTCTTCCAGGAGACCTGAGTTGCATTCCCAGAACCCAAGTCTGGTAGCTTTCAACTACCTGTAACTCCAGCTCCAAGTGGAGCCAACATACTCTTCCATATTCCTTGGGCATCTACACTCATGTGCACAAATCCACACTTACTGACATATAAAAATAATTTTAAAAACTAAAAACAATTATTATAAAAAGAAACAAAGTTATGCATATGCTTACCAGTGAATGTATACATGAATGTTTGCATATATATGTAAACCTGTTTGTATATATGTGTGTGACACATATATATATGTATGTCATCTGCATATACACACTATGTGCCATGATATTAACTACTCTGCTGCTTGACCCAACCATGCATTCATGCAGTAGACCTTTGATAAGAAGGTAATTTAGCAAATTCAAAGTGTGAAATTAAACTTGACGACAATGACCATGGTGCGTGTAGGCACCACAGTTCTGGTTGAAAGCATCTTGTCTAATGTACTGTCCCTTTATCCTTATCAGCAATGGCCAGAGCCAAGGCATTTCTGATTTAGACATCCTAAGACTTACTTTCTGGTGGATGCCAAGATCCTCCATTTATAACCTAAAGCACCATTTATAACCAACTCGGAAACTTGCCTAGGAACTCTTCAGTTCAAGTTTTAAAGCTCCTTTGTCTCCATGTAGCACATGGACTAACTAGAGCAGTTCAGAAGTCTGAAATGCTCAAATGATGGAGACAAAGAAACAAAGAATATATATNCATACATACATACATACACACATTGTGGCTTGCTAAAAAGGCATATTTTCATTTTTCTTCTTTCCTGGATATATATATATATATATGAATGATGTATATGAATATATATAAACACATATATATGAATGACAGATAAATAGTAGATAGATATGTATATGATAGCATTATATAATCTGCTAAATATGTCAAAGAGTGAGAAAATCTTATACATGATGTACTGACAATAAATTCAAGGGTTACCTCTGTTTTCCATCTTGGTGACATTTCACACATTACTTAATATCACTAACTTATTTTTTCATCAAAAAATACCATTCTCCTCATTTGGTCACTGTGGGCTTGATTAAAACCACTTAGATGTCAATCACAGTTATTGGGTGGGAGATCAAAGATGTTAAGTTCAAAATGCATTGGATAAAATTCTCAAAAGAATACAAATTGTTACTAAAAAAGATACTGGAAAAAGTATTCAGTTCTCTTCCTCCTCTTCCTCCTCCTCCTCCTAATGTCTGGGTGTCTTAACCTGAAGTAGTGTTCTTTGAGACTCCAGATCAAAATCATGTGTCACAGGGGATGGGCTAGTCCTGAAAACAAGTGAAATCATCTCTTTAATACACTTTTCAGTTTAAGGTTTTGGGGGTTTTGGTGTTTTTGTTTTGTTTTGAAGTAAGCAACTGAAGACGCTTAGCAGATGACTTTTTATCCAGTTCCGTTTGTCCTCTATGTAAGTGGAAATATAGCCTATCATCGAATATGGATTTCACAGAGAAGTTCCAACTGAAATAAAAGCTTACCTGCAGTTCCAGAGAGTTCCACACTTAAGGTTCGCTCAATAGTCTTGTTCTCAAATGGGGAACCCTTGGGGTCACTGGAAGATATGGCACATTTATAAAAACAAACTGAAATGGAGTTGCTGTAGCCAAATGTATTAGAACCCCCTTCCCTTTCTGAAAATGGTTGCATTTCTTAATACTTACTTTGGTGACTCTGGGGTCAGAGGAAGAGTTAAAGTTGTTGGTTTGGCTAAAGGAAAGAAGAAGAAACTAATTATAAAATATTGAGTCTTTTTCAGATCAACTTTCTGCTATACTCAAGTAGGAAACAACAAGGCAACTGTAGGAATCAAGTAAGAGAAACCTGAATGTAGGCTGAAAGACAGACTCAGGTCCATTATGCCTATTATGCTAAAGCAAATTCCAAACACCATTTGAATCAGTACAATACCATTAGGAAACACATACAAACAGAGAATTTTCCCACAAATGTACCATCTCATTAAGGACACGAAATTTGCATCATATCATGAAAGAGAAATATTGTTTTCTGTTTTTAATTTGAAATCAGTACACGGCTTGTTTACACTAGGAAATAGCAGAGTAACTATGAGGTGACAGATCGTTATGAATATTCAGTTGGTTTTACACCTAAAATGCATAGTTTTATATCTAGCCCTGAGAATAGGAAATTTCTGAGACTAAGACTCAAGCAATAACCATCATGGAGAGATGATGACAAATTGCAGACTTTGACCCAAATGGCTTCAATGGAGTTTGCATCCCAAATCTGACAGACACATTTATCAGCTAAAATATCAACAGATATTCTTCTATGCTCACTATTCCTGTCCGTCCTGAGTGTCACAGAATCTTACTTCCTTTGGTGTCTTTTCTCAGCAAGAAATGCAAGAATAGGAATCTTCTTGTTCTAATACGTCAACTACTTTTCTGTGTCAGTCTTGTGCATTGAGTGGGAAGAAGAGAATAAATGATGACAAATAAATTATGTATATATGTATATATATATATGTTTATCTACAGCTATGGATGTGTGTAAGATTTTGTTCATTTTTTGCTAATTACTTTCATAAATTCAATAGGTAACTATTGTATAATGTATAACTATGTATAATGAAGATCATAGAGTTGAAATGAAAATAGTCTCTGGAAGAGTTTCTTACTTTATGGTTGAAAACTCTAAGGCACAGAGATGCTAAACGATAGCTACAGGGCCATAAAACCAAGTCTTGGCAGAGTTGGACACTAAGATGTTCCCTTCCTCTTATTATCAAAAGGAATTGAATTCAATACACTTTAAAGGAAGTTAACCAACCCTAATAATTAGGGTTCTTTGAAACGTAAAAATATTATTTATGTCCAAATTAGTCTGGAATAAAGTGCTTTATGTGAAAAATAGTATTTACATATTTAATTTGTAGATTAGAATTTAGTTTTGAAACAATTGAATAGTAAGTATATCATCTATCCGAAGTGCATCCAGAAATATGGAGCTCATGCTGTCTTCTACAAATTAGGTACATTGATTAATTGGCTTTTACATATATACCGCTAGATGAGCTGATTGTACATTAATTTTTGAGTATGCCTAATTTAATCAGCCTTTCACAAAGAATAAATTTATGAACAAATTTTACTCACTTTTATGATATTTTGCTAATAGCCAGGATAATTTATATAGGTTCTATAGACAATACTACCCGATTAGGAACAGTGAGATAAATCACACAATAAATGTACATTGAAAGTCAGAAACGGGGATCTACAACAGGCCATGTTAAACTCTCACATAAATGTTTCCAAAATTTGGATAGCTAGATACAGGGAATCCCAAGAGCAACAGAGGGAGAGAACTGGCCCCAGCCATGCTGAACACCAGCAGAGTCAAGCAGAGAATGAGAGGCGTATGCAGGGTGCAGTCCTCCAACCAACCTCAGACTTGAACCCGTGACTCCATGTGGGCTCACAGGTACTCTCTCACAACCACCATTGATTTCATTTGTGGGGAATTTCACTGGTTCTGTTCAAGGACTGGCTGACCACAGGCTGCTAGGACCCTTACAGTATCCCTTCATGTTGATGCTACTTTTGAATAAAGATGTGTGTGAGTGAATGAAAGAATGAGACTAGGCAATTATTCTAAGGAAGCAAAAAGTTCGTAATGTCACCATATAAGGAAGAGCAGAACAAAAGCCCAGTCAGGAACATACCAGTGCAGGAAGAAAGTCACCTCCCTGTCCTCCTCAAAATAGTCTCTGACTGTTCATACGACTTCAACTTTTTAATTTGAAAAACTTAAGCAATCTTAGAGGGTAAGCACCTATTAATAACCCATTGATAATTAATCATAGGCTAGGGTTCATTTCTCAAGGCTTCTAATAACTATGGAATTTCTATTTCTTTTGATTCAGCTGGCTTTGTTCTGGGATGAACATTTTGGGCCTTATCACAGATCTATACTTTAAAAAAATTCTTCATATACCTGGTCCCCTCGGAGAATCCATCTTTCTGGGACCTATTTAATTGTTCAATGCCATGGTTTGTAAAAGTTTATGGTAATATTTAAAAGTAAATGAACTTTAAGAAAGCCTCAAGAGAATACAAGAGAGTGGTGGTGGGGGAGAGAAGCAAGAGACAAAGAGAGAACTTTAAACTATAGGCTAATTGGCTAGATTCCTTAACACGGGATTTCAAAGAGCTGGAGACTTTCAGTTCCACGCCAGATGAATGTATAGCTGGGAGCTGGTCAGGTGGAACCCAGTGGATTCTTCACTCATTCACTACACCAAGCTCAACGAGCTCCTTTTCCTAGGTCATCAACATCATCAGTCCCTCTGATAAAACAAAACCAACACAGCAATGATAGAGCTTGGGATCAGGGGCCAATCCTGGCCGAGGGAGCTGGAAGGGAATCAGGCATGTGTAGTTAAATTCATCTTCATAAAGTGACAGACACAGGTTGATATCAAGTGTGATACATCCAGCAAAGAGAACAAAAACAAAAGCAAACAAACAGCAACAACAAAACCCTAATGGAGAGCCAACTTAAAACATGACAGGAAAATTCCTAAGAGTCTTCTAAGGTAGGAAGACAGAGGGATTACAAACCCCGAGGAAGAAATGCTTATTAAAATCGGCAGCAACAACAACAATAAGCAGCGTACCTGTTGTATGAAAGGATCCTGACTCAAACCACACAGGGACTACCACCCTGCAGCTGTAACTTAGGGAGCCAGAAACACAAAGTAGGGATGTTTGTAGCTACTACAGAACATGCCTGTGTCTAAGACAGGAATCCAGGTAGGAAGCAGAAGTTGGCATTTTTAAAGCAACGATTACTTTCAGAAAAACTCTCTTTCTGCATCCTGGACTCCCACAATTGGAAGGAGGAGAGTTGAAAGAGGAAACTGTATCTTGGCCAAGAGAGGTTGTCCCCAAATCATCTGAATCTGCCTTGCAGGCATCAGCCTCCTGGCTACATATGGGAACGAATAAAGATCACCCAGATGTTTTGTTTAATCTAGGTAGTATTTTTAAAATAAGAAGGGTGGAGGAAATCAGGAATTTCCAAGTTCTTACATGCAAAGTTAAAAAATCTGTGAGCATAGCAGGTGGTCTTAAAAAGTAAACCAAGAATTACTTAATCAGAAAGATGGCGTAAATGCTGTTTACTGCTTCCCAAGGTAGATAGAAGAAATCTCCAGCACCTCATTTTTTCCATGACTGGAAAGGGAAAATTAAAGAGCCCTGCAAAGAATTGGCAAGCGACTGAACATAACCTTCAATGATCTCAGTAATCCAGATGTGTATAAACCTCAAAGGTGTTGTAATCCCCGCGGCCCCCCTCCACCTAGCTTAACAATGAAGGTGTCTTCAAGTGTATTTACTCACGCTGTCTATCTGCCAGATACGATACATTCAAGCTGTGTCCAGGGAAGTTCCCTGCCCACACCCCAGCCGCTTTTGTCCCAGACAGACACAGATGGGAGGAAGCACAGGGTCCACTTGCTCAGGCTTCCCAAGAGCAGTCAGCGCCCCTGCTGGCTGCTGGTTGTTGCTGGTCTGGCACATACCTTGAGCATGTTGCGACTGTGGTTGTGTATGGGACTTCTTTTTGGAGGCGCATTTGTCTCTGCTGCTGTTCCTGTTCTCTGTGGGTTTGGTGTGAGGAGGGTCATCGCTTGTGGTCAGATACTTGAGAAGCTCTGAGCAGGGACGTCTTTGTGGCTTTTGCTGTTGACAAATGCTCTTTGCTTTATTGCCCCATGAATTCTCGGTCTTAAAAACAAGGCATAAAGAAAGCTAAAATTAGTGAAGTGAACCTTATCAGAATGGATATAGGTTTTCTGAAGAGATGAGATTCTTGGTGAAGTGCTCAGTCTAAGTGTACTGGATCTATGAGCTGTGAATAATTGTTTGCAGAACAAGGAAGAAAATTACATTTCAAATTCCTAAATGCCATTTATGCAGCTTTTTATTTCATTTCTCCTACATCCCGATGTTCCTACTCAGCAACATGTAACTAACAAGACCCTACAGCGCCTTTACTGTGAGGAAAGGAAAAAAAAAAAAGAAAGAAAGCTGCTTTAAACCTTAATTTACCGCTGATTGCTGAGGCCCAGTATTCACAACTCTCTTAAGTACCCCTTAACGCTCCGCTTTCGCTCACAGCAAATGGCAAGACAAACATTGTTTAATACAGCCTGCTAACTGAATTATGTCATTGCCAGCATTTTCTCCAATTAATGGCAGAGACGGATCTTTTGTAGTGAATTCGAAACCATCTTTCTCAGGTTAAACAGCTGGCAAAACAGCCATCCTGCATCTTAAAGCCGTCCACAGACCACAACTACCAGCATACCAGTAAATCGTGCCGTTGTACAGACCACTGCATGCATTAATCAAGTGGGAAAGGAATTACACATTCCAATCATGAGAAAAACAATGCCTAAGGGAACTCTTCCTACTTTGCCCCAAGCACCAGTGTTTGGAGACAAGACATACTTCTCGTCTGCTTCCCTCTAGGGGCAGCTGCCGGATCCTGGCTGAATGAACACATACAAACTTTATGTCTCTTCGTTACACAGATTTGTGCAATCCCCACCCCCTTGCCTTTTCTCTGTTTTAAAAGGTTTGCACACGCACCTTAACAACTGCAGGGCTTGTTCTGATCCTGTGGTTATGGTTCGCATGGTTCTGAGTGCTAAGACCGCTGCATTCATTGTAGCAGAGCTGAGTATTGGCTGGTGCCAGTAAGAGCTTCTTAAGCTAGACACACCAGAGAAGGGAAGGCAGGAAACATTACACATCTTCTAAACTTCAGATTGGTAACTGAAAGTTGACGGAAAGTAATTGGATGTCTCTTTAACTATACCACTCTTTAGCACAAGAATGGTAAAGGAAACAACTTTGTTAAAAGTAAGAAAAGATTTTAGCATTACAGTGCTACCTAAGAAAATATTCTCTTACCGTTTATTTGAAACTTGGCATTGTTATTCTCAATTTTTAAATGACTTTTTACGTAGAATAATGGTGCAATCTTCCCTAAAACGATTCTGAAAGCAAAACCATCTGGGGTAAAGAAGGCTGCCTTGCCCACTAACGTTTGGGGGCAGAGGTTAGATACTAAATCTTTCCCCTTTTCTTCCATCAAATTCACATGATAATCAATAAAAGCATTTCTGAACCATATTTCATAACTAAATATATAAGCTGATGAATTAAAATATGTGGAATTCAGCAGTGGCTAGCACTGGTGAAAGGAAAGAAAGGTTTTGTAAACAGGGTGCTGTTCAACAGCGTACCTGTGGGTCACAGCACAAGACAAGCATCTACTGTTGGGGCTCGTGTCTTTGCTTTTTGACTCAGAGTCTCCTTATGCAAAGACCCACTCCTCCCTCAGCCTCCTAAGCAGCTGGGTCATCCCTATGCACTACAATGCCTGGGTTTAGCACTTATTTCACGACCCTAGTTTCTTCATTTGATTCAATGACTCTCAAGAGCTTCCTGCCCTTGCATCCTGCCCATGCAGGATGCCTTTACCTCCACAGCACTTCCCAATTGAACAAACTGTATAGATGAAAATCCTTGCTGAGGAATTAGGCTACTAGACAGTAGAGCCAGTGACACATGGTGGGCATGGTGAGTGAAGAGTGATTTACACATGTAATACTTTCCTGAAGAGCAGAAGTCTTAGACTACAAAGAGGAAAGAAGCAGATCTCCATATGTTCATGTAGAGTTCCTTCAGATGTAACGATTTGAGAGAATCAACCTCCAAATAGCATGCCAGAGTATTTTATTAATGTTAGAACAATGGCGTTCCATAATTTACACAGCACTGCTCTTCCATGAGATTTATAGCAAATGACAAATGGCTATCATAGATGGGGAGGCAAATGGCACTCAGAACTAATAAAATTCTGGTCAAGCATTTTGTTGAAAAGAACCGTCACTCCTCCTGGCCATTGAATTTATTCTCCATTGCATGCCACAAATTTCAGTAACTTGGGCTGCAGATAAGCTATTATTTCTCCATCTTCTTAAGAAATGCTGATCTAAAGTCTTAAGCTATAGCATACTGCCTGACTTGCAATTCTATTTTTAGAATCATATACAAAGAAATGTAAACATTATTATATAATCTGTAACAGCAAAAACATGGAAAGGAAAAAACTAAACATCTCACTGGTACTAGATTGCCTAATAAATCAAAGCATCTCCATACAAAAATATACTATGCAACCACCAAAATTTTTGCATATGTTGAAGCCATATACACAAACAACAAAAACAGACCTGGCAGGTTAGATCTTCATATGTGCACATATATGCGTGTGTGTGTGTGTGTGTGTGTGTGTGTGTGTAACAATAATAATTAAAGAAAAAGAGGCTATTAATTTGAGAGTGGGGATCATGGGGGGGTTAATAGGGAGGTGCCAAAAAGAGAATGGAAGAATGACAGAGAAAGGGAAAAGTGATAAAATTATATTTTAATTTAAAATTCATAGAAATAGATTTTTTAAAATCATAAAATACGATGACATATCCATCTTAAATTTTAAATTAAAAAACATTCAGTCATTTTGATATGATAAGGTTTTCAAAACCACAGGTAAATGTTTACTCTTTTCTTTCTAGATCTCATTCTTCCCTTAAGGCTTTTATCATGAAGTTGAATAATTCTTAGAGAAAATTATCACACACACAATAAGAGTAAAAGATTGTTGTCATAAACAACTTCTATTATGCCACGTAAGAATGCCTTTTCTACACTTTTAGTAGGGAATTACAGAATTGGAAATCTAGGCTGACTGGTAAATCTCTTTCATTTGAGTCTGAATTAAAACTCCAAAGCTGATTATTACTACACAGTCATGCACCCACCGGTCAGTCAGTGGCAACTCTGACCACTGTTTAGACAGTAGGAAGGGTTCTTACTAGAGACGGCTCTTCTGCCTCCTGAGGTGGAGGGGTGCCGTCAGGCATGGAGGAAGGACTGGCCTCGTCAGTGGTCACGTCTCCATCTGTCAGGGCATCAAATGAGGGCAATCCGTCTTCATCCACAGGGAGACTGTCCAGTGTCTCTGTGAGGACTGCTAGCAAGTTTGCCTCATTCTCTTCATCTATCTTCTGCAGAAGCAGTGAAAAAAAAAATACAGAAGACATGAGTGAGTTGACATGAGGAGGCAGGCACCATGATTAATCAGCATAGGCTCAACATGTCCGGGTGGGTGAGGAAACTGTATGTGAAATTTCCAATGCCCATGCCAGAACACAAAGATTATGTTTTCCACAAACTCCTAAGTCATTTGCAGTCTAAATCATATGACTACCAAATGCATTTAGTGATCTTGGAGCTGTCTGGTTTAGCAATCTGCTAGGTCAGTCCTCAGGACTCCTGCATTTTCTGTTGTGTTCATAATCTTTTTCACATCCTTATGTCTTCTGCCTCTCACCTAAGAAATCTCAGGCCTTATGAGAAATGTAGGCATCATCTAATCTTCATACACAGTTCTTAGATCTCCCACTCACTATGCCACCCCAAATATTTAGACAATGTTTTCCTTGAACACCATCAGAAACTTGAACTACGCAAAGGGAATCTACACACTTTTGTGATTTCAATTATAATCTCATCACTGCTCACTGCAAAATCATTTATTTCTCTTCCTGACATCCCTCTCAACTTAAGTTGTAAATCTCTGCCCACTGGATACTTCTACCATATAATGGCTCTCTAGTCTCCAAAACCCAAACTTGGGACCTTTCGTAGCAAAACTACTACTCTTTTTTATTAACTCCTTTAGTTTGACTAACAATTCTTCTGGTTTGAACTCTGGAATACCTGGGCTCCTCATTATGAAGTCAGTTCCTAAGGGGAAACGTCCCTTTGCAATGTATCTTAACTAAACTCATCTCTGGTGCGGAAGACATAACTTCAGCATAGTATGGTTTCTAGTAGGGGCTTTGTTTCTGTGGTGTATTCTAACCTTCTGTCCTTCTGCCTAAACTCATTTTCATTGATGCTCACAAAAAATAATATCATCCTGTGCCTTCCATGGATATTATTGAATGCTTTAATCTTGGCAATGTCATGGTAAGGACTAAACATGGAAAGAAAAATGATCGAACTCTTCCCTTTAGTCAAAAGGTAAACGGTCTATGAACGATATGAACAAATTATATAAAGGATAATATTAGTTCTGGTTCTCTGTATTGAAACTGTAATGTCTATATCTGTTAATATAATAGTAAGTTCTTGTCTATGCATGTAATCAATCAACCCTAGCGCAGGGCATGTGGAATATGTACTCCTTGGTTAGTCATTTATTGGCACCCATAGAGACTGTGCACATCATTTTCTATTCTTTCTTTTAGAATTCTACATTGTTTATCCAATTTGACCTGTTTCCAAAGTTCTTTTTCTTTTTCTTTTTTTTTTGTCAAGTTCTATATGCTATGACATTAACAATACGGCTAAATTATTCCACAAAATTCTATTACAAAATGCACCTAAACTGCTGACATCTAATAAAGCTGGCAATACCCACACTTCCATTCTCACTAGCATTGAACTTCAGTTAATTGACCTGACAAAATTACAAGAATCACAGAAAAAGACAGCTAATCAGAAAATCAAATTGTATTACTAGAGAAATTAGGCAGGGCCTTATCATGTAGACATTCTATTTTCACTTGGAAAAAAAATGTTTTCCTTCATTACTGGTCACGTTTTATCTAGGAGTCAAACTAAAACAAGTTATTATTCAAGTTCATGATAGGCTTGGCTTTTGTTTTGTTTGTTTGTTTTAGGTTCAAGAGGTCAGGAAGAATCATTTTATTTTCTGTGGGCATTTAAAAAACTCTTTAACACTTGCATATGGCATGTTCCTACTGTCCCCGAGTTTGAGGCCATACACACTATGTACTTTGGGCACTCTTCAGTGTGACAAACGGCTTGAATTTTAAGTTCTAATGAAGAAGAGAAACTCAACCAGAAGCTTGCAATCCCTTTCAGGGGGCACAATTACTTCCATCAACTAAACGTTCTTCACAATCTAAACTGCACGATAACAAACCAACCAACCCTCAGCTCCCAATGCTTCTGTGTCCTTCCATATACTCCCAATAAGAGAAATAGTAAAATATTTTCCATTTTCTGAATTATACCACAATCTAATATCCAAAAATTCTCAGTTTTTGGTACTCCTATATTCTAATTACCACCATATGCCAAAAATAAACCAAAATTAAATGTAAGTCATCAAACTTTTCTCAGTAAAAGCATATTTAAATAAAATATGCAACTGTAAATCTTATCAAATTAATGAGATTTGCATTACTATAATGACTATAATTCTAATAAAATAATCTTTGACGACCTCTCAAATACATACACATACCCAAACATATGTGCACAATTTCATTAAATTGAACACTTTTCATAAATACCTATCTCATTTTCAAAAAGGTTCAATTCACTGAAGTCAAAAAAGAACTCAAGAAAAATTGTTAAGAGTGTTTACCAATAAATGAGTAATTTTGTTTACCCTTCTTTAAATTTTGTATTTGGCTTTCCAGCAAGACTACAAGCTGCTATTTGCTTTCAATCACAGGCTACAATAGCGCCTCAGCTCTATCCGTTGTGTAAACAAACTCTGGTAATTCCATTCAAGTCAAAATGACAAAGAACACTTAAATTAACTAGTTTTCACCAATTTCTTTAATAAGCCTGAGTGAATGTATATGCACACAATGGCAGAAATATTGGAGCTTGATAATGCCATAATTAATTTACAAGATCTTATCAGCCCACCAACTTTTGAAACTCTCCTCCCTTGAAAGCACAGTAGGAACGGAGGGCTTCTGGAATGGGATATTGCTACAGTAAATGTGTGCATGGTTGAGACACCTGGGTGAGGAGGCTACTGCTATCCAACCAGTACGTACAAATAAGACCTGCCTTTTTACACCGTCAATTAAAAATGGTTATTGGGTATGTTTCCTATTCCTGTATGTTCAGGTGCTCCTTGACCATTTATTTCGTAATGTTCGTTCTAAATTTTGGAAGAATGGATGTTATAATTTCAAATTCTGGTTTTTTTTCATTAATTACGGGAACCTAATGATATACTTCTGTGTCAAAGATCAACCATTATTCCTACATGTAAAATTGAGTGGCTGCTGTCCCTCACTGTGGCAATTTCAATTAGTTTTGTGTGAGTTTCAGAAGTCATCCTCACAGAGAAGACAACGGATATGACAAAGAGGACTCTGTTAAACAATTAATGCCACTTTCCATTATTTCTCTGGTCCCAATTTACAGAGCAAATAAATCAAAGTCGCCACGGATGAAGCTCAGAAGACTATGAATACATGTCTGTTCACATGTGACAGGGAATGGAAGCACATGAGTGAGCCAGGTGACACTGAAGGGGACACTTTCACAGCCTTGGCCTTTGCGCTTCTCTCCAGTCACTTGAAAGAACAGTATTATAAGATGGAGCATCTCTTGGCACCATCTGAAAGAGTAGTTCTCAATCTGTGGGTCGTGACCCCTTTGGCGATCCGGAACATACACCTGCATAGTAGACATTTACATTGTGACTTGTAACAGTAGCAAAAGTATGGTTAAGAAAGAGCAAGAAAATAATTCTATGATTGGGGGTCACCACAACATGAGACATTGTAATAAAAGGTCGCAGCATTAGGAAGGCTGAGAACCATGGCTCTAAAAGATTGAGAAGTAGAGAATCTAGAATGAAAGAGCAGATCACCACAAGGTGTGTGGAGATCAGCAGCTAGCTCCATTCAATTCCTTGCAGCTGAAGAGAAATAGGAAAGCCCAGGTCAACAGACACTTCCAGAGCTGCTCTGCAGCCATCAAGGGCATGTCCTGTGAGCAGCTTCAACCCTGGTTTCTCCTTACATGGTCCAATTCTGCTGCTAGTCTTCTGACCTAAATAAAGGTCTGTGTGTCTGTAAAACTCCACTCTCCAAGGGCTCTCCAGGAAGAAAGGAGGCATAGCAACAAAACCTCACTCCAGGTGTAAAGAATTTCCTGTGACAGATGATACACTGGCTTTTATACTGACAACCCCAAATATGGAACCTACAGCAATTCCGAAGCCATGCCTCATCATTAATAAATAATGCTTCTGAACAGTCAACAGAATCTGGAGTCTCACTGCTGCTCTTTGAAACTTCAGTGTCCTGAAATGGCTTGTGCACTGGGTGTGATATAATCCAAATAGCACAACTAAAGAAGGTCAACCATGTTCCTGTGGGTTCCCAAGGTCACCTGAAGATTAAAATCCCAGATACAAGGCCTGGACTGGACTGTCTTGCTTTCCTCATAAAAGCAAAAGGGACCTTTCAACCGATAAAGAAAACATGGTGGTTGGGCACACAGCAAAGTCAGGTTATCCAGCCCCATGCCCTAGAGAGCAAATAAATCCACCCAATCAGGGAGAAGATGAAGGACTGGGTTGCTAAGGGACACCTGGAGGGAGAAGCCCAGAGGAGAATGGCATGTGGCTTTCCCAAAGGCTTCTAAACACAGCCTATTATGGAAAGACCATGCCCAACTCATGAGAGTAATTTTTTCTGCATCTTGTAGCATTGCAATTACACTCTGCATCCCCACATGCTCACACTCGCTTGATCTCTGTTTGATAAAAATGGTTTAATAGCCATTTAATCACAGCTTCATTATCCTAGCTCTCTTAATGTGAATTAGGCCAGGAGAAGACTAGCTTCTTCATTATTCAAATCATCAATAAGAAGGAAACAGGGGGGTCTTCTTATCACTCACTAATCAATTTCAGTTTCTTAGGAACTGTTGACTAACAGATCAAACTCTGTGAGAGGTCACTTAACCTTACAGGGTCTCTATTTTCCTGTGCAAAGTTTTGGGTTTTCTGCCTCATTCCTGTCATGGAATTTCTTTTTTTTATTCTTCTGAATTTTTTGATTCATAGGATAAACAATCATGTCAGTGCAACTTGAGAGTCTTCAAGATGGGTTCCCAGAAGTATTTGCAGTGTACATGCCCATCATCTTGATTACCCACATTTGAATTTTCTTCCATGTGCACAATCTACCACTGACTTTCCACTCTGGGCCAGCTTCCTCCAAGTACCCAGCATGCCCTAGGCCTCTTTCTTGCCCTATCCTGCTGATTTGGAAACAGCTAATGAAGATGAAATTAACTTTTTCTTTAAGTGAGGCCTAATTAAGAAAGGAAATCTGTGAGAGTAACATCTGGTAGTGTATTCCATAGCCAAATATAAATGACATTTTTCGATTATCCACTCTTTTGGATTATTTGTTCTGCCATATCCTACCAAGATTTCAAATAACTAAATAAGAAATGACTTTTAAGATGGATTTGAAAGTTCAAGTGAGAAATCCAGTTGATCACAGGTACCCTTGTCTGAATCTCCATGCACAGAGTTCTTCGGTTCCCTGGGTATAAATTGGCCAACAACAACAAAGATGTCTACATGTGTTAATTTTAGATTTGATGCATAACATTCAAAGATTGGAAAAAGATTCATTCAAAGTAAAGAAAATAAGATTTTGCTGCTGTTGTTGTTTCGAAATGAAATTAAAAGTTAGCAATCTAGACTAAGGCCCTGAAATCAAGCTGGTTTTCATTTTTTCTTTGAATAACTGTAGTCAGGGTAGATGCTGTTTCTCTCTTTAGTGCCAGTGTGAGCTCTGAGAGGTTTGGGCTTTTGAGGAAGGTGGGGTGAGGCGTTTTGAATATCTTTAAAAAGCTCTTTTGCACCTCTTTCTTCTTTCCCTGTACCTGTCACAATCCACTGTGGTATTTCTTGCTTCTCAAAGCAGGGGCACCCAAAGCTGGTCTCAGTCAACAAGAGACAGGTAAGGGCTCCACATACCCCACTAGGGGGGCTCCTCGACCTTTCCCTGTTCTGTAAAGAGGGTCCCCAAAATTATTCCACTAGCTTTTATCTATCATATGGAATACAGGACTTGGTACCAGGCTCTGACACTTAAAAGCAGATGAAAGCATGACATTAAAAAAGCGCACAAGCATACATAAGGAGCAGACAGTAACTCAAATAGATTTCCTTAACTTCTAGCATACATTATAAAACACTTCAGTGTGTTTTCAGTTTTCATAGAGACACCAAGGGTTTGCTTATTCCCATCTATCCTTAGGACCAACATCTTCTGCTGAATGCTAAAGTTGCTAAAATTTGGGAGCCAAAAAAAATACAATTTTAAATTCATTATTGGAGCACTTCACCACAGACACACAGATCATTTGAATTGTTATACGTTTATAGTATCCCTCTTAGAACCCATAAGTATATATAACAAGTACATATTTTTAAACAGTATTAAGTCACACATACATATAAATATGTGTATATATGTATGTATGATACATATATATCAGTCTCAGTCTGTCCTTGTTGACTAGATAACAGTATTTGATTAATACTTAATATTCTCTGCTTCAGTTATCCATTTTAACCAAGGAAAGCAATGATCAAGAACTAGGGATAATTCTTACAAAGATGAAACAAAATTCAAGTGGAAATAAAATACAAGCAAATCTGAAGATTTTTTTTTCTGCATGGATATATTTAGATCTGTAGGAATCCATTGAATTCCCATGAATACATATGGCCCTATTTAAGCAGGCATAAAATTCATATTCACATCTGTACTTAGACTCCATTCTAACTTACTAACTTATATCATAATATTCATGAGTTAATAAGTATGTACAGAACATGTGGGATTCATTATTCTGAAGCTGCTGAAGGAACCAATGTGTAGACACAGGAAGGATCAATAGAATGGTTGGTGTGGGTAAAATGAGCTATTACAGAGGAGAAACAGAAAAAGTGACATTTTGTATCTATTTCTCACAGTAGGAGGAATAAGGAACTGAGTGGTAGCATTGAGCAGGAAGCTCAGCGGACTCAAGAAGACTCAGCAAGGCATTCTTTTTGACCTTGGTTGTAAATGAAGAGAAACATCATTGCGAAAAGTGCAAGGACACCAGACAGCCGGCTAAGAGAACAGATGCTTCCGTTCTCACTGCTAGCAGCTGCACAGCCTCAAGTGGAGCAACTCAAATCTGGCTGCATCGCATCATCTAGAATGACCATCCTTTAACACCCCCTCCCCGCCACCTCTGTGTTTCATGCCACACAGAAGCCTAAACAACTCTGATAAAAAAAAAAAGTCCGTCATGGCTCACCCCTCTCCCTGCCAGTTCCCACTCATGCCCTCTCATATCTCTAAAAATAAAATCCAAGATCCAAAGAGTAACATGCTAGCTAGGTGTTCACCAGATGATTTATTATCCAAATTATTATGATCAGCGATGCAGGGTTGGCCCACACTATCACAGGTTAACTGGGGCACATTGTTATCCTTGTCTATGTCAATATCATATCAGCCATCAATGTCACCACTTACCTGCCCGAATTCTTGCCATCTGGTCCACAAATCACCAGTCATTTTCTCCTAAGACCTTGGCATTTTAAGTTTCCTATTCTACAAGGCTCTTCTGCCAGGTGGCCACAGGTTCTGCCCCCTTTCCTTTCATTCACTCAAATATACCCTCTCATTGAAGCCTCTGCAATGATTCTAGGGACATTGTAGCCACCTTCCCTAGCCTATTATTCTTTTGGTACCCATGTCTATAGCTCAGAGTGTATCTTACTGATTTTCCTGGCTCATAAGCTATCTAAACCAATGTCTCTGAAAGGGCTATTTGATTATTAATTGGATACTTGGCATAAGAAGCTGGAAGTACAGCTGAGGGGTAGAGAGCTTGACTGGCATGTGGGAGGCTGTGGGGTTTAGCACAGAAAAAAAAGACAGTTGGCATATTGGAGATGGCTAATTTAAATGAATAAGAACTTTGCAGAACACCCAGAATATATTGTGACATTTCATTTTTCTTTTGTTTTTAGTTTTCTCTGTAATTTCTACCTCCTTCCACCCCCAGCATATTTATCTTCTTAATAATGTTTATCTTAGACTATGATTTAGAATTAGCTTGCATTCGTCTCACACAGACCAGATGAGAGCCTAGGCAAGCAGCCAATATATTCTTGGTGAGAAAGAAGGAAATATGAAGAACTAGGAACACAGAGGGGCTACTTCTTTTTGTATTTGAATCTGTATTTTTAATTTGTCCCATGGACTCTGAACCCATAAATGCAGTGCCCATGGATGATAAAAGAAGAGACTTAGATGAGTCCTTTTAAAGACAGAGAGTAATCCATATCAGCCTCGTTTGGGGGAAGAACACTGGAACACATCACCAAGCAGCCAATTTGCAAACACGTCAGAAGAAACAGAATGGTTGTCTAAAAAGAAAGTCATGCCATATAAACTTATGATCCACCCAGTTGGGAATCCCAGGTGACCAAAAGAGAAGAAACAAATAACCCATTTCATCAGGGCCAGAATCACCTGTGTCACTACATAACCATGTCTTCTCTGAGCAGTGGGTTTGCATTCATCTTAACCTGGGATTTAAATTGGTGTTCTGTGAAACAGTGGACATTAGAACAGTCACTATAGGAACCATCAGTGAATTTCAGTCTCATGTGTGTTATACACTTATGTCACGGGTTTTAAATACGTATATGTTTTAGAAAGCAACAATTCCAATGAGTTATTTATCCTATAATGAATGGAGGAGACAATGCCACTGCATTAACCATGCGACTGAATCATTTTGTTTTTGTTTCAGGATTAGGACGGAAGGAAAGAAGGAAGGGAGGGAGGGAGGGGGAAGAAAAGTGAGGGAGAGCTATGTGAACTTGGAAACACAAACATTTAGGATTTCTCGATCCTCTTTGATTAGACCAAAATAGAAAATAATCTGTTCCTAAAAGTAATTATAAGATACTGATCATTATTTTACAGCTATTTTTTTCTGTTCATTTAGTATTATAGTTATCTTAGATAGGTGTTATTTTAATTTAAAATATCGAAAAGAACAGTTTACTTTTAAATCTACTTTTATTTATCCTTTTAGAATTTTGTCTCTGCAAGCAATGCATTTTGATGATGTCCACTCCCAATCCCTTTCCTACAACTCATCTAGCTCCCTGCTAAGTACCTTTCCCAACTTCATGACCTCTTCTTGTTTATTTTTAATGATCCATTGAGTCCAGTCCATGTGGACACGGATGTAAAGCTGTCCAGCGAAGTATGGGCAATCTACCAAGGGTCACACCCCCAAAGAAACCCAACTATAGTAATCAACTGGCAACAGAACCCAGCCAGGAGAGGAATACTGTGAGTCTCTCCCCTACCCACTCAGTAATGCTGGCTGACTTGATCTTGTGAAGGTCTGGAGCTGGCAGCTATAGCTATAGCAACTGATTTTACTGAATTCTTCCCATGTTTCTAATGCTGAGTTAATTAGTATATATGCATTATTTAATTTAAACTATCTATTTAACACTACTATTAGTCTAAAAATCATGTGCCTAATAAGAAGCAGAGTTGGATATTAAGCTAAATATATTTGATAAAATATGGCTCCCCACATTCTTTACTGAAATTTTATGGGAGAGTTTATAAGAAAGGGGAGCTAATTTGGGCTATTCTAATCTATCTCCTTATCGAAGGCAAATCTATATTTAACAACAACAAAAAAAAAACCCAAAATGTCCAGGAAGCTATATTCAAAGAAACAGAACAATCCTCCACATGGCAAAAGAGGATGACTTCGAAAATACTTCTCACTTGTTTTGCTAGCTCATGTTGTATCATAATCCATTTTTACTCATGATTGTTTGGTTGTTCTGATAGATATGTTCTGGATATGACTGGTTGTTCTGCTAGAATGTTCTTTATCTTGCCTTCATGTGTTCTTACTTTCTACATAAAAAGCTGACATTAATCATTCTATCCTCAAAAAAGGTAACTTTGCACAAACTCAGATTTTCTAGACATTTCAAAGCTACCCACTTCCTTTCTGAATAACAACAGATGCCTTAAGAAACAGAAACAGAGTTCTGGACCCCAGTGTAGAACACTTAATCTAGATCTATAAATCAACATTTCTTAACTTCAGCAGGGTAGCATCATTGGAAATAATGAGTGGATGAAAGCCATCTGGATAAGGATCCAGAGTTACAGAACAAGAAAAGGAACAATCAGGTAATTTAACCATTTATCCTTTAAAGGCTTCCATAATACCAGGATATAATAACATACGATTAACAGAGAGTGAGAGTGTAGTGTCAAGTCATGCAATACTATTGCATGGAAGATGAAAAGAGAGACTCAAAGTGTTGAGCAAACTTTTTTGAGGTCAATTCACAGCTGATCTAAGTCTGAATAAGAATGGGAAAGAAAAACAGAGAAAGACAGAGAGGGAGAGAGTAGTTGAAGGAATAAGCAGCTTTAGGATGAGAGCTTCAGTGAATAAGATATTAAATTTATAAAAGTTGTATTTCAATAGTCCAAAATTGTAACCAGCAATCACCCATGAGCCCTCTTCAGTCCAGACATCAGCACCAGGTCTTCAGATAGGAGGTGGCTATAAATAACTTATAAGGTTTTATTGTGGCAAATTAGCAGACTACATGAATCAAGGACAGAGACAGTACTTTTTTGGAGTGACGATGCAAGCAATCTTTATTCTATATATGATAGTACATTTTCTGCCTAAAAGAAATGCTTAGACAGCAACATCATAAAGGTCAATGTTACTTGTTCACAAAGACTTAGCACCACGAGATATGTGTGAGATTGCGCAGCTGCAGATCCCCGGCACCTGGATCTATGTGGCATTTCAGGTTAGGTACACTAAGAAGCAGACAGTGTCAAATGATCTGATTACTGTGCTAGCCCAGCAATAGCATAGAATGAGCGAAAATTGTCTCTGGGTAGCTGTAAGCTATTCAGAGGCGAGCCTGTCCTCTGTGGGGCCATCTGGGGTAAAGGAAATCAAAGTGTGCTTCCTGGTAATCCTCTGTGCTGTCCCTGGCCCTTCCCCAAGAGAGCAGAAGTCATTAGAGCCTAGATTGGATCTGAGACTCCTTGAGCAACTTTCATATCCCGCTAAAGTGCTCTGCACAGAGGAGTGGGCTGTCAATAAATAATTGCCAAATAAATACAATACAAGAGCTTCGTTTTCTCAATGATTTCACATCTAACAAATCTACATGGGGTTTGCTTGCCAACGCTTCTGAATAAGTTTGCAATCTCTTAGGATTTAGATGCTGAGTTTCTTTTTAATGCCACACTGAGTGTACCTTTCATGAAGAATCTTTAAACACTTTCCACTGAGTTAGTTCCCAGTGCAGGCTCCTTTGTGGTTATTGGTGATTGGTATGCATATGCTGGGAGCATGCATCATAAGGTAGCGTGAGGCACCCTTAAGACAGAGTGTCCTATAAGAGCCATAATGTTTTTTAAGTGAGTTGGATAGCAGAGCTTTAAAAAGCACATTCCCCTGTAACAGCATGGGAAATAACAAGAGTGGGCCAGGCCAATCTGGATAAGAATTCAAGAGCTACAAAACAGTGAAAAGAAAAGTTAGGTAATGAAAACACTTACCCTTTACTCCCTTCCATAATACCAGGATGTAGTAACACACAAGCAGCAGATAATGAGAGTGCAGAGTCAAGTCAGGCAATGCTACTACATAGGACATGAGAAGACCAGCACTCAAAGTGCTGAACAAACTTCTTCAAGACCCAAGACCTACAAACCTAAGTCTGCATTTGTTCTGATCTAGGCCAGTGTGATGGTTAGTTTTGCCATTGGATCCTGTTGCTTCCCGGGAGAATAAAAGAAAGTAACATTTAAAGAAGTATTTTTTTTCTTAGAGTGCTATTTTCCTTACTTAATATTCAACAACATTTAAAATGTCGTCGATGGAAAATTCCAATATATTTACTTCCAAAGCAATAGTGGGCCATAATTACCAAATTATGCGTCCAAATCTGTGTTTTCCAACAGATAATGTGCACCTTCGAGTTAGGTATTGTGATTTGCACATCAAAATGATCGGGGACAACATTAATAATTACTGTTTGAGACTTTACTATATACCAGGCATTCTTGATCCTGGGAATATAGCAGTGAACACAAATAAATAAAATCCTTTCCCTCAGAGAGCTTATTTTGAACAAGAAAGGAGCCCAATGACTGACAACCTAAATTATAATAAACATGCTAAACAACTGTGAAGAAGAAAGAATGGCTAGGGCAATATGAATGCTGCTTGTGGTTAAGAAAAGCCAAACATATTTAAGAATCAGATTTAATTATAAAAGCAGAGCATGAATAGTTTGCTTAGGAAAGACTTCACACTGAGATAACTTGGAAGCACTTAAAGTTGAAAATATAATTGGTACTACAAGAACTGGACTCATGGAACAGTTTGCTGCTATCTTTTATATGGAATGAAAGGTAGCTGGAGAGCAGTAATTCTCAATACTGGCTACTCAATAGAATCATGTATGCACTTTAAAAATATTTATGCTTTAGCCCTTACTCCAGAGCAATTAAATCAGCACCTTTGCAAACGGGAGTTAGTGTTTTTAAAACTTCCCAGGTGGGGTTCTAATGGAAGCCAGGATTGAGAGTCACGCCTTTAAAAGACTAAGTGGTAGGACCTCTGAGGAAAACAGAAAATGAATGTCCCGTCACATGTCCAAGCACACAAAGCTGGACAGTGAATCAGGTTCACATGTCCTGCTTCCGGATGCCCAGGACCCTTCACATGTCTCAGAAATACTGATGCTACAACCCATCCTGGAGCCTGTACTACGGGGGCTTTCTTTTCAAAGTTCCAGTGTTTTCCTCAGTTACCTGTATTAATCTTATTTTAAAACTTTTAGCTTCCTTAAGTAGATCTCTAGTGTAAAAAAGGGACACCCACCAACCAAGAGCTTCTACTAGCAATGTCAAATGGACGGTTTGTATAAACCATCAGGCCTCATAGACCAGACAGCGTACTGACACATCAGTGATAAAATGAAAGGACTTCTAGGGAAATCTGTATGAGAAGAATTTTTTTTTACATCTATTAATGTGATGCATTCATTTTGGATTAAATCATTCAAAAATATTTACTTAATTTGGATTATACTTTTAGTTGGATTGAATTAATTTTTTGCTCATAAAACATTGTGATAGCAAATGGGAAGTAACCTCCAGTGTAAAAATAGCAATAAAATTTGTACGAGACTCTAGCAAGGGTCGTGGACCAGAATCCTGACAGTACCTGTCCCTAACCTGCTCTGAATCCTCAGTGCCCCAGCTGGTAGCAACAGTGACAGACAAACGTCCCAATACTCTTGGGATAGTGCAGCTATTAGCTAGAGTTGGCTGGCCCCAGTGTGGATCCCTTTACTTCCAGGCACTGTGTGAAAACAACAGTTTTAGCAATTGATAGCAAAATAGTTAGATGCCACTAAGGCATCAATTGCTGCTCAATTTGTCCCTGGAAGAGCATTCAATATTCTCCAAACATTAACCCAAGGCCTCTCGATTCACTGCTCTCTTCATCAATAGCATGTCCATTGTGAATAATTACAAGACATAGATTGGAAATCTTATGGGATTTTTGCCTTAGAAGAATGAAATTAAGTTCTAATGTTGTCACATAGAAACTTGTGTCATTTGGGAAGTCATTTGGGACCACTGAACTCAGCACTGTCAACTAGAAAGGGTTGCTTGGTAATAGTACGTGATGCTGTACATCAAGCATACCACAGACCTCCATAGAAACATTTCCTACTCAAAAGAATTTTCAAAATGTTGCATCATCAATAAAGAACAAACATTCCAAAGATATCTTGAGAAGCTATATGGCATAAGAACTCTGACTAAAGATGAGCCATAGCCTCATCTCTGCCAGTGTGGTTGGCCGTAGTTAATAAAAGGTTCACAGATACTGGTTTCAATTCCCAACACCCCCACCTGGAGCAAAAATATTATTTTTAAAACAAAGCAGGAGCCAATGATTCCTAGAAAATATAAACAGAAAATAAATATATTGGGTTTTTCCAATAGGCTGAGGAAGTGATTTTGGGAAGGCAGATATCTCAGGCAAGTAGAGACCCAAAGGTAGACTTGAAACACCCATTCCTAGCTTTACAATGAAACATTCACTAATTCACAAAACAATACAATTATTTGTTCAATTAAAATAAAAATAAGCTAAGATGATAATATTGAAGAAAAGAAAAATGAAAATTAGGAAAGGAGACTAGGAGAATAGAAGGAAACCTGATATCATTCTCACTTTTAGTTGGAGATGAAGTTCTCTTTCCGTATTCTTCTCTTCTTTGGTGCTGTGGACTTTGGAAAATAATTACTGCCTTTAACATGTGAATTAAGATTTTAATCACAACTCAGAACATTTCAGTAGCTCTTTGTTCTTAACATCATGAAGATTTTCTTGTGTAGCTGTAGCTCTAATAAAGTAGAAGAGGAGCATCTAGACTCACCTTTGACCTTCTAGTGTTATCATCTGAGTAAACGACTGTGGAGGCTATGTAGAATCAGTCAGCATTTACCAAGGAACCTGAAGGTAAACTCCTGGTGTGCAGAAACAGCCCATACATACAAGGTACAAGAAGCCATCAAGAAACAACCACCTGATGACCTGAAGTCTGATGTATGACAGAGCATATAGGGTTTGAGTGCTTATTAATAGTATTTTTATCTTCAAAAATAAAATCTAAGCTATCTGAAGATAAAGGTAAAAGACAATATGACATGGGAAAGATTGTTATACACTGTACAATGCTATTTCCTTCCATCTACACAGTAATCCCTTTGATAATCATTATTGTGCTGCTCTACAAATAGGGGCCAGAAGCTTGAAGAGTTTAAGCCATCAGTACAGGTGACATAACAACCCATGACAGACTGGGAATTAGAACCTAGGTTCATTTTCTTGAGTAAACTTAACCTTTTCCGAGCATTTTTCCAATGAAGGAATTTAAATCTCTTCCCGCTTCAAAGATAAAAAATTACACTTAATTGTTCATTTTATTTTCAAGATGTCTTTGGGGGGAAAATACGGCTCACTGAATTTTCTAGAAAAAGAAAAGTCTTGTGTTTCATTGCTTCTAATGAGTTGTTGCAGTTCAGAAGTTTCATTACATTCTGACAATTAAGTTGCTAATAAACTGAGGCGCCACTAATTGTCTTATCCATCTTGCAAACTCAAGATCCAGCAACCTAGAACACAGTTTCCATCATTGGACCCCAAATCACTCAACATTTTATAATCAACTTTGTGGTTTGATTTGATTTGCATAATTTACACATTGTTCTTAAACTTGACATGAAGTCCAGATTGGGAACACACATGTCATTGGTCATATGCTCATGAATAACATGTTACACTGCTGCAGACTGTATCATCAGAACAAATGGCAAGATAGTACCATGCTGGAAGCTACACAATGAATGTGGATCCAATAACAAAAAATTTATGGTAATTGAAATCAAAGAATCTTAGGGAATGCAGTTAATTTCACAGAGAACCCAAAGGTCACTCTATTCAATTTACTCAAGGCTCAGTACAATATTGAAAACACACACACACACACACACACACACACACACGAAAGTAAATGATCTTATCACTTGTCCAGGATTTAACAATTTACTGACTGTATCAGGCAATTTACTGATTACAAAATGAATGCATTACTTGTGCATTGCTTCATATTTAGCTCATCAGATTGTTATACAGAAGTTAGCACTACAGATGCATTGCTAAATATATTACCATTACCCAGTAAACTGCTCTGCTCAGTTTCAGCAAGAGTAAACCTTTCTGTTGTTGCTGTTCCTTGGTTCACTGGCGATGCTGAGGGCTCTCTGAAAATCTGCTGTCTCCTCAGATTGTTGCTGTAAGCACTGTCTACTAAGAACACCTAAATAAGAACAGGTAGTACACCAAAGCTGGTGCTTCTCAAACATTCATGTGCAAAACACCTAAAAATAGTAAAAAGCAGATTCGGAATCAGGATATGTGGAGTGAAGACATTCTGAGCCTTTAAGGAGTGTCCAGGTTATAAGCCCTTAGCATGTGTATGTTATACAATCAAGTAGTGCTCTTTTGTATGTGCTAAGTTCCATTCTTTAAAATATGTAATTAACACACATTACCTGTACGAGAATGGGTTCACTGTAATATTTTAATTTTCTAAAACGCATTTATCTATTGTGTGTGTGTGTAAATTGGTGCTCGAATGGCATGGCACACTTGTGGAGTTCAGGTGACAAGTTGGGGGAGTCAGTTATCTCCTTCTACTATGTGGGTTCTAGACTGAATTCAAGTCATCATGCTGTGGTCCCCTGAACCCTCTCCCTGGCTCCTCATTATAAGATTGTCATTCATGTATATAACATGCTTTGATCATTATCTACTTTCTTTCATCAAATCAGCACATTTTTATTTTATTTCCCCACAACTTACAGAGCAGAAAAAAGGACTGAGTTAGATTATACTGAATCCCCTTTTGAGGCCCTTGCTCCTCCTGACTTGTGGAGGCATGCCACCACAGTCTGAATAAAAACTTAGATGTTTATGCTATTTAATTCATGCCAATTCATGCTGCAAAATGGGATGTCTCTCCAAAAGAAGCCCAGACAAAGATTTTTGTTTAGGTAACATGGTTTTTGTCTGCGAAAGGTTCTTAAACATTATGAGATAAGTCAATAATATTTTCTGAAGTTAAAATTTCCTCTGAAAGTTGTGCATTTTAGAAATGAATCAAAAATGTCGATAGATGGGAGCTGGGAGTTGAGGAGCGGCTGATCACTTCAGAAAAGAGATACCTATCAACTGCCACTCGACGCCCTCACAGCCCTGACGCTGATGTCTGTGGCCATCCCCATGTCTACTTACCTTTCATCCACATGGTTTAGCATCCTGCCTGTATCCCCAGAATTGTAGTCACTCTTATTTCCCTTTTCAAACTCGTTTCCACTTTCATACTTCTTCATTATGGTATATAGCTCATGTCGCATATTTCAACAATTTTTCTTTTCTCATAGATGCTGTATGGGTTTTCCTTCGGCTTGAGGTCTTCTGTCTCATGACATATTGGTGACCAGAATCATTCTCTCAAGTGCTTTGATACATCACAAAAATTTTTATACTTATCATGTAAAGTCTACTTTTATCCATGGCTCAAAAAAACAATCATGTATGAAGAGGAAGAAAGAATGCAAGAGTCAGAAGATGGGGAGTGCTGTGAACAGCTGTCCTCTATACAAGGCATGACTAAGGACTAAGAACTAGCAAGAGGGAACGTCCAGTACAGTCCCACCTGGAGTTCTCCGTGCTTTACAAAGTCTGTACTGTCTTCAGCATCAAGGTCTCTTTAACAAGGTATACACAAGAGCTGCCCAAGGCAGGGCCCATTGACAGGCCATCACAGGTGGAGCCAGGCACCCTAGCCTCCGTTGAGGAGTTAAGCTGCTAGGAATTTGGAGAATGGGGAAAGAGTCATATTCTTCAGTGTGTAGCTACAGGTAAGTTGTCCTTACTCAAGTAAGTAGCATCCATTCGTGGTCAAGCAAGCAACTGTAACTTTCTTCCAAATAAAAAAAAAAAGAACAAAACAACAACAAAAAAAAACAAAAAAAAGAATAAAGAAGATGGAAGACTTGGAAGGAGGAAGAGGATTAAAAATTATAATGGGAGAGAATATGAGCAAATTAATATGTGAATGGGGGTGGGGTTGGTGTATGTATGTGTGTATAATTGTGAAGAATGAAGTTAAGCAAAAAAACAATAATGAAGTATATGTGAGAGCATAGATATGTGTGTGTATATGTATATGTATATATATACACATATACATACACACTATTAAGCACCATTTACAACAAGCCATAGGATTATTATTTAAAGAGGTGAAAGAAAGATAAAGTTATATTTACAATGTTGCCCCAGATAAATGAGATACATTTTAGAAAACAGAAAACATATTAAATTAATCTCAAAGTTAGGGTCTGACAGATTCACATATCTACATCAGAGAAGCCCTTAGGCTCAAGAAAACTTTGATGGTTAGAGTGAGGAGAAATCCTATGTGAACATCTTTATTGTATCTGAAATAACTCCTCTCACTTTTTACACTCACACTAAGAATGGTCACGCAACTGTCTTCTATGTCAGACTTGGAAGGGTAGAGAGAATCTTGGTAAACTTTCAAAAGCATTTAGAAAAGAACATGATAAATCAATGCTTTCATATTTTTGGAGCATCTTCCAGGTGCAATTCAGCATGTAGGCTAAAGTATGAAAGCTCTAGCAAATTTAGAAAGTAATTATCAAGGGCTTTAGGATCTGCAATCAGATCGTTGAGCATGAGTCCCCCGAACCAGCTAGGAATGGCGCCTTCAGGAGCTACAAAATTCCTCTAATATTCCATTTCTCACCCATAGTTAAGACAATAATTATACACCTAACACATGCCTCATTGCAAAGATGGAATGCCTTAAAACACGTTAAATGCTCAGAATGCTGCCTGACACATGCAGGCCTTCCATAAATTTTAACTATCATCAATGTTCATTGTATTATTCTCCAAGGGCTTATAATCTAGTCGAGGAAGTGAGACAGGAATAGCAAAAATATAACCAACTCCACAAGGCTATGTGTACATGACAAGTGTCAGATAAGTCACTCCGATACGGAGTGTGAGTTCTAAGGAGAATCATTTTGAGTTTAAAATAATGTTGCCAAGAATCCAGGCAAGGAATTTCTTATCAGGTCACAGGACTTTTAGAATAGTTATGTTATTTCGGTCATGGAAATCTTTTCAACAACTCGTTCAGAACAGCATTCTCCTCCCATCTGTACAAAATAGGCCATCCACGCTTTTCCTCTGATGGAGGCTAAGAGGGGGAAAGGGAGAAACAAAAAATTGCAAGCCTAGGCTTCAAATAAATCTTCTTAGGGACCTAGCTGATCACTAAAGATTGTACACATTTTCAATGTACTGCTGTGTTTAGCCAGGCTGAGAGGCCTCGTAGGCAAACAGTTCCGTGGGTTCACATAGCAACCTAGTTTAACAAATGGAATTTGAAGTCTATAAACGAGGGTGGCCTTGCCCTAGCAAGGTGAGTTTTTACACGGAGATAAGCATTGTTCTGAAATGTTTCACTCAAAGGCAGATAGATTAAACTTCTAAAAAATGTTTATCAATGTGCATTTCCTGGGGAGCATGTGGCATTTATCTTTGTATCCCAGGCATCTAATAAAACAGAGCAAGCCAAGAAAGAATGACCCTCAGATGGATGGATGAACAGATATAAAGAAAGGCAGAAGAGGAGATAGGAAAGTCTTTTCTCAGTAGAAAACAGGTTGCAATGTTTCATCAGGCTCTGTTAAAACACCTGGTCATCCAGGCAGTTCTAAACCCCTATTGTCTTACAAATTTGCCTTTTGTCACTTATGACAAATGATTTGAAATATTGGTTGGGGTTGTATTTTTAAAAGTCTGACTTTTACTTATGGAAATCCTAATAAACAGAAGCAGGCTAGATGTTCAAAAACCATGCTTCAAATAAATGAGTATATAAGAGTTAAAAAGAAGTTTCTTTCAGCCCAAGCCAAGGACCCAGTCAGCTTGGGTAAAATACTCAATGCTACACTTTGCCTAACATACCCCAAGAATAATTTCTGACTGTTTAATTCCTTATTTGTATCATTCAGCACAGACCTAGTAAGTTTGTACTATATTTCAATACTCAGTTAAATGATGGATATTTTTTAAGTCACAGTACAGACTCTCTCACCCAGCTAAAAAGGAAGAAAAGATTATGAGCAGAGGGGGGTACAAGGGACCCTGGGTAGAGGCTCTGTGGCACACAACCTTAGTAAACTGGCTGTCTCAGGGTACCAGGCACTAGTAGTGGTAAAGGAAAGGATGCTGATGGATAAATGGATAAAAAGACTTCAGGGTATAAAGAGGAGTATAAAAGAAGCCCTATATTAGAACAAAACACTGTCCAGAAATTGTCTGGTCACCAGGTTTGGCGTGTAGTAGTCATTTCCCAGACATCAAATAAATGAATAATTACACTCATGTTGTTTCATGGAAACCAGCTGACATTTATGAAAACTTGGTCCTCCAACCCTGAACCAGATAATATTTGGGATATAGAAATGTGATCTCACAGTTATGAGGTGACAAAACATGTATCTGCACATCCATCTCCCAGAGCTGGCACAAGATGTATCGGAACTGACTGTGTTTCCATGATGTAGGAGGGTCATCTGTCTATGTGTTACTTTCATTGGTTAATAAA
>LOEQ01002138.1:127061-138953 GCA_001685075.1 Bramus lutescens | reverse complement strand
TTTCTGGGTATAAGCTAGCCGTGCGGGAGCTGGGCCGGACGAAAAGCAGGCCTGTGCCCACTCCCCAATCACTACAAACCTTACACTACAGAGTAACACTACATTTCCAGAATGTGCCATCACAAGCATAATGCAAACCAAACAGCAGTTGTTGAAAGCGCCAAATGTTAAACTTCTGTAGCCAATGTTCTGAGTGAATTCTCTGTGTTGATGTTTTCTGTCTTGTAGACCACTGCTTCCTGACTTCTGCTTACCAGGACCCATTTGTTACTGCAAACATCGTGGACTAGATGGAGTGGACTTTTATGTACAAAATACCTTTGCTTGCTGATTTTTTTGGTCACATGACAGAGAAGTTCAGAGCTGCAAGTCGCCTAAGGAGTCACACTTTCATTGTCTGTCATCCCTCTAAAGGAGACATTTCATGACAGAGATTAGCTAGACATGATATCCATTCTAGAATTGCGTTTTAACAGTGATCTTTGCTACTCAAGCCAGCAGCATACTCGTTTCCCTGTGGTTGTTGTCTAGAGCTTCCCAAGTGGGTCATTTCTCCAAACAACAATTTTAGGTCATTTCTATGTGCTAGGGACTGTGCTATGTGTAGGGATGAATGATGTATAAAACAGACCCCTGGATTTAATCTTTGATACAAGTACACAACGGATCCACATTGAATATCTAGCAAGCAGTAGTCCCATTCTTATTAAAGGACTCTCCCAGAGGCCAGGGACAGGTAGTTGGATGTTTCCTCCCTTGCAATTGAATCTTCACCATATTCAGGCAAATTGTTCCCAAGGACATTTTTGGTTTTATAAAGCTTTCCAAGAAATCCAGCGTATCGTATATCTTTGTAAATAGCCATTTATTGACTAAAATTTAAGAACAAATATCAAACTAGGCAGTTTTCTAATCTTATTTCTACATACATTATTAGAAAACTTAAATACATTTTAAAAAGATCCGGTGGGCTGGCTCAGCAGTTAGAAACGCTTACTGTCAAGCCTGACGACCTAAGTCAGAGCTCTAGAATCCACATGGTGGAAGGAGAGCATCAACTTGCTCAAGCTGTCCTCTGACCTCTACATGCACCATGACTACATCCACACAAATTAAATAAACAAACAAATAGGCAAAGAAAATTGTAGATGAGAAACCGAACTTTCTAAGGAGAAATAAATAACTGATTTCTCAGGAATAACACATAATGCCAAATATTCCTGCCTACTTCCAAAGTCAGTACAATACTGGGTTCTTAAAAGATGCTCAACACTTACTACTATAACTGTTCCTAAAGCTGTTTTGACAATAAAAAAAGCAATAAGTGCATAGTAGCAAATGCCAAAGAGCTTCAGAGACCACAAGAAACAGAGAAGGAGCACTTGTCTATGACAAGTTATGAGAAATGAAGTTTTACAAAGCTTATTTAAAGTCCATATGGCTGTACACACATATGTATGCAGATCAGTAGGTATTTAAGCAACATGTTTTAAGACTAAGAAAATAACTGAAACGTGAACACTAATCTAATCTGTGGAATTTCAGAGGACAGCCACTGGGTGGTAGAATTCCTGCTGTTTCACTAAGAAAAGGAACTTCTATTGCTTCCTTGAATGGCAAGACTTTTCTATTTACATGATCACCCATACAGCTTTTAAGACCAAGATCCATCAAGAATCAATTCTCTAGAGCCCTATATGTAAGAATGACCCAATTTCCTTTTACAGAATAAGCTTCCCCTGAATTCACACAGGGAGCAGTGGTCAAAAACTTCACTTTCTTCTCTCCCCTTCAGGGGCTGGCACTGACCCAGAACAAACCTACTGAAATGGGATTCGGTTCAGAGCCATGAAGCCTAGTTTCTGTGTTCCAGATACTAAAGTTGCCAAGCCCAATTCAACACCCTCTCATCTCATTCCATCTACCACAGATGCTCTTCTGTATGAGGATGTTAGAGTTGATAATCTTGGTCATGACGACGATGATGATGATTTTGTTTGTAACTGATGAACTATAAATTATAAACCCCTTTACTATGACTAAATATTCATGATTTCCATGGAGGGAATGTGTTAATATTTTGGCTTTCCTTGTCAATGTATTTATGTGTGAGTGGCCATTTCCATCACCTCAAGGTGTTCATGGACTTTGTATGCATTTTGCCAACAATCATTTATTGCAGGCCCTTGTTGTGTGCTAGAGAGCACACTCCTAATGCTGTGTCACACTCAGAATTAGCACAATCACTGTTAACAGGAGCTCGACAAAGACAGGAGTTCCTACTCACTGACTACAAAGTCTCTAGACTCTCACATGTGACACTGTGATTTATAAATGTTCATTGAATGAACACATAACTTTATAAAGCCGGGAATTTCAGAAGAAGAGATGTGTCCACTTGAATCAAATGGCAGGCCAAGGATAAGAAAAGCAGTTACTTCTGAATATAGTTCTCTTTTTTCCCAGTCATCTTACAATAGTGCCTCTGGAGTTACGGCATATAAAGAAGAAAGAGATGCCTTATGACCCTAAAGAGCTTGACAAGGTATTCTGAGTTCTGGGTCCATCCTTGGGAAATGGAGACATCGTCCCTGTATGGCTTCTGAAGGCTTGAAGATGTCTCTGCTCATATAAAGTACTGCCACATTGTATTAATTTCTTGAAACTGGGAATCTGTTTAATGTTCAGAAAGTCAGTTTAAAGTCAATGCTCATCTTTGTTATTCTTACTTCGTAGACAGGCGGGGCTCTTAACTGAGACTCAGTTCCACAGCAAAACATTTGCCTTTTAGTTCATTTAGGGAAACAGAAAGACTATGGGGAAATTGTATGGGCTATCTATGAAATGATGTATAATGATAAATCAAGGCATACAACTATATAGCCTATGTTGTATAAGATAAATTAAACATTAACACAAATTAAGATAATACACAAATAGAATTTTATATCATGAAAGAGAATTTAGTTATAAACATACTTTAAAGTATTAACAATAATTATCTATAATGTTAGGCTTCTCTAGCACATTGTTCAGGATGAATTATCAACCCCACAGACTTTCCAGAGAATAGAATGGTAATTAAAGACCACTTAAGCTCCATTTCACAAGCTATTTTTCCTTGGATTGTCTCTCTTAATTAAGGAAAGGAAGCATTGCTTACAATGCCACTGTAAAGTCAGGCCAAGACAAGGTTCTTAGTTCACTGGTGCCAACACAATCAGACACTGAGGCCCCAGGGAGCCATTTCAGACATAATCTTTGGCTTGCCCAGCTAGATCTAGTCTACCTGAATACTTAATGTGTAAGAGAGAGGTATCTTCAGGATAGTCTACCCAAGAGAAAAAGAAAAAGAAAGCGAGAAAAGGGATGTTTGTGGAAGAAGAAAAATAGCTAGACTATAAAGAGCAGTAACAAAAACTCAATTATTTATATTAAGTACCAACAAAACAACAACAAAGACAGTTTTACTAAAGGGTGGCCAATATTTGAACATATTCAAATAGCACAGAAAAGTCAAGTAGACTGGGGACATAAAAAAAATGGACCTTTGTTAAACAAGCAAGGGAGGACTAGGAAAGATGGGATGGGGTGGAAGAAGTGAAAAGCAGGTCAAAGGGTACAAACTTGCAGTTGTATGGGATAATAAGGTCTAATACCCTACACTGGAACTAAAGTTAAAAATATCATACTGTATTCTAATGTTTTCCTAAAACAGAAGTTAGATGCTTTCACAGCACCAAGAGAAGTATGTGAAGCAACTGTTAGGTATATATACCATAGGAATAATGTGCAAAAAGACATTTGAGGACATCAGAAAAAAATGATCAATAGACTCAAGAGCAAAGGGATTATAGGCATTGACAGTGCTCATAATTCTTCAAAAATTACCTTCAGAAGCATTTAAAATGAAGAAATGGAGAATTGCAGAAAAATGTAAAGAGCCAAGAAACTATTTAAAAAGTAAAAATGAAAAGATGCGTACAGACAGAGGTAAGGGTTGGAATATAAATGAATGGAGGAATTAGACAGTACAAATTTGTCCTCTCCGATAACACAGTTCACAGTATGCACATACTAAACTCTCCTACAAAGTCTGTTGAGATGACCGAGCTCCCAGGAAAAACAATCGTGTCAGGGAGTACTAGCTGCATTCTTGGATATTTATCTTCGTCCAATCAGCAGTACAACTGTTATCATAACAACCTGATCAATAATTTGCTACCCAAACCACAAGGGTAAAGACACACAGCAATTTCTCATGTGCAGCAAGGGGAATGGGCGTTAATACATATGTGTTTAGGCAGCAAGAAAATACTGTTTTGTCAACATAACCGGAAATGCAAAATGGGTGTCACTCTATCTTAAGCATCCAAGCACAGAAGCCTGTACTGTTTGAAACTAGGAATGAACAAACTGAAGCCGAATAACTGACCCATCTGCAGACTTCAATGCAGTCAGAAGAACCAGGCCGGCAGCTCTTCAACAGATCCAATTACTCAAGAAATGTTCCAAGTCCCCTAAAAAGACTTCCAGAATTATTTAGAAGATCCTAAGCTAAATCTCATTTGTTCATTCATGTATTCACCAGCTAGCTACTCAGTTCTGTTTATATACATAATTTTGAATAAGAAACCCAGGGAGCTAGGAGAACACAGGAACCAAACGAAATATTAGAAAGAAAGAAAGAAAGAAAGAAAGAAAGAAAGAAAGAAAGAAAGAAAATAAGAATGAAAGAAAAAAAGAGATCTTCATCTCTGCTTATAATTTAGCTGATAAATGACACTACCTCTTCTGGCATGTACCAAGTGCAAGCACTGCATGGAAGAGGAAGGTGAAAAAAGTACAATTGCTCAAAGCAAAGGCAGCTGAAATATTAAGAAAAATTATGTAATCGCTAATACAAAATGATTTGGTGCCTACTAAGAGAAGGAGAATGATTTTGACCTAAGTGAAATGTGTCAAAACATTGTTTATTGGGGAAACATACACATAATTTGAATCGCACTTGAAATGTGGTGGGTTTGATACTGGAGTAAGGTAAGAGCAAAATTGACTGTGGCTTGTGTTTGGGTGGTTTGGATAACTGACCTTACTTAACAAAACTATGAGAACTATATGTGGGGTACGCATTTCCTTTCAACAGACCTTGTAAACATTCATCTGAGTCTACCTTATAAAGACATTTCCAAGGGCCGAATGAACAAAACTGAAACCAAGTTTAGGACACACTATTAATACTTCATAATTGCCTTCGTCTTCATTCAAATGAAACAACAACAAGAACCTTAGTCAATCAGTTAAAAAAAAATGCTGCGAACATTCACAGTGGAGAAAGAATTGAGAGTCCCAACGCCAGAATGGCAGTATCTCCTGGGGGAAAAATTAGAGAGAGAGAGAGAGAGAGAGAGAGAGAGAGAGAGAGAGAGAGAGACTGAGATTCTGGTGCAGACTGAGGCATCCATGGCTCTATGAGCTGCAGGACATGGGTCACTGGGGTAGTGGGACAGCCTTTCACGCTGCACTTCCCAACACGCATTAAGGATCCGTTACTACCCTGGCTGTTCAGGTAGAAGAAGAATTAAGCAAGGACCATTTCCTGAATTTCAGAGTTTCCTGTGATTTTTAACTTAGAAGGACTGAAAATGAGAAGACAGAAATAATCTCAGGCATTTGGAAACTTTGCGAGAGTCTGAGAGTCAAGGGGTTGAAAATCTCGGGGCCTGGCGATAGGAGGACTATGAGGCAGCATAGGGAACAGTGAAAACCTATGTTTCATAATTGTAGGTCGGAAATGCTTATCTGCTCTGCCATCTGCTGTGAAACTTGACCCTGGGCAAGTTACTTACTCAACTTCAACTTTCAAACTATAAAATAAATGAGTATTTCCAACAAAGTTATGTTGATTATGAGAACTAGCAGAGAGTAGTAGTTTTTGTAAGTTTATAGCACTAAAATTTTCTTTTCATATTAAAACATTATTTCAATATGCATAGCCCTAGTAACTGACCTGTAGAAAGACAACCTGCTCCCGCCCCATACACGCACATACATCAAACCATTGCTACTATCTGTTAAAAGAAATCTGATCAATTGTGGACCTCAGAGCCAAAGTGAAACATCTTTGGTATACAGAACAAAGGGAAGCCCTGAGACCCTTCCACAATATATCTGCCAAATGACTACTTCCTCAAGGACAACTTCATACCGCTGTCAATGACTGTCCCATATGTTGTGAATCAAATTACCTCCAGCCACCACCAAAGTATACGGTTGACAATATACTCAGGTTATATTCTGGATACTTCTTCTTGGCTTCATCCTTGAGTCATCCACTTCCCCTTGCCACACAATTCTCTTATGTTTCTTACCTAATCTCCAGTTCTCCATGTCACCCAAATTGTTGAATTGCAATCACTTAATTCTTGTCACACTCCATCATCAAAATTATCCCTGCCTGTAATGAAGATTTCCAGCATCTGAGACATCGATCCCTTCCTCTTAGAGTCTCTATAACTTTCTGAAATCCTGCCACATGAGCTCAAGCTTCCCAGCTTGATACCCCTCACCCCATCTAGGCCATTTTCACCCTAAGTCATCTTCAAAATGGTCTCTAAGAAGCTATATAATGGGTTCTTGCTATAAGCAACCTAATATTCTTGGACCTCAGTTTCCCCACTTGAAATGTGCATATGAGACTTACCTCAGGTCAGTTCATAACTTTTGTTCCATTGTAGCTACTGTCCCTTCCACCTAATTAGCTTAGCTCCACCTCTTGCTCATCTCAGAGTTTCCTTCATGATGGTTTTGCTTCCAGTTTCCCATCACTTTTTCAATCGAACACATAACTATAGCCTTGGATCTTAATTTGTAGTAAAGGAATCCTGCAATCAAACTTGATGCCTGAAATACCTATCTTCTACTCTGGCAGTGGAGACCCTTCCCATTTAGAAGCTACCTGCCCTAGATAGCTGCTTCCTTATCTACCACCAGCTTGAATGATTTCCTCCCACTCCTAAACCTCTGAGCCGTCTGCTAATCCTTCGCCGATGGTCGTATGCTTCCTTATGTGATGGTCAGCTTCTGATGGATACTGAGTGCATGGGCTAGCGGATGAATTTCTGTACTTCGTCTGAAGCCTAGAAAAAGACTTTGTCAAGCAACAATCTACAGTGTAGCTATAGCTGGTGTTTCTGTCACATATGTAAATCTGGAGTCTTTCTAAGGTCAGGAATGTCCCAAGGAAAAGAATCCTTGACTCTCGGATACTTCTTTTTTATGTACCACAGTTTCTGGCAAAGTTCAAGCATCATAACAGGAGCTTCATAGTGCAGCCTTTGGATTCAAAGTCAAGTGGTGCATATGTAGAATGTGATCCAGTCAGGAGCAGGGGAAACAAGACTCGAGAAGCAGGGGGGGTGTGGGGACAGGCATGATAACTTAAGGACTAACTAGTGGAGGTTCAGAAAGACACAAAGATTATGAGAAAATACTTACACACATAAAGTGAAAACAAATCTTAAAAAAACAAAATCCTACAAGCCAATCGTATTTGTCAGGCGGTGCTGGCACGGGTCTTTAGTCTCAGCACTGGGGAGGCAGATACAAGTGGATCTCTGTGAGTTCGAGGCCAGCCTGGTCTACAAAAGCAAATTCCAGGACAGATTCCAAAGCTACAGAGAAAACTTGTCTCAAAAAATAAAAAAAAAGAAAAGTAAAGTAAAGATAAAAGTAAAAGTGAGCATTCATCAAAGAGCAGAAAGAAAAGGAAGGAAGTCTCTAGCAACAGACTCTTGGCAGAAGACAAAGGAGGTGGTAAAACAAGAGCGGGGAAAGTGAGGGGGATAGGGATCAAAGGCCTGAGATTGAGGGGGCACAGCACACTGGCTTCTGATCGCTCGGAGCACATAAACAAGAAGTTAGGCAACCTTGTGTGCCCTGGGTTGCAGAGTCAGCCTTGTGCTAAAGATTAACAGCCAGACCCAAAGGAGACTAAAGATCAGGCAGGGCCGGCAGTGTACCACCAAACACCTCATGGCAGNTGGCAGCAGCCTGCCCTGCAGGATCTTGACTGCCAGAAGATCCCAGGTCCCATCATCTAACAGTCAAAAGATCACCATGGCGAGGCAAATATCCTCCTAGAGATAGCCACATGGCTAGCCAGCGCTCCTGAGGTTTCCAGAGAAAAAATGGTAATCTCACCTCACTGCCATTGAAGAGAAGCAGTGGGTACCAGAAAAGAGTTCTGGTTAGATTCTAACTTCTAAATTCCTGATCTGCGGGAAGCAGAAGCTATGTCTAACCAAGGGTAGCACCTGGTACTTAGCAGGTCCCCATAAAACGTTTATGAGAAGGCTCATAAGATCCTTGGGGAATGCAGGCATGGTGTCTCAAACAGAAGGAGACCTCTGTGTCTTCAGTCTCCTTGACTGAGGTATTCTGTGGGCATAGACATCTCAGTTCTGCAGCCCTGAGCATGAGAGTCAGGAGCCGGACGCTCTATGTTACGAACATGTATCTCCCATTGCACCTGCCCAACGTGCTGTAAAGCACATGAGCTCAGAAAGCATCTGGCAATCGATGCCTCATGCTTAGCATCTGTAGCTGAACTCTGCTTTGTGCTGAAGTAGGTAGTGCGGTCTTCTGACTGGAATAGACTAGACAACCTGGAATTAATTTTGAACTTGATAATTGGAACCATTGTTTCTGGTGCCCTGAGCAGAAGCTGCCCCATCATGTGGTCGTGGTCCTAGGAGCAGTGGTTGTGCTTTGACCTACGCAGCCTGCACCTATACCTGGGTACCTGTGCAGGCATGTGGAAAAGCACCCCCTTCCCTCTCTCTGATGAAGATAGTGAGTGCTAAGAGATGATAAACATGTTGGAATACACTAGAGATAGACAGGCGCTAACTGAGCAAGAGTCTCATAAAAGCTTTGAAATCAAAACTCGCCAAGCTACTGTTTTAAACTACTTCCTCTTTGCTTTCTGCTTTTAAATTACACGCGGCAACGTCACTGAGGAGAACGTTTTAAGAAAACTTTCATTTACTATGGTACAGCTCGCCAGTCTTTCTTTGCCTAATAAATAAATACACACATAAATAAATAAATTTAAATAAACAAGTAACCCCCTGGAAATGTTTCTTTCTTCTCATGGTCATTAATAATGACAGCTTGAACTATAAAGATTTGCCTCTACTGAAGGTAATAGGGTAATGTTTATTTCCATTAGATCTGGCCTATAAAACCCTTTTTTCATAACGGTGGGTCTACAGTTTCCAAACAGCAAGGCTTGACATTTTGATCCCTGACAGGCGACACTCGGTAGTGGGGTGTTTTAAAAATCTATATGAAGGAAGCCATTAATACGAAATAGGCTGAGTGGTCTCCCCACAAATGGTTTGTTTTAGCCATAGCTCTTCCTTCTGGGTGGACAAGGCAAAGCAGACAGCTTGCTTATTGGCTTAGTTTGTTAGGCCAGGTTAAAAGGATGCAGCTTGGAAAGGCTCTTAAGGGAGATTACCCTTGGGCTAAAAATAGCAAGCACTAGAGAATTATCTTAAATATGACCAAACTTGCTCTGTACGGTGAATACAGATAACTGTAATATATTTCCATTTTTGGTCATTGCAGGGCTTTTTCCCCTTAGTTTGGCTTGCTGTAGCTGACTATTTAATTCACTTCTGATTCTATTTGTCACATTTGCGCTCAGAGATATCGCCCAGGGGTGTTTGACTCAGGAGCCCTTCTTATTTAGCTGGGCTGCTTTTGTTAAAATCTAATGAGCTGTTGGATTGCCAAGCACAGTCACAGAGCAGACAGGGCTGCTTAGAAGGTAAATTCATTAAAATATGTCATTAAGAACCTACTATGTGGGGCTGGAGCTCAGTCTATAGAGGTCTTGCTTAGCATGCACAAAATTTAGGGTTTATCCTCGGCACTGTGGGATAACATTCGCCTGTAATCTCAGTGTTTGGGAGATAGAGGCAAGATCATGAATTCAAGGGCATCCTTGGCTATACAATGAATTCAAAGCCTATATGATATCCTGTCTCAAACAATATTTTAACTACGACATACCCCCTTGCTTGTCTACTTTCTGGAAATGTAATTTATAGACAAACAAAAGTTGTGTTCCTTCTGATTGGTTAATATCTCAGGAGTAAATCTGACGTGTCAGCGAACAATCTTCCTCTCATTTCATTCCTGTCAACAGACATTTTCAGTCACTCTTGGTCTCCTTGATGCTCATTTCTACTTCTGCTGGAGGGCTCATCCTCTGTCTTTTAACTTACGATTGTCTTCAGTAGATAAGCAATGCCCACGGGGAGTCCCTGTATCTTATATCTCATGTACATAGTGCATTGCAGTGGAATGAGGATTGCTCTTGCAATGAGCTATCTGCTCCTTAAATGGCCGATAGCTCCATCCATTGATGAATGAGGAGGATCAGATCTGCACTAGGATACCAATATAGGAACAGGACTACATTGCCACATGTAAGTCACCGTGATATCCAAAAACTTGTAGACAGGATGTCTAAAGAAGGTTCACCACAGACCTGACAAAAACAGCAAAGGTCATCACAAGAAAACACAAGGACGATGATAAAATTATTTGCAAAACATTGAAGTTTGCAACTGTTCAGAAAGCCAAAAGCGACCTGGAGATAGGAATATAGTGGTGGGAGTGGTTTATTGGAGACTGGTATATACTATATTATTATGAACTGGGTGAGAATTACATATAAACTAGTTCCTTACAAATAAAATGAGGTACTCAAATGATCTTGAACCCAAGAAAACTACCAGATCCTTAGTTCTTGGATGAAAGTGGAAAATTCCCTCATCTTGTTCTTGTACTATACAGATGAATAGCAAATGGCATGTGCTGTGTGTGCGCTCTGCACACACATGGCCCAACATAGCTGCCTATCTCCTCATCAGCACTGAAGTTTCCCTCATATCTTAATCTGAACAGCAAATCTGCTCAATGAGTTGGAAGGTAGGTTCACAGTCCTGCTGGCAGGCATACAACATGCCGCTGTCACTGCTGGCTCTGTTTATAAACCATCTCTTGGAGAACATGTTCTCAGATCTTTGACATGTCTTATTTTTAGCCCGATTGGTCAGGAAGGCTGGGAAGGTCATTTTATTCTCTCTCTGTCTGAACTCAGTAGAACCACTGTAAAGCCATCTGCTAAGAAGCGCTGGAGGCAGTCCCAACGTGCATGACACTGTCCTCGGCACTAAGGGCTGATGAGGCAAACATGGAGCCAGCTTTCTTTCATGTGATCCACAATGCATTGCGATATGGAACCCCAGAGCTAGGTAGCTGCGTCATAACCCAAAAACTTTATGGAAAGAGGGAAAGACACTGTTTTGTCTATGTGGCAACAGTTCACTGTGTGCCAAAGAGGGCCACAGATACCTTCCTAAATTTGGCAATTAAGAGTTTATCCTGTGCCTGGCAAAGCCTCCAGCTAAACAGACACCAAACAACCCATCTTTAAAGTAGCACATTGTTACAGAACCGTTTATGGAAATGGTGTCCACAGAAAATTTCTCTGGGGCCCTCCCTCCTTAAGATTTACTTCCAGTGACCCTCCGAGGAGGGCTGATTTGATTTCTGGTGGCCTGCAACCACACACCTTCTTCCACCCCTACTTCAGCATTTCATTTGCATTGAAACTGCCCTTGCCACCGAGTGTCCCCATGGAGAGCAGAGCAATAGCAGGACAGCCTGCCTCACACACAGCCTAGAATCAGCTTTTATGCCACTAGACAAAAAAGGTCAGGTGGAAAGGGCTGGCGCTGGCACAATTAATCTGGTCACTCAGGGACCATCTTCTTCTAGCTTAAGAATAGCTTGCAGGTGAGTGATGGTCAGGGT
>LOEQ01002138.1:101255-115379 GCA_001685075.1 Bramus lutescens | reverse complement strand
TTTGGAAGAGCAGGCAATGCTCTTAACCGCTGAGCCATCTCTCCAGCCCCAAGATCATGTTTTTTTTTTTACCTTGCATACATAATCATGCAATGTTTGCTTTGCTAGTTGCACACACACATATATATGTATATAAATACATATATGACTGACTATATGTGCTAGATATTCTTAGTATACACACATATGCATATACATGGTTATATAATCCTGCATTATTTTTCATTTGTTAATATATAAAAGTATACATACATTTGCACATATATATATATATACCTGTAGCCTTGTATTGTTGACTAATTGTTTTATATTTCCACATTTGATCACCCAAACTAGATTTAAATTTCCTTAGAAAATAAAGAGAGATTCTTTTTTAGTTCTATAGGTTTTGACTTTCTCCTCACTTTTAAGCTGGGAAACCTTCAGTGAAGATAACCAGTAGATCCTTTTGTAATGCTAAGGGTCTGCTGAATTTACCAATATAGGTTATTTTAAGTTTTTGATATGTACATAATATATACCTGTTATTAAAAATGTTAGAATATAAATAGAAAACCACAAGAAGAATTATGAAAGTCTTCTCTGCTCCTTTCAGGATGATCAAGTATTTTGAGAGCGTCCATCGCGCACGTCTTTGGCAGCAGACAGGAGATCACCTTCCACACAGACAATAAGGAACCCACCACTCACACTTCACCTACACTAGTTCAGAACCTCAAACCTCACTGTAAGTTGCAGTCATTACCAAACCTGAGTGCTGGCTGCAGCTATTGGGTGTTCTCCACTAGCACAGGCTGCAAGCAATGACCTCCAGACACTGCATTCCCGCATACCAGTGTTCTAAGGAACCCTAGGTAGCTGCATTCAGATGAACCAGATGGATGAATGAAAGGCATCTATTCACCCATATCATGGAGGCATTAAGTCAGGTATTAAAACGAAGCACAGACAAGGTGGCTCACAGTGACCCAGAAAGGCCTGGGCGCTAATTAAATGAACCCCATCTTTATACAACGCTGTGCTGTTAAGGCATGCCTTTATTCTCCACCACACAATGTACAAGGGCAACCAGGGAAGGAAGCCACGTTGCAATATTCTAAAACATAAATCTTGCTCCCAGTCTGTTCCGAGACAGCATCCTGTTTTCCTTACACATGGATCAGGCACTGAAGGCTGCCCTTATCGGCTCCATGCCCTGTTTTCCAAAGTGGCCTCTGGATTATACTGGGTCTCCAGCATTTACACATCCAAGCAGGGGTATTGCAAACACGAGTTAATTTGTGGCCAGTGAATGACTCAACCGATTAGATGTTGTCACAGCTGTCGTCACAGGCAGAATCTATTCTTTCATAAATTGTGAGTGTGTATAAATATGCATGTTTGCATAAGGTATTTGTGCAGTGGTGTGTGTGTGTGTGTGTGTGTGTGTGTGTGTGTATGCAGATGTCTATTCACATTTACATGGAGACCAGAAGTTGATATCAGGTGTTACCCTAATCAATCTCCACCTTCGTGTTGGCACAAGATCTCCCACCGAACCTAGAGCTGACCTGCTGAGTAGCCTGACCGGCTAGCCGGCTCCTGGGAGCTTCTTGTCTCTGCCTCCCAAGCATTGCCACAGGCAGGTACTCCCATGCTTGCCTTCTGACACAGGTGTTGAGGATCCAGATTCAGGTTCTCATACTTCTGCAGCAAGCACTTTATCCCCTGTGCCATCCCCCAGCCTTTCAATGCCATTCTTTCATTGGAATTCCTTCTTCTATGTTAGTGATGTTGAGCAAAATCTAAAGTCGTGCGCGTGTGGTGCGCTAGAGACTGAAAGGAAGTGGATACTCCACACTCCCAGCACTGAGCCTCCTACAAAGGCTCTGCTGCACCATCATCTCAGCCTAAACCTCACGCTCTGCTTTGATTACAATTGAGAAGCCCACCGCTAGTTTTCAGCCATGTCATCAGGGTGCGACTTGAGTTGGGGGAAAATGTTTCACTCCTCAATAGCTCAGTTTATCCTGTGAGGCAGAGGTACATAATAATGCTCACAGTGGACAGATCGACCCAGGCAGAGCCACGGCTGTCTGGCTTGCTCAAGGCCAAGGCCTCCTCAAATGTGATGAGGCAGGGCTTGGAGGATCAGGGAAGGGGAGCATGGGAGGAAAGTCCACGGGAATTGGTAGCCCTGGGAAACAGCTCTTGTGAAAAGCTCCTTTGGCAAAGGGCCAAGAGGCTACAGTCCAGGCGATGGGAACTCTGTCCTTGAATATTGTAGAATTTCACGAATGTTCACTTTTGATCCCATCGTGGGAGGGATGTGTGTGTGAGTTAAACACTGGAGGACAAAGAGTGAAGGCATCAGCACACGTGGTGACAGCGCTCATGACCCTAAGGCTGATGGTGACAGGGTTGCCACATAAGACCTTACCCTTTGCCTAGACAAAGAAGAAGGGATCCTGTGACATCAGAGAGACTCTATGAGCCTCTGTCAAAAAGCCTCTCTTAGCCTTTGTCACTAAGAGAATACCTAGCACATGAACCCTGAGGCCCAGTTAGCTCTGTAATTTTCCCTAGAGTCTTATTCTTCATATATCCAATACTGCACTATATTTCATTTCAGAAATCAGACCAAATCATGTCTACATTTCATAAAAGGGACTTTTAGAGATTCAAGTAACAACAACAATAATAATAACACAACCAGGGCCTGTAAGATTGGCAACAATCACCAAACAGCTCTCTTTTGCAATCGGCTGTTCTACACATTGTAGGGTATTTAGTGTCATTCCTGGTCTCCACCTACTAAATACCAGTGGTATCACCTTGTCACCTACTCTTCGTAATCAAACATACCTCCAGACACTGTCAGATATCCCCTGGAGGTACAAAATTGCCTTTAGCTTAGAACCATTGGCTTAAAGTGACCTAATGAGAGATTAAATTAAATGAACCATGTATTTTGGAGCATTGCGAATAATTCTATCAGTGTAGGAAGTTATATAGGGAAACAAAAAGAGTGTTGTAGCACAGATTAAGCATCTATATATAGACAACTGACTGACTGCTGAGCCAGAACTCCTGAAGCTAGAAATGAGAAGTCCCCGCGCAGATTCCACAACATGAAATATTGTGGAACAGAAGGTCATGGGGAAAGTTCTGAAATCAGCTTCCCTGGGAGGTAATGATTACCACATTGCCTACCCCCACCTTTCAGTTATCCCCAAACCACCATCTACAAAATGTGTGGCATTCACCCAGTGTGGAACAGTCATAGCTGGTCACGAGACAAGACGTCTATGGAGACAGACATGTTTTAAAAGAACGGTTAATTTAATGCTGCATGGCACCGTATGGGCCTGCAGCCTGACAGGTGTGCTGGCTGAGGGACGCTCTATTTACCAGTTCTAACCAGCCACGTCCTTATGTGAACTTTCCAAGACCAAGCTGAGAAGCCTGGGAAAGTATAAGCAGGCACAACTTCAGTGTTTCCTCCTCCTGCTCACTCCCTAGCCCTAAGTTCCCCACCTGAAGCATTCTCTTAAGACTCACGTAATGGTAATGTCCCAGGCATGTAAGAGAGTTGTAGCTATCCATAGAACTGACAGGCACCTCAGCTCACCAGTCACCCAGTGTCTCCACACAGGCCAACACAAAAGGGAAACATTCTGTTCTATTTTTAAGTACATTGAGCAAAGAAGCAGCTTGATACATCATTGCAAAGGATGGCTGTCACCCAAGAATCACTGTCTCCCTATTTTTGTCAATGATATAGACTTTGAAATCAGATAAATTTAGAAATTCAATGTTAGGTTTCTATTTGTCAACTGGGTGATTTTAGTGAAATGACTTAACTTTCTTTGAAACTCAGTACCTGCATGTGTAAAATGAGGATATATACATATATATGGAAATATATGGAATAATATATGAAATAATATATGAAAAGGTTGTTTTGAAAGATGTCTCTGTGTGTGTGTGTGTCACACACACACACACACACACACACACACACAGATGGCATACAGGAAGCAGGAATGTTCCAAAATGACAGCCATCATTGTTGCTAATTGTTGCTCATTGACATTACCATTTTTATCATGAACACATTCAACAATCATTTATTTGTTCAGCGTCACCTATGTACTCAGTGGTAGAAAAACTGAATTATTATTTTAAAAAATGTGCTCTCTTGAGAATGGAGATTCTAATTGGATAAATGGGAAGACAGCCAATAATATGCTGACCAGTGGCTAACAGAAGTCTTGTGTGCAGCCTGGCACAGAGGGACTCAAAAACAGTTAGACGGTGGTGATACTGATGCTGATTTTGATGTCTCAAATTAGTTGATTTGGCAATTTGCACCCAATTCACTTGTCACAGCACTCCCTGAATGCTTATCACTATAAGAAATGATTTATTTTCAAGTCAATGAGTCCCGATCTTGTGAGAGTGAACCTCGTTTCTCTGAGTAACACTTTAATAGGAGTAGATTAACATTCTTTATTATAGGGTAGGCTCATAATAGGCGTCTAGAGTCTGGGAGGTAATTCTCACTACTGAAAGGTAAATGAATTTTGACTAATTTATAAGTACATACTAGATTTTTTTTTGAGTTTAGAAATTTTCTATCATGCGAGAAAATTAGGGGTATGAAGCAATAATATAATAGCAATAATCAAAACTGTTCACCTACAAGGTAAAACAAATGGCGATAGACATTAACCCCCTCATGAAAAAGAAATGCCTTCTTCTGTACTCATTCCTATTGTGCAATATTTGCTGTGAGGTCCCTTTCTGTGGGAACAGAAGGGAGTCAACAACTTCACACCTTTCTCGGCCTTGTCCCTAAAGCTTTCACAACCCCTTGTATTTCAACACAGTCTAACCCACTCCGCTCTCAGTCCTTAGCACCTTAATTCTACAAAGCACCATTTTCCAAACATTGTCTTTCCATAGCATAGAAACCCTCTAGCTGTGATGATAAATTTCCTACTGTCAACCATGTAAGAGTACATACATGTCCAAGCCTGGCACCACATCAGTTCGGCACAGGCCAAGGTCAATGAGAAGTTACATTCTCCAGAGGAGACGCTTACCTCAAATATATTCGCGGGCTCATTGTTGTACTGGTTGGATATGATTTCTGATTGGTCGCTGCACCACTTCAGTCCACCCAGAAAGCTGTCTGTGTCCAAGTCATTCACGTCGAGTTCAGAGAGGTCAAGTTCGGGAAGATCTGGGCAAAGAGGCTGGTCCTCACCAACCAGAGCAGCACACTGCGGAAGGCAGCAAAGAGAAGACACGAGGGTTACTAACAGCGAGCGTTCACTACACAGCAATGGCACGTGATAGGAATTAAGTCCCGTTAATTCAGCCGCAGCGGCCAAGGTGGCCCCTGGTCTTTAATCGCCAAGGGAAACACCTTCCATTCTTTATTCTCTTAGCTCACCAGGAGTACTCAGTCCAATTTCCCCCATTCAAATTCTAAACCCAGACCCAAAATAATTACCATGCTTGCATGAAGGCTTCCTTGAGACTTCCAGTTAGAAACCAACAGGATGTATTCCTACCTCCAGGATAGCTATAGTCAGTGGGTTTCAAACCTTCTTATAACTAGCTATGCACATGATTTTATTCTGTCCTTATCAGAGGACTGGTTTGAGAGAAGTAGTCATGTGGCTTTGTACCTTGTGATCACCATCAGATATAATGAATATCCCTATGAACAACTGTTCACTGAGATAACAGAACTCAAGAATTAGACTAGGAAAACTTCCTCTGTGCCCACTCCCTTTAAGCATTATAATCCATAGCATTCATTTAGCAACTAATGATGCAAGTCCTCTGACTCATCTATGGCCCTCTTGAATTGTTATTTAAATCATTTACTCTCACTTGACTGTTTATGAGTTCCCTGACTTCATCCTTAACAGGTCAAATGCAAGTTTCTTGAGTTAAAGAACAAAATGCATATGATTTTTTGATGCGACCTTTATAGCCTTCAATGGGAACACTTTTCAAGGTGTGTGTGTGTGTTGGGGGGATTGGGATCACCTGTCATCTAAAAGGGAAAAATGAAAGTACTGTACCATGGTTATTATATTTTGTATTTTATTTAAGTATGTCAAAAATACATTTGTGGTGAATTTAAAAATGATTATATTTGTATGGAGATATAAAATGATTACAGTACATTGAAAGGTTTAAATGCTTATAAGGAAGGCTATTCTTTGGAACCTTTTTCGGGGTTTAGAAAGTCTTTCCATGCTCCTGACCCATCGCCTTCGGAGGAAATCAGAACCCCTTACCAATGAGATGGTCTCCAATATTTAATTGGCTAGTTAGTTGTTGAACCAACCAAGCCTGGATGCTCTAAAGAGTGACAAAAATGCTGACTCTGGGGATCTAATGACAGCAGAGTCACCACAACTTCATCCTCTTACTAGCCATCTGCCTGAATCCAAGCCCTCACAGGCAGACATAAAGGAGGCCCCATGCCTTTACTTTCCAAGGTCGCAGAGTGATTCAGAAGTTCCCATCCAGGCAGCAGGGAGACGTAAGGCTGATGAACTTCCCTAACATTTAGATTTTGAATCAAATGCGTTTTGTTCAGATATGATTTGGGGGACACCCCTGTCATCGCTGTATGACACAGGTCATATGCAGCAGCAACATCTGAAGCCAGATGCTGGAATAAGCACTGGGTAAGGGGGTCAGCAGGGGAGGAGATGGAGGACAGAGGCTGCAGATCATTGCAGGTTCTGAAGAAGACCACCAGGCCCCAGGAGACCCCCCAAAGGCAGGCACATGGCCACACAAAGAAAAAAGTGCTGCAAAAAAAAAAAACCCACAAGTCTGCATTCTCATCTTGTTGGGGTTTTCTTTCTACTATCTGAGTCAGCCCAAATCTACAGGTCAGAAAACCTGGCTAGGTTTGTAAGCAGAAGCCGGGCTGAAAGGAGCAGATCTTGTCTCCGTGAAGGATTAGTGTTTTGTTATGGCTATAACATGCCCGAGACTCCATTCTTACCCACACTACCCTCAGATCACAACCCCTTTTCCTTAACTCTTCCTCAACACCAGTGCAGAGACAAGGGGAAAACTTTGTCAGCAGTGTAGAAAACCACACAGGATGTCATGGGTGGAGGATCCCTTTAAAACACTGAAGCACCATGACCAGAGAGCATCCAGATGAAAACTGAGGCAGAAGACAGCCTGATCCACCTACAGCTGCTACTCCCATGTCAGAGCACACGGAAAGCCTGTTTAGGAATGGTAAATTGTCACACTGACTTGCTGGGGACAGCTTCTTGCTGTCTCTCTTTAACTGCTCTCTCTCAGCAAAACTAGTCTAAAGACCCTTTAACTTCCAGGAATATATGTGTGTATGTGTGTACAAATAAATGTGAATATAGCTTCTGACAACTATTGAGAAAATAACATCAGTTTGTTGTTTTAGTATTCTCTTTCCTTGGGTTTCCTCTCTCTCTCTCTCTCTCTATCTATCTATCTCTATCTCTCTCTCTACTTCTCTCTACTTCTCTCACACACTGTTCATGCTTATTCTTACATTATGGCTCAAAATAGTATTTGTGCTTTGCCAATGCTGACATCCTGATCAAATCAATGCTTCTGAATGTGGCCTTGTCCCACTAATCTAAAACACATCCTTCGAAGCTCCTGTTACTAATTCATATCTGGACTTGGACAACACCAGGCTTAGCAGGCTGAGGCCAGGAACTGTCCTTGTCCGACATGCTGCCATTGATGGCGCCCCTATACATCTGTAACAGGTGTGCCTTGCGAGATCCCACAGATAATCTCCTGCCACTTCACAACTGTGACAGCGATTTCACAACTGTAGCCTTAGTTTTACAGTAATATTTAAGAGGCTGAAGCAGTCACTAACCACAAAAGGCTAATTATTGTATGTTATTTCACCCCAACAGACTTTTCCCTTAGCTAAGGAACAGACAATAAATTAGCTTAACTGCATGGATGATAATGATTCATTATAATTAAGTATAATTCTCCATTAACCTTTCAGAGGTTTTGGTGCCATTGGTGGTAAATTTTAAAGAGAGTGGACTCTGCAGCATTAATTATATTAATAAAAAAATCTTAACTTCTGATAAAAAAAACATGAGTTGAGATGGGGGAGGGATTGAGAGAGAGGCAGTAAGTAAAGAACGACAGTCTTAGGGAAGTGTGTCATGTGAACAGTCTCTATCCATCTTAGTAACCTTATTGTACATCACCTCCATTAAGCTGTGAAACACCAGGGACTCTGGGTAGCTCTGGTGATTTGGGCTTTTATTAACCAATGCACTGTCCTGTCATTATGTGCGGGAGGGCATAATAGGTTTTAAGATGACAGCAAACATTAATGATTCAAAAAAATGAAAGCTGCCCACGCTACCTGCTGCTTGTAATATTTCGACAGGCAAGGGTGATTCCCAGAGCCACAGCCACGAAGGCACGGGTTTCTAGCAGCTGGCTTAGGTCTACTATGTGACTGCCCAGTCACAGCTGACCCAAGACTCAATCTAAGGCTGGACGCTGAGCCCGAATTCCCTCCTTCTCAAGGAAAACAACAACAACAAAAAACTTAAAGTAGTAGTTGTAAATGACTAAGAAGCTTATTCGCAAACAACTGCAGGAATTCTGACCATGGAGGCAAATCTCCTACATTCCCTTTAGATCAGTTCTTCAATCTCTGAGCATCAGGAACATACAAGCCNTGAAAGTGGATCGAGGAGACCCAGGGTGCCAGCCAGACAACCACCCACGGGATACTCTGGCTACTCCAGCGATTAGGACTTTGAAGCCATTTAGAACTCAGACTCCCAATAGCCACAGGACACATGAATTATCCATATCAATTCCGCCTTACCAAGAAATCACAACAAGATAAGAATAATTATAACCCGCAAATCCGATCTGCCAAAGCCAGTAGACGGCAAACGGAGCCAACATCTGCAAACCCAGCAAAGAGTTAAGAACCCAGGACACGCCTGGCTAGATAGGAAAAATGCATTCGCAGACGGCCTCGCCAAATCATTTTCACTTTAGATGTGTATCGCTGCACCACACGGATATCTTATTTAATCAAATCACGTGTGGCACTTGACCCTCCCCCTTACCCTACGTGCCCCCGCTACCGGGAGGAAGCACCATTGTTAGTTAACAGCTCCGATCCTCCGCGCAATTCAATTCGGGTCCATCTCACCAGAGTCCACAAAAGTTTCACTTGCTTTCCAACTTGCCCAAACTTTCCGAGAACATTCCATTGTACTGAACGCAAACACCCCGAGGTCCTCTGTCCCCAGCTAGACTCCGGAGATTCCGAGGAAGCTGCTTGTGTTTTTTTCCTCCCCTGTATGAATTGTAGCCAGCAGAGACTGTGGAATTGATGTATTGCGGTCTATTTTTACACAAGCAGTGAGTAGCTCCACACACACGGTCTGCATAAACTCCATTCTCTCCCAGCTTCAGGCAGCTCTCCGTGGTACAGTGAAATTTAACCATTCGGTTTCTCGCCAGTGAAGCAAACAGAAAGCCCTACTCTCTTAAGGCTGGGATTTTTTTTTTAACTCGCTAGCCAACCCTTTCAGCCACACACAAGTGTTTTAAAGGAAACAGCACCGTCGTTTTGTGTTCTGTGGGAAAAGCAATCTAGCTCAGCCCCAGCAGGATTATTTGGGATCTTGTAAGTTCTCTGCTTAATGAACAGAGAGAGGAGGACGGAAAATAAAATTCCCGATGAGAGTCAAAACGGACTCTCTTTGAACACATCCATTATAATGTTTATCTTCATTTTCTTATAGATAGAAATGGCATTTCCCCAAGCAGGCCACTCAACACTGGAAAGACTTCAGCTCCTGATTCATATCAATATCTTAGAGCATAAATATTGCATATGAGTAGAAACAGAGCCAAAGGCACATGGAGAGAGTTTCTAACTGCTAGATACTGATGACAGCAGCTACGCTTTGATTTGCTCAAGGCATCTCCGAGCCACCTTAAAATAGCAAACTTATTGGAGTTAAGATAAGATCGAGATTCCCCCTGCAAAACCTCCTGCTGGGCTGCTTTCTAAGTCCCCTCCTTTACCCTAGCCCATCCCCCTCCAGGAATCATTGCATCTGAGGGAAGCTCCGGTCCTGCAATGCCCAGCCCCAGCTCACCTCTATGTCACTCCATACAGAGTCTTGGCTGCACATGTCCCAAGCCATCCAGCTCCTGAGTGACGCCAGTCAAGCTTTTTCAACTCCAATCCACTCTAACACACAGCACACACTCATGTAGGCAACCAGCCCCTTACTGAGAGTGAACTGAAGGCACCTGTCTTACTACAGTCCCCAGTCACATGACAAAGCTATTAAAAAGTAGGCTGGGCTGTCACTCACCCAGCCTCCCTTCTCCTGTGCAGCTTGCTGCTTAAACTCCTGACGTCACTCCAAGGCAGCCCTCTGCCTCAGTGAAGTAACGCTTAGAGGAAAGAAAAAAAAATAGAAGAAAGGAAGGAAACACTTGGCCTTTTAGAGGTTTCCAGCATCACACTGTGACTAAAGCCAGCTTTGAATGCCACCAACTCTAAACCGGAGCCCTGGTCATATAACTAAAATCTCTTTCAATCTTTTTTTTTTAATTTATTTTACATCCAAAGTAAGCAAGTAGCAAAGATCCTGTTACATGACAGAGTGACTACACAGTTGCTTAAAACGTGTTTTCTTTAAGGACTGCTTTCCAAGTGGACCCAGACTCAGCTTGGAACTAAAGCAAGAGTCTCACATGATACATTTTTACGAGATTTTTTTTTCCCTGTTGGGGGAGTGTTTAAAAGCAGCGAATCAGCTTCTTTTTTTTTCTTTTCTTTTTCTTTCTTTCTTTTTTTTTTCTTGTTTGGTCAACAAAATAGCCCAATTTGTTTAGGTTTAAACAAAGTCCTCCACCCAAAATCAGCTGTCTCCTTGGCAGTAGACAATGCAGGCTCCAAAACTGTTACTGCAGTTTACTGTTCCGTATAAGGAGAGCAAGCCACAAAACCCTTTCCTCTTAGGTTATCTCCTGATTCTTTCTATTGCTCCCATGGGCTCCCAGAAAACAAATGTTAGTAAATACAATTGCTGTTGCCATGCCTAAGACAACTTAGCTCCTCGGCTGCTTTACTTTATTATTTTCCTTTTTCCCCTTACATGTAGCATTTTCTTCCTCTCTGCCTCAGGGTGCCTTTTTGAATAAACATTGGATTCCAACCCTAGTGCCCTGGGTTGTGCAGTTTGCTTTTGAAATCAAGAATGTCCAGGGAATAAAGGAAAAACACTGAAATGCTATCAGCAGAGAAACTCAGGGCTGGAGCCTTGCTTACTAGTATTGTTTGGTCGTACCTTGAGATAATATGGACTAATGGAGGTGCAACTGTTTCTATAACGGCATTGCATACTGGATACATAACAAACTCCCAGCACTGGACACAGAGGAAAAGCTCTCCATAACACAAGGTGGTTTGGACTTAACCCTTCCAGCAACAGCGAGAAATCCACAGGGTATCTTTGAAAACAGATAGATTTTCACAATACCTCAAATCTTGCAGACTTTCAAAAAGCAGCTCATTTCTTTTGCTTGACAGTAATGTAAAAAAAAAATCCTCCCCTTGTATCTAAATATAATTTATAAAACACCATTCATTTAAATTCCTTTTCCACTGAGGTTAATTTAGTGTGTTCTTTATTGTCTGTCCCCTTAGATGAAAAATAGTGGTGACTTCTCTCAGTTTATATAGTCAGCTGCTCCAACAGTGAAGTGAAAGAAAGAAATAAAAACCAAGAAAGGCCCACCAGCCTCCTGCTTACTTCAGAACCTGTGTAAGGGGTCTCTTTGCTCTGATGTGCACAGCAAGTTGCTGGTAAATTTCTAAATAGTGTGACAAAATAGACATTTTGTCATCAGTGAATAGAACACGATGGCCAACAGCTTTGACATCTTAAATTAGGTGAACACATTCACTGCTATAACTGTCCTCTTCCAGACAGCAGGAAAGTATTGGAGTTTAAATTTTCTAATTCAAAAAAAAAAAAAGAAAACCAGGAAAGACAACATTGGGGAGCACTCTCTCCATGTGATTTGTAGCCTTACCCTGCTCTCCCACAAAGAAACACCAATTTTCTTCCCAATTAGATTTTTACTTAATGTAAAACTTCAGTAATCTATTAAAATTTAGGACAAAGGTCATTGGCTCTACCCTCCACACAGTCAACTGTGAAATAATATTGGCCACTTGGCTACAAGGAGTCAATGGTTATTAATTATTATCAAGCAATCCTGACATCCGGATGGTAATCGACACGTTGGTTTCTATTCTTTCATTTCTTAGGCATTCACCATTCTTTTGGAAAATCCTATTCACACCCCTTAGAGATGCTCTTTGCACTAGATCCCTCTGAGTTTACTGTTTTGATATTTTAACCTCCTCACACTGAACTATGGCAGTTTTCTTGTTATTTCTTTGGGCCACCTATTTCTACTTTGAAAAAAAAAATGATCAGATCAGCAGATCTATGAAGCTGAAGGTATGCTCCGAACAGCTGTTCTATCCTCTCCCTTCACAATGGGGCTATGTGAGGATAAAGATGTTCCACAGCTGATAAACAAAGACAGGCTGCTCTCCTGCCCTTATGTTTCTTCTGATACGTAAGTCAACTTAAACAGTTTGTAGGACAAGTCAGAATACCTTCTACTAGTTTCTCAGGCTTCAGAATTACACCCCTAGCAGGAAGGATATTTTAGAAGTCTTATCATTTGGTTAATTAACTCTTCAGATTTAATGTCCTCTTTTGTCCAGCTCTTTTTCTTTCTTTAAGAGAATTTAAATTTTTAGCTGCTCACAAACCTTGGGTTTTCCTGGCTCCTCGGGCAGTTTCTATATTTAATTCTCTCTGCCTTGACTACTGTTGCTCTCTCTGTAGCCTGCTTCTTGCTCCCTCCACAGCATTGCCTTTAAGATTTCTGAATGTTTGTTTTCAATCAACAAACATCTATGGAAACCTTACCATGTGTACAGCCACATATTGCAAGGACAGTCCAGAAAAAAAAAAAAGGCATACAACACAAACATAGGGGAGCTTACAATCTGGGGAGAAACTAAGCAGTAAGAAGGGAGAATAGTTCTTTATGAAAGCAGTCTCACCTTGTTCAAAATCCTTTTCTATCCTTAAAACATGCTGTGCTCAGGGACAAGGTCCTAATGATGGCTATCACAAGTCATAACCAAATCAAACCACATTTAGGCAAAACAATGGACAGAGGTATTTACTAACACTTGGTGGCCACCCATAGTGTTGTGTATCTACACAGAGTAGATCCTAGCCCCGTGGAATTCCTCCCTTCACTAGTTCTGTTAGCATTAGTTTTCCATGAGCCAACCATTTCTGGAGGCAGGAAAACCTAGCCTTAAAGTTGCTAATGTGTGTAAGGAGGGAAACAGGGAATCAAGAAAAATGGAAAGAGAAAATATATTTGATGAGTTTGTTTCCTTCCCCACTTCTACCCCAAGTATAGGCTTTTTGTGTTCATTATGCTATTTCAAAAATGTAAAGACAATCATACAAACCAAAATATTCAAGTGCAAACACCACAGACAGTAACAAGAGCATAAATTTCTATGTCAGTGCTGTCCTATGAACAGAGAAGGAATCTCAAAAACGAAGGCTAACAGCATAATTTTTTCTGTTCACTTACTCTTAAAGCTTGCAGTAATGTACACACGAGTAAACTGGAGGCCAGGTTCTTTAAAGAAGAAAGGTAGAGAGAGAAAAACAGGAGTGAGACAGTACAATCAATACATCCTAAAGACGCCTGGGGAAGCTCCCTCCAAAGAAGCTTTGTGTCAATAAACCAGAAAAGGCAGACACCTGTCAGAATGGTGAAAATCAAAACCACCAATGATAGCCTTTGCTGGAGAGGATGTGGAGTAAGGGGAACACTCATCCATTGCTGGTGTGAATGCAAACTTGTGCAACCACTTTAAAAAACAGTGTGGCGGTTTCTCAGGAAATTCGGGATCAACCTACCCCAGGGTCCAGCAATACCACTCTTGGGAATACACCCAAGAGATGCCCTAGCATACTACAA
>LOEQ01002138.1:86648-98913 GCA_001685075.1 Bramus lutescens | reverse complement strand
GAAGAGGAAGAGGAAGAGGAAGAGGAAGAGGAAGAGGAAGAGGAAGAGGAAGAGGAAGAAATGAGTCTTATTTTTATTTTATGGATCACATCAGACAACCTTGGAATAGTTGGTGTGAGTTTGGTTTTGGCCATATTTTTTCTCCGTACCTTGATATTTGTGTTTTACTCTAGCAAGCTAAAAAGTGTATCTCTAAAGTACGGAGGCAAATAAATGTATTAACACCCTAATTAGCAATTATCTTGAAAGTCTAAGCTAAATTTTGTGCACTATATAAAATCTTACTTGGTATTAGCAATGCGAACTCAGGAAATTTAAAGAAATTTCCTTAGCAAAGAATGGCATATCTAAAATAGACCATCACTTTTTACAACTACATCCAAAACATAGATATCACTTACATATGATAGGGTTATAAATGGATACTTTTTTAGGAAGGCAAATAGGAAATATGTGTCAAGAATATGCTAAATGGATAGCCCCCTTAATCCAGAAATTTGAATTCTACAGCTATCCAAAGAAATAATAGAGGAGTGGATACAAAGATTTTCAGTGTGAAAATAAATGATGTCACATCATGCTGTTGAAAACTTGAATGCAATGTACCTTGGGTAGTCTAATTAAAAATTTATAAAGCGGTGTTTATACACATGGCATTAAGGCTACCATGACAATACTACAAAAACACATTTAGTAGCATAATGAGAAAATATTTCAAATTTATTGAATTTTCTTATTATATTTGAAGTAATAATAACCATAAAAATTGTACCTAAAACTTTACACACATGTGTAAACATGCTGGCAGGAAGAAAGAGGGGTAGTAGAGAATAGTTTACAGTGTTGAGGACACTGTAAGCATGTTTTAATTTTCTTTAGTGTGTGTCCATAGTTTCCAAATTTTCTTAAATAAACCTGCATCATTTATATATTCAGAATAGGACTAATCATTTTTTAAAAAAAATAGAGATATAGAATTTAGGCTATGGCTTCTTAACAAACATGAGACGGAACGAGTAGAAACAGTCCCTGACATTCAGAGTCATCCTCCAAAGACTCCTCATCTATTTAAGAAGAAGTCAGCCTCCTCTCCCCCCAGGCTGGCCCAACAGTGAGTGGAGTTGCCGCTCAGTCACTTAGAAACCTTCGAAAACGAGTTTCAGAGGCCAGAGGGAAACCAAGTTCATCTCAGATACCACTCCCATCTTTTTGTTTGGGGACGAAGACGTTTTGTTTTGTTTTGTTTTCTTACTGAACATTTTATCAAATTAGGCTCTTACTCTTATAAAATTGTAATTATCCTTGGGAGGGTTAAAACTTCAACCTCTTACATAAGGCATCTGTTTGTTATTCCTGGTTTTCTTTCCCTTTTGGCATACAGGTCAGGAGCATAAATCAAGAGAGGAAAAGAAAGAGTAGTGTCTTCAAGAATTATCTGACTTAGAGAGTATGAATATTTGTTAGGAGCAGAGTCTATTGACTAGGGAATGGAGTTAGGGTCCAGTTAGAGTCTATTGACTGGGGAGTAGATTTGGGGTACAGTTAGAAACTATTGACTAGGGAGTGGGGTTCTTGTACAGTTAGAGGCTATTGACTAGGGAGTGGGGTTGGAGTCCAATTAGAGTCGTTGACTAGGGAGTGAATTTTGGTTACAGTTGGAGTCTATTGACTAGAGAATGGGGTTGGGGTAAATTAGAATTTATAGATTAGGGAGTAGGGTTGGGGTATAGTTAAGGAAGAGTTAAGCAACCCTACTCCTGAAGTATCGGATACCTGGAATTGCCTTGATGGAGCAAACACAGCTTCCATTTCAAACTAGTGACTTGCAAAACAACCAGTCTTCAGATGTGGAGCTGCCTACATAAAGGATCACATGATGCTGCCCCTTTATTGAGATATCACAGGGGCCCCATCCACCTTTCTTTCCCTGGAGAAGAATCCACAGGAATGCAAACTTCACCACATATTAATTAAACCTAATGTTCCCATAATTTCCTAGGTCTTTCATGGAAGTTCTTCTTCCTACATGTTGCCAGTGATTAGTTTGACAATAAGGAATATTAGAAAAGAAATAGCAAGAGGAAAACCAAACCTGGAAAAGTCCAGGTGGTTCCTGGAGATTCAAGTCCATCTGATGAATAAGATCACTCAAAGTGGAAGGAAAAAGATAAATGAAATGTGACTCAGCCCTCAATGGCTGTGTTGCTAGGCCACAGTCAGACTATGGGTAGGTAGTTCATTCACCGCTGTTAGGTCTCAGACAGTCTCTTTATCAATCAAAAGACATAAATTCATTTATGTCTAAGATCACTCCCTGCCAGATCTAAAATGCCATGGTGTGAGCACCATGGCAGATGTAAGCAAATCAAGAAGACCTTTGCACAAAATGAACCCAAACATCTTAAGTCACCGACTCTGGGGTCAGCGGTAATAAGCAAGTTCCACACCAGTCTGTGGAAGAGAGCACAACTTCATTCCTTTTCTTCTTGTGAGTATTTAATTACTACCTGTTCTAGGAAAAGGACTCAGGAGAACTGATACTTATCACACTCTAAACCACATGACATTAAGTCACATGTAAAGCAGAGTCACTGTTTAAACAGTCAGTCTCAAAACCGCACAGCTGGTATGGTGGTGGCTGTTTACTTACATCTGCATAGAGATAGAATATAATGTACCAACGTGTGATTTGGTTTGTAAAAGATAAGAAAGTAGTGTTGCTGAGAGGAGACTGAAAAAGAAACTGAATCCTAAGGTTAAGACTTTGGGAAGAGGAAAGGGCTTTGTAGCATTTAGTCAGGATTTTAAGTAACCCTCTTGTCTCTTAATAGCACAGTTATGTTTCTTAAATAAAAATATTTTGTATTGAATAAAAGAAATATACCACATATTTTTTGGGAGGGGATCAGGTAAGATTGTCATACAGTACAAAGGAAGAAAAGAAGGTCATATGCCTATATATTAGCATGACATTATGAGAATATCTATCAAATATGGGCTATAGTGCAGGAGGGATAGTTGATGGATCCTGGAGACTAAAGCTTCCTTGTTCAACTTTTTCTTTGTGCATTCAATCCTTTTTAGCAACTGGTATGTTATTTACACTTCAGTAGCTACCATCATCCCCTATCTTAGAAGTTCCCTTCAGGTTGAATTACAAGCAAAATTCGGATAAGGAGGGATGGTGACAAGAGAGGAGGAAGAACACAGGTGCATGATAAACCTCAGCCAGGGTGATGTCTCAGTACAGCACTGGCTAGCTCCCCACAATGGCACGTCCTAGACTGACATCTCTAACTTTATATTTTCTTGCAACCAGCAGAAAGGAGAGTAAGACATGTAACTTAAGGGAACTTGAGTTCAGTGTCTGTGAGTAGACTGTGAAATGGGCTGACTCCCCACAATGGACAAGCTGAACCCTATGTCTTTTTGTAAAGACTCTAGGCTGTGCTTTGTATAAGAAGTTAACCAGAATGGATTGCTTCTTCACCTCCTTTTAGAACGAAGGTCTCTACTCCCAAGATGGAACTTTCTGTACTGCACATTTATAGGTTTGCTTCCATGGGGAGCACCTAAAAATAGGCCATACCTAACTTTTCCCACAGCACCAAGGAGAAAGTCCAACTCGGATCTCCGATGTGGGTATTTTCAGCCTGCGTGTCGTGTCCTTTGTCTCTTCTATCCTATCCCCTAGGGCCACAGCACATGTAACAGCTTTGGGCAGAGGAGTTTGCTGGGATGTGTCATGTACTGAAGCCTCCTGAGGACCATATCTCAACCATGTTATTTTACTTTTAAGGCTAATAAATCCCCTCAAAACTTTTTCAATAATAATTAATGGTAAATAAACACATGTCTTCTACTTTGAATAGGATGATTACCAAGGCTCAAAGAGTTGAAAATGAAAATGAGTAAACTTCTACATTGCCAAAAGTACACAAACGCCATGAACATACTGTGAAGCAAATGTATTCACACCCACATACAAAACTACAATACCCATGATTCCATTTCAGTAATCATCAAAATGGATGACTCTAATCCCTGCAGCTGGAGGGCAGGATTGACTGCACTTGCTGGCAACAAGGACACAGTGGGGGAACTATTCATGGTCTCCTTTTTGCTGTCAGTTCTAGTTACATGGGTGTGATCCATCAGGGGAAATGAATTTATCTCAACCCTTTAATGAGGGTTAACTTTCTTGAATGACATTATAGCTCAGCAAAAGGAGCAAACACACTGAGAAAAAAGAGCCAGAAATATTTCTGAGCCACAATGTTTAAAGGTTTACTTTTTGTTAATTAAAACAATTCAAATTTCATCTTACCTTCTTAGGTCATTACACCAATCAGAGAAATAGGAGTGAGACAGGTATCAAGAAACTGGAACTAAAGAGCCAGTGTGTAGGATTTGTCTGATTGTACTTGGAGAAACCACTTAACTTTCTTTTGCTTATGGATAGGATTAAGTGTTATATGTATGTACTTCTTACGTAACAAAAAGAAGAATTTTTCCAAATCAAATATTTTAGTGCATTTATCTTTGGTTCAAAATTTACTTTGACTAGAGTGTCATTTGACTAGGCTTGAAAAAGTAATCTGCTTCTCCAGAAAAATGGCTCTGAGAAGCACACTGTGGAATCTGTGAGTTCTCAAATGAGCTACCAGCATCACCTATAAAAATGACAATGAAGATATCTATTTGATATAGTCTGCACTAGGGAAAATGAGGTGTCTATTAGTCCTGTGACTAGCATATAAAAGTAGTCAATAATAGTAACTGCTACTCACATACAAATACTTAAAAATCAACCTAATATCAAGCAAATGCTGAGTTTGATTTTTGTCTGGTTTCCTCATCTAAATGAAAGAAAGAAAGAAAGAAAGAAAGGAAGAAAGAAAGAAAGAAAGAAAGAAAGANGAAGAAAGGAAGCAGGGAGGGAGGGAGGGAAGAAGGGAAGCAGGCAGGGAGGGAGGGAAGAAGGGAGGCAGGGAGGGAGCTTCAGAAGATAATTCGAACCAAACTATTGTTCATATCCTGTCCTAAACTGATTTTCTCTGAGTGGCTCAGTAACCACAACTGATAGATATGTCCAGTGCCTGTTGAGCTCTCTGCCCACCTAAAGAAAGGGAAAACAAAGCAAAAAACAGCCCTTGAACATTTTTTAACAGAAGATAAAAGCACTAAAATATTTGATTTGGAAACCTGACCTGACTGCCTCAGAAGAGACCATTTTGTTTCGAACCAGCAAGCAGGCCACAAAAGTATTTGAGTCCAAAGTCTTTTGAGAACTTCTTTAGTAAGAAACAACCATATGGTGCATAAGAACTGACAGGACCATGAGTTTACCAGTGTGGAAGCACCAAAAACATGTGGTGGGCTTTAAACAACGCCACCTGAAACGCACACGAAGACAGGAAGGGAAGCAAAGACAGGGCAGGAAAGCAACGCAATGGAAAGTCCCATTTGCCTTACGTAGCCCACCAACTAGACTGTCTCAGCATTCACAGTGGTGGAGACTCTCTGATCAATCACACGATTGCTTCTGAAATTGATGAAGTGACACCAGGACTAGCTTGTTATATATTGTTTGCCATCTTGTGAGTTTTAAGTTTTCAAAATTGAGATAGTCCGTAAAATGTGCCTATGATTTCCAACTCAGTGTGAGAAATGGAATGTGAAATATCTCATTAATAATTTATAGATTACATGTTGATAAAATATTTTGGATGTACTCTGTTAAATAAAAGATCTTATTAAAATTAAATTTATCTTTTTGAAAGACAGCTACTAGAAACTTTTAAATTACATGTGTGATGTGTATGATATTCCTCTTCAACAGCGCAAACCCTTTATTTAGTCTTCAGGTTATATCAGAGATGAGAAATCAAATCAGTGAATTATGGGAACAGGAAATTGGGGAATTAAAAGGCAGAGCTGAGCAGGGCCACTGCAGCACTGAACAACTCCAGGGGGCACTACTCCCATCACAGTCTAGCGAGAGGCATCCCCACCACTGTATTAAATGCGACATAATCTATCCATCCACAAAAATCATTAGGAATCCTCTCTACAATATCCCTGGGGCAAGCCTATAAATCTTTTCAGCACCTTCCACGCCTTTTTCAAAGCACATACATAATAATGAGATGCAAATGGGAAAACTTTGCCCAGTATTCCGAAATTGTGATTGTAGAAACTAGAACGGAACACATTATAAAACTCTGATGGAGGGCAGAAGATGGCCAGACTCACTAAGCACACACAGTGCGCCTCGCTCTCCAGAAGACAGCTTTTGTGCTCTCGCAGGCTATCATTCTCTTCATAAAATATACCCACCTCTCTTTTCCAAGAGGAAAAACAAAGGCTGTTGTCACTTCTATGATATAGTTTTAGTTTTTGATGACAACATGATTCAGTAAACAGAGTTATGCTGCCGTTTATTGTTTCTTATTCAGTACTCAAATTAATCTCTGAATAGTCTGGCATTAATTCAACTTGATGCCTGTACTTAGTATTTCACATAGGTGCCTTCATCCAATTCTTCTCAGCTAATGAAACCTTAATTCATGGTAATATATTTATTTCTAGTTGAGTTCATGTTAAGGAGTGTGGTACTTTACAGAAGACTAATTAATATCAATCATATATTATAACACTTTTAATGGTTCGGGGAAAAATGATACACAAGAGAAAAGATTAGATGAAGAGAGGAGTCTGAGTCCATCGTATTTACTCTATTTTTAGGACTTGAGCATTAACAAGCATTATTTCAAACATAAATTTAATTGAAATTGTACATCATAGGAAGGCTGGGAATTAAGAATTCTGGGCCTGGTCCCTAATAAGACATTGATCTGATGTGGCCTGAGAACGTAATTCATACCCTCAGACTATTTTTTCTACCTATTTTGTATAATAGCTATATAATTTGCAAGTTGGTAAAGATATTCAAATTCAGATTCATGGCACTATTAAAATAATGAACTACTTCACTAATGGCAAGCCTTCTGCAATTGTGGGTAACAATTCTACATTGATGCAATGTTTGAGTAATGATGATGGCATCGTATTTCCTGAGATTGTACATACAGTCAGCAGGAAAGCTTAAGTGTGACATAAATGGTACCCCCTGGAGTCATGCAATATAGTAGCCCTCACATCTCTTTAAGAAGTTGTTTAAAAGATCTAATCCTTCCCAGCCTCAAAGCACTGCCATGCTGAGTTCTGTACTTCTAAACAAAAATCCCCGAATCAAACAAAACCAAAATGGTATACATTGCCTCAAACACACATTGATCATTTTCAGTCTTTCTGGTTTACAGCTTTCATTGACTCTATAACAATTTCTTCATAATCATGCAAAGAATACTGTGCTATACTCTTATCTGATTTTGCCTCTTTGGTAATGAATACACAAGAGTAGGGGATATAGCCTGGTGGAGAGGGCCTGACTCCCATGAATGATGCTCTAGGCTCATGTTCTCCTACGCCAAAATAGCAACAACAATAATCATATACACACATAATCTTCTGATCTTATATCCTTTTTAAAAAATCATCCTTATCACTAGAAACAGGATAAAGGCCACATAGCCACACCATGATGGGTCTGATGTGTGGAGAGAATGCCTCCTGGTACTCACTTTCAAAACGGAATCCATGTATGACAACCCCAACATCCACATCACTCATTCTGCTGCGGTGCAAACACGCATATGGCCAGTCAAGAAAGTCACAACAGGGGTTTGCACCGGCTACTTTTTAATTCACACAAGCACAGTGACGTCGGAAGGCACCCGGGAGTCACTGCTCAATGAATTCCACAATAGGACACAGATTTGAAACCTGATCTAGGCCAGATACAGACGTAAGAGCAAATATGTACAGTATCATGTGCTTTCCAACAGCTCCGAGTCTCGAGGGAGCTCTCTGACATCAGCAGTTGAGACAGGTGGTTCCCCTTCCAACTGTGGAAAATGAAACCCCAGTGCAGAGACACTGGGCAGATACAGCAGTACTGTAATTGTTCCTTGATGCCCTCTCCCTACGACTTCTATCCTGTGGCGATACTTCAGCCAGTTAAATCCCAGGATATCTGACCATGCCAGCAATGGAGGGGGAGCATTTGCAAAGATCTGGGCCTTTAAACAGGGTGTCTCGAGTTTTCCTTTATTTTCCTACTTTAGCTGGTAGAGACGGAACTTTCTTCCTGTCTTGATTCAGGATATATTGTCAAGTAGCTGCCCAAGCCTCTGCTAGCCGAAGTCCCCCTTTGTTCCCTGTTATTACTACAACTCAACAGAAAAAACAGACAAGAGTCAGGGCATCTTAACATCACGTGCAAGGCTCAGGTCAGGACCAATCGTAGCCAGTTTGAGTCTGTAAGCTCAGATCAGCTGAGATGTACTAAGCCCTTTGTGGTCACACCTATTTGCTTTTGAATTTAAGAATTACTAGCAGAAGGGTGCCCTGTAACGTGTGTATAAAATTACTTAATTCAGCTTCTATTTCCCTTCCTCAACATAGATACTTTTACACTCTGACAGCCGCTGGCTTTTAAAGCATTCTCCTTTTTGTTGTATCTCCTTAGAAACACAAATCTTGTTCCCTGGCAGCAGCGGTGCTAAGTGCTATGCCACATGCCCAAACTAGTTCTCCCTTGCAGCTTTAATTCACAGTAAGTGGCAGGAAAGGAGGTCAGCCCTTCTCAGAAAACCCTCCGAGTTCTTTTCGGCTGCAGAATCTATTTCAGAAAGCCACGCTCCCTGGCACGCAAAGAGTGATTTCCCGTTTGGAAATCCTGGCCATAACTATTGACAACGTTAAGGAATGGCCCCTCTAAGGGGGCAAGAACAGAGAAACAATCCTGGTTTCAACTTCTGGTCCTAAGTTTTAGTAAAGTCAATTAACTCGAGTAGAGAAGAAATTCAGGAGTTGTGCACCACCCTTCTCCCTAAGTAACCCTTTCATTGAGAAACTACTAATGGGATGTGTACCTGCTTTGATGTTTCTTCCCAGAGGTGCTCACTGACTGATTTGCGCAATAATGCCACCTTAATCTAGACTTTTCCGTGGTAGACTACAGCTGTAATAAGTCTAAGGAATGGGAAATGAGGCCAGGTCCCCCTGCTTCTCTGAACTCATCCTCCAACATGTCAACCGCCCAGTCTTCTTGGTTTCTTTGTGTACATAGTTTCCCGCCTTTGCGCTATGGCAAATTTCATAGTAAGAAGGAAATGATGCCTGGATACAGAGTTTTGACAATAGGTGCCAAACTATGCTAAAAAGTTAGATGTGTTTTTTCCCATTTAATGCTTACACTAATAATCGAAGTGAACACTGCTGTTCTGCTGACTCTAAGGATAACCTCACTGAAGTTTAATAAATGTAAGAAACCTCACTTAGAATAAACAAATGGAATGTGCAAGACTGATCTCCTGGTAAATCTACCCCACTCAGTATTACTCTTATGACCAGGTTATGTAGAAAAAGAATATTTTTATTTCTGCCCAACAGTTACCTAAGTTAGGCGCCTTAAGATGCCTTCACAAATCAGAAGAAATCCACGGCTTTTAAAGAAGAAAGTAAAATCACCACACACATGAACCTAAAATGCCAGAGAAATTGGGCAAACCTAATTCAAGGAACACAGCCTGGGCATGGCACCCTGCTTTGATTAAAGGAAGTCTTAAAGAAAGTGTTTAGGAGTTAGATCTTGAATAGCATTTAAATGAATGTAGCTTTCTTTGCAGATCAACATCTATTATGAACTGGGAGCATTTGATCCAAGCCATTAAAGTGTACTCTCAAAGGAAAAGATACTAGAATAATGTCCTTCAATGGAAGGAAGACTCCTTCCAAGGGTGGTGACTCCAAATGATGAGCGGAGTAAAATACATATCTAAACCATATGGCAAACCATCTCAAAAATGTCTTCCATACTACATATACGCTCTCCTGCAAGCTTGTTCAATGAAGTACCTTCAGTCCATCATTTCACCTCCAACAGATCTCAACAAACAGACTTCACCACTGTTTGTCACTGCCAATAACGGAATCAACTTTCAGCAGCTATTTCATTTCTGTTTGGAAATAAAATCAGATATGAAAATTTCACGTAATTTGGGACCACTCAGAATTCTTTGTGTTGGTCTTTAAAAGAGGGAGAGCTAAGATATGTAGTTCCTAATCTCCTCTGACTTAAAAAATATTTGATAAAAAAAACAACCAAACAAAACAACAATAACAAAACAAACAAACAAATTAACAAAAAACAAGACACTGAACAACATAGGCTGTGATGAACACTTTTAAGTCCAGCATACAGTGGGCACTACTCCATGCCCATTTCCTTCCTGGTTCAAGGTGCTTAGTTCCAATAAGGTCTCTGTTCCTCTTTACTTGGGAAAATTTATGATAAAATATATGTCTGTATTTTTTATTCCATATAAGATGGATGCTGATAAAAACAAACATGTACTGCAAACTCTGGTCCATGTTCTCCTCTGGTGACCTTGGCACAGAGAAAGGAGGAGTGTGAATATACTTGGAGCCTGAATCAGGTGAGTTATGAATATGTACAAGGGGTCAGTTTTCAACACCAAAGTTATGCATGAAATGAAAAAAATAGCTTGACAATTTTAAAATGGAGATTAAAAATGAGATTTGAATTCAAAACTCTTTAGTTGTGAGAGTTTATGAACTTACAAGAGCTAAGAGGCAGTGAAAATTGCCACTAAATGGGACTCTGAAAGAACAAGGGAGGGGTGATGTCACATTTTCCCGTGTCAAGTGTCCCTTTAAAAGCCATCAAAGATCAAACATTTTAAAAATGAAAAATAAAATTTCCCCAAGCCCATGGATTTCTTGCTCAAAAGGAAAACATGATAGTTAGGTTACTCATACATACCCAAGTTTTCTCAGGCTGTCTATGCTGTTGGCCTACCCTATAAATACCCAGAATTGGAAATAAGTGCAGTACAGTGGTAGCTGAGAAATAATGTATGCATGCTGTTCATAGAATATCCTTGCTAAGTTTTATCAGTAACCACCACCGTTAGAAAAGAGTGGGGGACAGAAAGGTAAACACCATCCTGCTTGGGAAACTAGCCACAAGGAATCTGGCTCTTCAGTCCATGTCCACAGTCGTTATTTATAGCCTCCGACTGTAACCTTAGATGTGTCAAAGGCGGCAGAACGAACTTCCTTCTCCCTCATACAAACTGCTACAGGTTGAAAATCTCTTCGCTGAAGTTCTGGAGGCCAAGAAGTATTCTGGAGTTGAGATATTTTTCCTTATTTTAAACTATTTGCATCCATATAGCAAGATATACCGAGAATAGGACCCCCCATCAAAACATAAAATTCATTTCCGGATCAAATACCTTACATAACTTGAAAGTGTGCTCCTGAGTTTTGACAGTAAGTTAGCAAGAAGTCAGCTGTACAGTTTTGTTAGGTTGTTTTTTTTTTTTGGTTGTCATGTTGATATTCAAAAACTTTTTTTCAGGTTTGCAAGATACTTAGCACTTAAATATGAACTGTTAAGTATTTCTTTTCTACATATGTAGATGAAATTAACCATAAAAATACAATTAGCTAAACATTCTTGATAAAAAGATTCCACTGCCAACAGCAAACACAGACATCAGACATTTCTTCTATGGAGCCATAGATGTAGGACTGTACTGACCTGAAAATGCTTGGGACAAAATCTCATAAGAATGTAGTGGCATGCTTCGAAATACAGCCGAGCACCGTGCCAGGTGCTTAGCTTGTCTAAGAGTTTACTGGTTTCTTTCTGAAAGCTCTTATAGTCTTAGAGTTGGACACCCAATCAATCAAAATATCCACAAGTGAACACAATAATCATGAATGTGTTGCGGGAGCAAGGGTGGAGATCAGTTAAAGGCTTGGAAATAGATTTAATTAATCTCATAAATATATCCAGGCCCATAAAGATATTTATAGATACCTGCCCCATGTGTAACTCAAAATATAATTTAGACTCATTCCAAAATTATGCATATGTACAGATGTTCAGTGACGTTGTACCCTCCATTCTAATATGTACAGATGTTCAGTGACATTGCACCCTCCATCATAATATGTACAGATGTTCAGTGACATTGCACCCTCCATCATAATATGTACAGATGTTCAGTGACATTGCACCCTCCATCATAATATGTACAGATGTTCAGTGACTGTTGTACCCTCCATCATAATATGTACAGATGTTTAGTGACATTGCACCCTCCAT
>LOEQ01002138.1:75179-86622 GCA_001685075.1 Bramus lutescens | reverse complement strand
CCTCCATCATAATATGTACAGATGTTCAGTGACGTTGTACCCTCCATCATAATACGTATGGATGTTCAGTGACATTGTACCCTCCATCATAATATGTACAAATGTTCAGTGATGTTGCACCCTCCATCATAATATGTACAGATGTTCAGTGATGTTGCACCCTCCATCATAATATGTACAGATGTTCAGTGACATTGCACCCTCCATCATAATAGTTGGACCAGTCGTTTCTTTAAAAAGTCAAATAGAAAAAGATAGTTCTTCAAAGCAAAAATGTTGGCCCCGTGCTTTGTTGGGTACCCAGTCACCTTATTGGTGTAGTGTTGAGTCATCCTGTGTGGATGCCAACAAGCAAGTAAAGGAAAACAGCCATGCCAGAGTCTTAGTCTTCCATGCATGGGTCCTCCCCTATGACACCTGGGATCCAGAACAAAAGGTTGTAAGAGGCATGCTTGGCTGGAAAAGGACATGTAGATATTCCTGGTTATTGGTGAGATGATGGGGAGAGAGCATACTAAGATCCTGAGAAATATGTCCGAAAGAGGAAAAACAGATAATACGGTAGCAGAGAAGACAGCTTTCACTTTGATGCGAGGCAGACCTAGGCTGTGATGCTTCCTACTGCTGGATGGTTCAGTGTACTCAAATAAAGATGACATCCCTGTCCACATGGGTATACAAGGATCAGACACTGGATTGGCACCTCACAGACATTTGGAAAATGTTACTTCTCCTCAATACTAAAAATTAAAATATCCTGATGACAAATGATGAATTGTACAAGGTCAGGGGTTTACTGCTAAGAAAAATACAAAGAAATAGGAAAGAGAAAGAGGAGGAGGAGGAGAAGGAAAGGGGGGAGAAGGAGAGGGAAACGGAGGAGGAGAGAGACAGAAGAGAAGGGAGGGAGGAGAGAAAGAGGAGAGAGAAAACTGAGTTTTGACTTTCAACCAGGTGGTGGATTTTAACCGCTACTTTGATCTCACTGTGGAAATTCATCTTTAACCCAGAAAATGTGAGAGACTCATCAGACAACCAGAGATATGAAACAGAGAGCCATTTAAAATAGAAGTGCATATTTGTGTTTAATCTAAACTTACAATGTCCATCATGAATCCACTACTGTTCTAAGGGCCTTATAGTTACTCTCCCACGGGAGGAAACCTACTGTTATCCCTCCTTTGTCAGACAGAAACGGGTGCTGAGAGTTTACATCGTTTACTGAAGGTCTGGAAGGAATTAAGGAAGAAGGTTGGAACTTGGCCCTGGGTGGCCTGATTGCAGACTGTATTTCTCTAACAACCACTCACCCCCAACTACCTGCCTCCCTCTATCACCTGCTGGAGGCTTGGATTTTTACCACCTAAACTTCTGGGAAGCACTGAAACTAAAAGTTGAGCAAGACCAAGCTCCTAGTCTCAGGGACTCCACAGTCTTAACAGGAACAATAGAATCTTTGATCCCGGGACCACAGAGGAATCTGAAGGATTCTCTGAGTGGAATGCAAACCTGTAGGGAACCCAGGCTGCCTATGGGAGATGGAGATGGAAAGGTGAAATGGTATTAGCAGAGCAAATTCTTTCTCCACCTCCTACTCTGAAACCACTCTAAATATTAGCATACTCACTGAAAACGACAGCCTTGCGTCTTTGAGTCATCCCAATAATGGTATTGCCTACTAATCTTATTTATAAATCTAAACCAAATGCAATCTACCCCATGAGACACTTAGGATCTGATGAAGAGAGATCTACACACAAATAATTTGAATGCACATCCCCACATTTTGCAGTCTGACCCCCAATCCTAACACGAGAGACATGATATACAAACACAACCATGATGTTATCACATGCCACCTTCTCTCAGTTATCTGATGAGCTCCCGGAACCCTCAAAACACTCTGCTGTTAATTATTAGCAAATCAAAATGAAGCATCATACATTAAGCCAATGTATCAAATCATAATAATAATATTTAACATATGTGTATAAACTAGGCTTAGTAACATACCAGATGAATTAAAATGGCATTGCTCATGGAAGACTAGAGAGTTTACAACAATGCATGTGAATGTCATTAAAAGTACATACCAATGAGTACTTCACATTGTGACTTTTAATTTGAATCCAATTTTACTATTTGTGGCAAGGGCTTTTAATATGGTGTCTACAATCTTAACTATTCATCATATATGTAATGTCACAAATCTTTACCTATGGGTACAAGGTTATAGAGCACATCTATAGACATTACATTTTGTCATGGCTAAAACTAAAGAGTACCTATTCATATTATTTGGTGTTGAGGAGTGGGTTTTGAGATAGGGTTTCAATCTGTAGTCCAGGCTAGCTTTGTACTGGTGGCAGTCCTTCTTCTTCAACTTTCAAGGTGCCAAGACCACAGGCACGAGTTACCATGCTCAGAATAAGAAACCATTTTGAATTATGATGCTGAGAGCAACTCTGGATATGCCTGTCTCCAAATAAAATCAGTTACTAACTGAATAACCATAAAATAGGAAAGAGAAGTTCAATCATAAAAAGGTCATTAAACTTAATTTGGAAAAGTTTTAGAGAGATAACCAATATTATCGGCTTTCAAAAAGATTGCCTTTTTATTTTCCATGTATGAGTGTTTTGCCTGTACTCTTTGCATGCAGTGCTCAGGGAGACCAAAAGAGGGCATCAGAAACCCTGGAAGTGGGGTTACAGAGAGTTGAGATCGTCTCTATGGGTGCTGAGAACTGAATCCAGTCCTCTGTAAAAATAGCAAGCTCTCTTTACTGCCAACCCATCCCTCTAGCCCCCAAGTAACCAGTTTTTAAAGTAGTAGAATTGATTAGAAAAGATCAAACAAAAGAGAGTTTCAGGTAGGAAGACCACATTTTCAAAAGAAGGTTCTCTAATGGATGTGTAGTCTGGTAGCACAGAGCCTTAGCTCTGACTTCTGATGTTGACCTCAGTGACTACCAGGCAGCTAAGGACAAGGGACAGGTTCTATCTCTAATAGTTCCCTTACATTTAAAGTAAGAGTCATCATGTCCACTCCTTAGGGTTTTATAGAGTGCCTCCAACAATTGATACCACTGGTTGTTAATTTGATACACCAGTATAGCTAAGCCCATGATGCCCAGTTGCTTAGTTAAACACTAGAAAACACTAGCTTAGATGTTGCTGCTGAGTCATCCTGCAGATGTGATTATTATTTATAACCAGTTGTGAGCATGCCTTGCCCAGTCATCTGAACATCCTGTGAACAAAGCTGAAGTTTCCCTGCGAAAATTAGAGTTTCTAGCCTCAGCTGACCTGTGAAACTCTTAACAGATTCTCCAACCTGCCTATTAGCCCTATACAGTGGAAGCCTCGACAGCCCCAACAGTCATGTGCCACCTACACCCCATGATACTAAATGTACACAGGAGGCAAGCATCATGGAGACTTTAATTCACAGGAATTAACTGGTGAAATGCCTAGGATCTCAGGACAGTAATTTTATTTTTCTAAATATGATTCTATTTTTCTAAAAGCAGGTTCAGAACCAAGGAGAGGAAACATGCGTGAGATGAAGCCTGTGAAGGTATTAACCATGCATACCCCATGATGACAAGAGCATTGCTTTAGTTAGGTTCTCATGTCATAAAAGAAAGCCAACTGACTCAGCAAACAGGTGTCGGATGGGGTACAGCGTTCTACCTATGAAGAGATGAGAGAAAGGCTTTCCCTAGTGCCGAGTCCACAAGCCCCATTCTAAGACAGTGACGGAAGACTACAGAGGAAGCATGTATCTGTCCATCTGTCCATTCCACTGATGGGCATCTTGCATCTGCCACACTCCCCAAATTGGACCAGCCTCAGCATTGTGAGGATGCAGATTAAATTCTCACCTTTGGAGTACTCCCTGGTGAGCAGGGGAGCAAGGAGACAAAATCATATCAGTAAAACATACTGGAATAAAGTCAGGCATGGAACTCTGAGAAGGGCCAGAGAATGCATGCCTCACCTCTTCTAGCAGGGAAGGCTTTACTCATGTAGCATTCGTGTTTTCACAGAAATCATTACAAAGCTCAACTCTGGCCAAGCATTATGCCCTGCCTTGGAAGTAATCAGAAGATATTCTGTAGAATATTAATAATGGTCAGCTCTCATTGTTGTCTTGTTATTATACCAGGTATTTTCCAAAACTCTATACAATCATTTCCTGGTTCTCTTTATACACTAAAAGATTGGTTCAGCATTTTCACGCCTTTTCCTATAAAGACCATCACCCAGATATGAACTCATGTATTTACCACTCAAACACTCACAGAGTTCCTACTGTCTACAAAACAATCTGTTTGGCACCAAGTTAAGCAACAATCAATGTCTATCCTTATATCTAGAGGAGGGGACAAACATTCACAACCACCCATAATTTTGGACTGCCTGACCCCGCAGTCTTACAAAGGCCTTGTCCTATACATAAGTAAGTCACCTCCCAAACTTGCCAAAATCCTGAGAATGTAATTTTGAGCACAATCAGCTGGAATGAGTCTGGAGTGCCTTATCTAACCAAATCTGTCTTTTGTGTGTACATGACTAACCATGTTAACTGTAGTTCAATATGACTAGATCCTTGCTTAGCTACCAGAATGCCAGTCAACACTATCTTGATTTATATCCCAGCTACTGTTGTGGCATGAAACACTGTTTCTGGACTTCTCATTGCTTAAAAAAAAAAATAAAAAATTGAGCCCTTCAACAGGATATGTGAGTATAAATAAAGATATAAAGTCTAAATAAAGGTAAATAAAGTTAATTATACTCACATATCCTGTTGTAGGGCTCAACTTTCATTTTTTCTTTATTACCTGTATTTTTTCTTTATTTCATTATTGATAAATAGCATGTATTTGCCATCAATTAGCAGCAAGTACATATTGCAGCCATTTCTAAATGAAACTTTATAAATAACTGTAGCTTTAATTACCTTGGAAAACTACAACATCTATTAAGATTCACAACTACTGCCAAGTATCATGCAGGTCCTAGAAAGTTTCACAGTTCTTCACAAAGGTCAAGGTAAATAGAGAACAAAGATTTCATTATCATTGCAAAGAACAACTTTGAGTGCATGTGTGTACAAATATGTATGTATCTTCACATGTGTGTGGGATATTTGTACATACTTTGGATGCCAAAGGTCAACCTTGGACATTATTGTTCAGGAGACTGTCCTCAATAGTTTTTGAGTAAAAGTCTCCAGGGGAATCTGAGGATTGATGTAAGGCCGGTTGACCAGTAAGCTTCATGAACCTTCCTGCCTCTGTCTCTCCATCACTAGCATTATACATATTTTTATAAGAGTACTGTAGATCCAATTTTGATATTCTTATTTGCTTGGAAAGCAGTTTAGTTACTGAGCAACCATACCCCAAGTCCAATGTTTATGTATCCTAAAGTGAAAAAGACATTTTATTTCGACAAAACCAAGTAGAAACCTTCCTGGAAATAAATATTAAGGAAAAACATGCACGTGCTAACCTTTGGGAGTGGGTACATCATTCATGTTGGAAAGGCAGTAAAAAGAGAGAGGAAATTAAGAAAATGTGGGTGAACAATAAGTGGGTCCTTGGGCTGATAGAGATTGGTGTATCTTGTTTCCTTCACACTTTACACAAATCCCATTTGCTTGTAGAATGTTTACAAATCATACCCTATGCAATATTGGAAGAGGTCAGTGGTAGAACAACATGAACAAGGTTTTAGATTTAATCCTCAACACCATAAAAATAAACAAAATGACAGGACTAGGGGTGTTGCTCAGTGGTAAAGCGCTTGCCTAGCAAGTATGGGACCTTGGATTTCATTGCCGGTAACACTCACAAAAGAGTAAAATAATGCATTCCAATTGTCAATGAAAGAATAAAGTGGAAGTTGAAGTTGCACACAAAGTTAAGTATGGGAAACAAGAAGGTAAGCATGCAGACGCACACACACACACACACACACACACACACACACAAAGCACCAGCAAAAACAGATCAATCTGATTAAAAGGAGCAGACAATAAATGTTGGCATATACCCCAAATAGCTAAAATGTTTTGGATTAAGTAAATATTTTATCCAACAGAAGGAAATAGGATTTCCCTGTGCTCCAAAATTAATGCCATTCTTATTCTCAATGCCTGGGCATTGGTACCCCTCTGTCTTCTTTCCATATTTTTTTAGCAGCATCTATCAAGATACTAAATTGTATATCTCCTGGTTGTTTACTTTTCATTCTTCTGTAATACAAAGTATAAAAAGACACAAGTCCGTACATTGGTTTCCTATTTTAGCACAAGCTCCTAGAATGGTTTCTTTAAAATGCTAGATGTTAAATAGAAAATGAAGGAGGGAGAGAAAGGGCATGAAGGAGAGGGGTAAGGAGGAAGAGAAGGGGAGGGAGAGAGTGAAAAGGTTACAAAGAGGGAGTGAGGGAAGACAGGATGGAGGAGAAGAGTGAAGGATAAGGGAAGAGAGACTGAGAGACCTCATTCGCAACTTGAATTACAAGGGAAATGTACCATGAAGTCCTATTTTAAAACTACAGCAGACTTTGAGGTTATGCTCCAGTGGGGAGATTATAGCCCAATGATCATGCTAGTCATCAAATAAAAAGTACATGCAAATGTATAGCGGGAAAGGAACAGAAACAAACAAACAAGAAATCCTACAGCTACCATATCCTCCTTTCTGTCAGGCAACATAATAGAAACAAAACTTACAAATGCTAGAGTCAAGTATGTGATGTGCCTTTAAACCATAGCCTTGCCACTTAGAAGCTCTGTGACCTCCGAATACTTATATAGCCTCTCTGTGCTTTGCACGTCAACTGTACCGTGTGGCTAGTGTTCGTACCTCAGTCAAAGGATTTCTGTGAAAATTAAATGAACTTTATGCATTGATCATCAAGAACACTGCCTGACCATGAGGAAAATCATCATCAGTTAATTTGAACTCCTGATCTTCATTTGTGAAACTGGAAGAACCACTCTCCATGGGTTAATTTTAAGTCTGAGATGAACTCATATAAATAAAAGAAGTTTAAGCTTTCAATTGTTGACTTTATCATTTTTTGTTTGCTTTCTTTTTATGAAAATAGAATACATTCATCAAAGGGATTAGACAATTCAGAAATATAGAAATAAGAAAACAAAATTACTCTGTATCCCAAAGATGAGATAATATGAACCACTATTATTATTTTTCATAAATTAAAAGATTTCTTTCTATTCCACAAACATGTGCATGCGTGCTTTTATAAAAATATCATCTTCAAATAGTTGGACACACACGATGCACTACTGTTCAACCTGTTTATAAAGATCTTACTGTGGGTGTTCTATTGACAAATCAAGGTTGACAAGCATTCTACATAACATAACAGTGGCTAGTTTCCCATTGTATGAAATGCCTTGACTTACTTAGCCAAGACTCCATTCAGACACAGCTGAGTTGCTTCCAACTTGTGAAAGTGCTTTGTAAACTAAAAAGTAATATGCAAATGGCAGTTGTCATCACCCACATTTCTAAGATAAGCATCTAGACGTTATTATTAACGGCTTGGTTTTTCAAGACATGACCTCTTTTACTATTTCATTAATGTCTCCCAGAAGAAATGCCTCCATCTGGTTGTATTCACACCATCATTTTAAAAACATGACATTTAGGGGTCCCCATTTGAGGGCAAAAACCTATAAACCTCTGAATCAGAATGAGGAGAGGGTGCTGAGAGTGACTTCCAGGAGAAGCTTCTCAATGCAAAGGTACTACTTTTCCCATGCCCAGGCTACCTCACCTACCTTTGCTCACAGACTGACATCGTTCACCAATTGCTGCCCTTTCCCGCTGAATCTATGCACGGCCTTACAGTTCATTTTTGACAATGAACTTCAAGTAGCCATTTTGAAACTGGAATGGATAAGAGATAAAATATGGTCTTGCTGACCCCGAATTGATGATGTAAAGAAAATCAAAATGATGCTTTTAAGTGCTCACTGAGTTAGTCCTAGGGAAGAGACATGTGCTCTATGTGGCAGACTTGGGAGTATACTGATCAGTATCACAGCCCCTCTAAATCTCTGGGATGCTTGAGACTGGGAACACCTCATCTTTCTCTACAATAAGATTCTAAGGAAGGAAAGACACTTACATGCTCTTTTGTGCATGAAAGTTGAGGTATAAGACAGAAATGCAGCCTGATCACATGGGTTTTACAATCTCATTGATTAATAACAGAAATTAAAAGGAACAATCTATTCTCTGTAAATAAAGCCTGCCATACTGTTTCAGGTAGAAGAGAGTTGGGTAGGATATGAAAATACATGAAAATAAATAAGTTAGAATTGCTACTCTTTTTTAATGATAAATTTTCCTCATTAATTAATGCTGCAACTTATAGCAAACATGCATGGCAGGAACTGGAAGACCCTGCTGATACCAATTTTACAGGAGAAGGGAGTTTATGCATGGAGATATATTGCAGATGTATTACCCCCTGGCTCAGGTCCCAGCATGGGCTGGATGGATCCAGCTTATAAAATTCTGGCCTTTTACCTTTTCAAGGCTACAATGAACTTCTCTGTGAGTTTCATTCATTCAGCAAATATTTACTGCATGACCAGTACATCCCAGGCACTGCAGTAAGTGCTGGATGTGGGGAAGTCCAATGTGACAAAAGAAATAATTGAAATGCATAGCAGACTATCCATAAATATCTCAGGCCTCTTAGCAATGCATCCCCATGACAAAAGTTTCTTACAGTGATCCAAGGTAGTTTAGTACTTTTGTCTCTTAATATTAAAATAGGGCTTCATCACCTGACCCAGGAAGGAATTTTTTTCCCAATATGGAAGTCAACAAATAATTTTATTGTCTCCTGCATGCTCTATTTATTTCATCCTGGCCAACGGAAATGTGTGCGTATGAATGAGAGATGGACGGTGAGAGACTGACTCCACAGAAAGTACTGAAATCAGTGAATGAGCTGTCATGAATAGAAGGTGGGGTGAGTGGCTGGGGTGTCTGATACCTGCAATTCCTATCTCATTTATTTCGTGGTGACCCTGCTTCTCCATCCTCTCTTGGGCATGCTACATAACTCCATTCTACTATTTTAGGCTCCATCTGTTATATAAATCACAGCCCAACATGGTAAATAATGAAGGCTACTCCCCTTCACCGCACACCATCTTGCATCTGATTACATACCAAACCTCACCCTTCTCTAATGTCTCCACTTGGAAATGTCTTCTATTTCACAGAAACAAATCATAAATCTCCTTCAGNCTTCAGAGCATCAACCTTACAGCCTAGTGCAGTATGTATCGGCTGTGTCTCTAGGGTAGCCTCCAGCATGCTGCTAGCAACAGGAAAGACACCCAGCAAATACATTCCAAATGAATGTATGGGGGAAAGATCCACCTAGAACCACACATGACCACTCTCTATTTACCATGTGCGCGGCTTTTGATAAAAAAAAAAAGGCATGCAAATATACGGAACTTCAGTTTCCCCTGCCTCTGAAACGGAGACATCCTGATAAAATCTCTGAGGTCCAAATAGAACTATTGTTCAGTGACTCCTCATACCTTAGAGAACACTGCGCTTCACCAAGGACTCTTGGAGTTTTCAGAGTCTCCTCTTATTAAAAAGAGGTGAACTGTAAATCCCTTTGAAAGGCAGTTCAGCTTTTACACACTCCCTATTCTAAGTTCTCAATAAATGAGTGGTGATTCTCTCCTTGTGCTTCAAGCCATTAAAAAAAAAAGTGCCCCTTTTTACTAACAGAAGAAAGATTTGAGTGATGGTCCTTACACTGATTGGTCAGGAACCCTAGATAAAATATTTTTATTGACAGTCCCTTTCCGTTTTCCATGCACTGATAAGTAGCTTAGCACAGCACACACATAGAGAACAAAAGGCAAAGAAGTGAGGGAGACTCAGACTCAATGGGGAGAATCTCATCAATACCAATGTTCCCTGCTGATCAAAGAGCCAGGCATGATGCTGCCACCTAAGCTGTCCTATTCATGCGGCCAGTCGGAAGCGGGACACAGTGCAGTGTGAACCAGCAGCGGCAGACGAGAAGTTAAGAAAAGAGCCTAGATTCAAAAGGCTGATGTGCTCTTTGACCCCTGAGGTCCACATAAGATCAAATGTAAATGAAATCACCTTAGAGACTGTAATTTTTTAACTCAGCCAAAGGAGTAGCATGCATAAAGAAATTCTATCCCGATCTGTCAAAAGCTACCTATTGATTTGAAAAGATAAAACATAAAATGTTCAAAGAAGCATCATAAATATAATGGTACGGGTCAAGATCAAGTGCAGAGAAGTTTCCCCCCGGCGGGAAAGAGTCTGGTGATGAACTAACTCTGAGCCTGGCCAAGTTTGCCCAGGAAAGATGCCTCTGGCTACGAGAACGCGATCAAACTCTTAAAGGATGAAAATGGAACCCCAACTCATGTCTGGATTAGTCCTCAGAAGGACTGCTTGTGCTGCCTGTGCTGTTGGTCAAGACTACTCATGAAACATGGCATAGCTGGCAGCTCAGAAATGCAGCCTGGGAGCAGAACCTCATGAGAGAGCAAGCCAAGCTTCGGCCCTTGGGTAATTAATTGGCTTTGGGCCTGGTCCCTGGACAAAGCAAGGCTGAATTTTCCCTGACATCCTAGGCTTTTGTTTTTAATAAAGAACCCTAAAATTATTCATCTTGCCTTTTCTATTTTCTTTGCCAACTTTCCTCAACCTGTCTCCCTAAAACCCAGCCATCCCCCAGAAAATTAAAAATAAATAAATAAATAAACAGTGCAAGGGGACGTTTTACTGTAATTCTTTGATGTGGTCTCTCCTATCTCCCACTGGGTTATCACTCAGCTTCCAGATGCCTCCTTCCTGCTCGCCCTGATATTGAAATGACTCAGGCTCCTGTTTGGAAGCAGAGGAGTGCCTCCCATTCTTCAAACCGGTCCAATCCACAGGGAACCTGTCCTGACCAGCACTCCCTCTCCCGGACCTACCACCTACAGGTTCAGCGGGGGCAGGCCCACAGTAAACAGTAAGCACCCAGCTGAAAGCATGAACCTGCTGAAGGGGTGAGGCCTAAGTTCTCCCATGAAAAGGGTGGTAGATGAACCAGCCTTGGCCTCACCACAGCCTGTCCCACCACTGCTTTTCTCAAAGGGAAGAGAGAGTGAGTTGGGGAAAGTGTGGGTTTCCCCAACTGAAGCACTGGCAGCGCGAACAATTCCTTTCTCCCACACTTGCACCATTCTTCTGAGGAATGAGATTGACTTTGATTCTTCAGATTACATCCACAATTAAACTCTTCAAGACTTTGTACCCTGGGGAAATAGTAAACAACTCAATGCTTGTCCTCAGATAACCGTGTGTGTGTGTGTGTGTGTGTGTGTGTGT
>LOEQ01002138.1:31317-74754 GCA_001685075.1 Bramus lutescens | reverse complement strand
AAAAAAAAAAAAACTTAATTCTAGGGTCTAAAGTAAAATAAGCCATTCACCTAAATCAAATGTCACTGCTAGTTCCCAAATTATAGTATGGTGCTAAAAATGTGAGTGAGCCCAGGAGCAGGGACTCTTATCATTCATTCATCTTTCATGTGCTTACGGAACATGCATGGTGTTCATGAAATGTGCCTTTTTTTTTTTTGCCAGAGGGTGGGCAGAGAGAAGAAAGACACCCTGGTAATCAGAGATGGAGTTTGACCTTATGGAATTTGCAGTCTGATAGGGGACGCGGGATCCACAGAGTACACAAGCACCAAAGATCCTTCAGAGCGAGGCACAAATGCTAGGCAGGCTAGAAGCGGTTCTCTAAAGGACCGGACCGGGAGTGCGGCACTCCACCTGAAATTGAGTTCAGCTACAGAAAAGTCTATGGCTTGGCTTCGGCACCCAGAAGAAGATGGGGAGCCCTCAACATCCCCTCACATCGACGAGGGAACATCTGTTAAACAACTCCACTTTCTTGCCAAAATATGCGGGTTCACACCTATGTGCGGCCTGAATTTCTGTAAGTATCAAGGGCTCCCCACTCCTTTCCCCGGTAACGGCAGGGAGTAGATGCTCCCATACAATAGCAAAGCTTCTATTTTTCATTTCTTTCTGTGTAGTGTTTTAAAAGGAACAGCTTTATTATTCGGGGGGGGCATTTTTGTTATTGCTGTTTCTATGTTAGAAACCACAAGCTGATTTTCAGTGGGATCCATCATAAGTCTCCGGCCCTCTGGGTATGAGGTGGAGGTTTTTTTTCTTTTTTTCTTTTCTTTTTTTCCCCAGCATTCCGGCTATCTGGGTATTTGTTTGGTTTACTCTGACAGATACAATGGAATGCTTCAGTGAAAACCTCCCAACTCATTTTCCATCTATGAATGAACAGAAGGTATCCCGTGGCTAAGGAGGGACAAGCATTCTGCCCTGCAGGAGCCTGCTGGCTGCTGGGACCGCACCATTCCTCAGCCCACTCTGGCCTCTGCACGCAATTTACTAACGTTTGTGCTGTTTCATGGCAGGGTGATTTATCACTGACACCTCCTTGCCACTTCAACTGGGGGCCACTGCAGTGGGGCAAGGTTCAAGGAAGTTGGCCGAAACTGAAGCAGACATTTTATCAGCTAACTATTGCATTTTCTGCTTCTTGACTTTTCCCAGGAGCTTTGAGTTTTCATTTCGCTTGCTGCCTTTAACTCCTCTGGTGCTGTTCAGGACCAGGGTCTGTTCTCTGAAAATAACAGTGCTTCAGTACACTGGGGGTGCTCGGTTTGCTTGCTTTGTTTAAGAATACAGAGGCCCCTTAACTGTAACAACTGAGTCCAAACCCGGTTTGGCGAGGAGAAGAATTCGCACTGAAGACTCTGGCTAGACAGGGAGCCCAGCCTTCTGTGTGTCCGGGCCAGAAGAGGGAACTGAGGCTCAATCTAGGGCTCACCGACTCTAAAGCTATCCTATCCCACTATGTGAGATTCCTAGATCTTCATGTGCTCCATTGCTCATTTCTTTATTCATTTACTCATGCAGTTGACAAGTGAGGACCTAATAAGAAAAGTATTGCTGGATACCAGTGAAGAAAGCAAGCCAACAAATAAACATTGTTATTTAAGCCTCTCCGTCCTGGGGGGAGTATACCTGGCAGATAAATATTTTTTTTGATATGAAAAAGAACATGAGTTAAACAGCTGCTAGAAAAGAAGTCTCATCAAAGCAATGTTAAAATAAGGAGTGGGAAAAGGGACAAAACAAAGGAAGTTAGAAATAGACGAGGGAGGAGACCCTGACCTGTATGCATTTTGAAACAGATTCCAAGCATGCTCTTTTTTTATACTGAAATGATTTCCGAAAGTGGTAGCAAGCCATCACTTTATTTCCCCAAGAGAAGATATTTCTCAAAAAATGTCCACTTTGAAAATCATCAACCAGCCCCTTCTTTCCTTCTGCTCCTCTATCCAATGTTCTCTTCACATTTGGATTAGTCTTCCTCTTTGAAAGACCCACAAGGCAGAATACAAAGAGCAGTCAGGCACGTTCTTCCTAGGCGGGAACACTCCCATGCTCCACTAAGGAGAGGCCCTTTTTCCAAGAAGCCAGGGCAATTCCATGCTGGCTCAGTCCTGGCCCCTCCTGGGCACAGGTAGAAATGATACCTAGGCCTATGAACTCACGGTGACTTTTGAGGGAAAGAATCAGTCACAGGATACCAAGTGGACCATTCAACCCATTTTACAACAGGACAAACCAGACTGGATACCACGTAAGGCAATCTTAAACTTTTCATCCCCACTATCCATGTTGGCAGATTTTTGCTGTTAAAACGTGTCCCAAGCCATTTACAGGTATTGGAGTTTGGAGGAAGGACGGTTTACTGAATATTCAAAGAGGTGTCCACATAAGCAAAGCCAAAAGTCACATCTGTGGTTTCATGTCTTCTTAGAAAGGCCTCCAAGTCAAAAAGAAGCTCAGGGACTCCTCTTCTTTGTATACATGTACGTCTGTGCACCACCAGGCCAAGGCAGGACCAATTTTCTCATGGACTTCCCCACTGAAGTAACTCCACTCCTCCACATCATCGGAGTTTGCGAAGGACAGGGCTGCTCTCTTGTTCCGCACACAGCTTTCACCTAACACCCCTGCCCTGCCCGCCTTCAAACACCACACAGAAAGAGGGCAGTCTCTCCTTGTTTCTCATCTTTCACAAGAGCATGAATGTGTGCCCTGTGTATAAGATCAGAACATGTCAACTTCAAGCCCAGCACACGATGTCTGTGACAGCACCAGCAACCTGAACAATGGAAGGGCTTGAAAGACAAACCTTCGAATGTCCTTACAAGTAATGTAAAAGTGTCAGCTTCTCTCACTAAAACACAGAGCAAGAAAACTAAATATGAAAGCCTTTTCTTTTTTAATTAACTTTTCCCCCCCAAAAAATCCTCTAGACATGAGAGTTATCTCTCACTGACCCTTTGTCGACTGGTGGAAACAATTATTTTGGTCATTGAAAGAGCCACTTTGACTAGTGAACTGTCATTACCAATCAGTCTAGATTTCCCTACATTAAATAGGAAAAAATAAATGAACGGGGAGAATAAATTGGTAAGTGAATAAACTGTCTGCACACAAATCCCCACAGGCCATGTGTTTATAAGTCAACAGCTTAAAATGAAAACATCTGAAGAAGGTAATACACCTGCTAGAAGAGCATAAAATGCCAAGCCCAGTGGTAAAATAGAAAGATTAGAAAGCCTTTTAAAGGAGCCATCAAAGCAAACTATTAAATGAATACATCTGCTCAGTGCTAGACTCTGGTTTATACGTGCTACTCAAAATGAAAGAGATTTAGGACAAACATTTCATAAAAGGATATGAAAGGCCATGAAAAGAACACGTCTGGAGGATGATGAGAGAAAATGGAATGGATTCAGTTAAAAGAAGAATTGACCTCAAGCTTCGAGCCCAGGACTCGAATGGAAGGTTTTATGGTTCTAGCTTTCACTGGAAGGGGTGAGAAGCAAGGAGATAGAGCACAATCATTTCTCATGTCCCACTTTATATTTTAGTTTTAGTCCACAGGCATAGGGGAGGCAATCAGTCAGTGAAATTTATTAGTTAACAGAGGAAAAATAGATTTAAATCCATAGAGAGTAAAAGGATCCTGCTGTCAAGGCAGATCCCATAAAAACTAACACCTACAAAGAGACTATGGAAACAAGAGGGAAGGGGCTGGTGCTAATTGTGCATGTTTGTATGTCTACCTGACCTTCCTGAATTTAGTTTTTATCCTGTTCTATTTTTCTGTTTGTCTTTTTAGCCTCTCTCTTGCTTATTAGTGTCTTGTCTCATAACTGCAATATTCCCTGAAGTTCAATGCTTCCCCCACTTCTTTTGTTCTACTCCGTCTTCTTTGAAGAACCTCACTGCTACTCAAGTCTGTCACTGTATCTATGTCTGTGCAATGTTAGCTCCAACATCTACATCCCTAATGCAAACCATCCCATAACAGCCTTGGAACCAACGACCTGCTGAGATCGTCTTCATCTTCCACCAACATCTTCAAGATCCAGGACCACAAAATACATCTTCAAGGACTTTAATATCCTCTCCAACATCAGCTTCTTCTCCATTCAAGTTCTTTATAGGAATTGGTAACACAATCCACCAAAAATGTCACTGCTACTGATTTTTCATCGTTCTTAAATCTTTACCATCCTCCCCATCACATTATCAATGTCTTAGTTCAAACAAAGTGAGGTCCTCAAATCGCAGCCCTGGTCACAAAACACCTTGGCATACGCCACTTCCATGCCTCCATGTGGACCTAAAGACCTCCTGACCCTGGTCTTAAGGCCTTTGAGTTTGTCTAGTCTTTTTATTTTATTTTTCCTATAGTCAGACCCCCTTGCATTCTGTGTTCCCAACATTCTAAAGAGGACTCAACATCAAGATTCCTTTTCTAGGTCTTTGCTCAAGCATCCCAGAAACCCTCTCTGGGCCATCTCACTCTTCTTCCTCTAGGAATTAACCCAGACAAAAGTTCTTTCAGGAAGACTCTCTGACCCCCTAGAGGCCAAGTTAACTGTTGCCACTCAGTTCTTTGGGTGCCAGATGTTTTGGTCCGCTGCTAACCACCGTGTTAGAGTCATTGGTCCAAGTCTCTGTCTCCCCATACACATGAACTCATCCACAGCAGAATTTCTCTCTGTTATTCATCCAAACACCTTCCACACACATAGTAGTTAATAGCTATTCAATGCATGCTGTGTCTCATTAAAAACATGCCACATACATCTCATACATAGGTATTTTAAAGATCTATGATATCATGTCAGTAAAATCAAAACCTCCTATTGACATACTTTTTATAAAAGGAAGCACATGCCTCCTTTGTTTCTGCCTGCTTTGTTTTGTTTTGCAATAAGAAAAGAGGGTAATTGGATCTGTTTCACCTTTTCTTGAAACCAATCTAATTTGAGCTTGAGTTTAACCCAACGTTCTAATAATATACATAAGCAATCCTTTCTGAACATGTCATGTTAAAACACTGTTCTCATTGTTTTTCATGTCTGAATTAATTTATCCTCACATCAGCTTCTGCTAGTGTGGGGGTCTGGGCATTACTAAGCCCCCATATATACAAACTAAACCATTGAGAATAATGTATTTAAGACCACAAAAGCCAGGAGATATGGGATCTTAACCCAAGCCTTCCAATTGTACCACTCATTCCTCAACTGAAAAGCATGCTCTAACACTTTACTTCCAACTCGTGGAACAGACTTGCATTCTCTCCACCAAAACATTTGTAAGAATAACACCCAATACGGAAACAAACAACCAAGCAAGTGTGACTTGGGACTATGCTGTGGCAATGGTGAATCCTTTGTTTCCTGGACATTGAGACGGTCAAAGATGTTCCAAGAGTATATGGCACTACGGCATTGTAGGTGAACACTCAGAAAGCCTACGCAGAAGCTACTTGACCCACTCCAGTTTGGGTATTTTGATAACTGATTATGCTGTAATGTGACTCAGCTGAACAGTTAACCCTATTCTGATTTATCTGACTTAGGATACTTGGATTATTGTTACTGTATGTATTTAATAAAATTTCTTAAGTGGGAAAATGCTATTCCTGGTGGAGAAATTGAGGCAGCAAAATAGTTCTATGCACTCAACTAGTCTTACTAGATGTGAATAGAGACAATACCCAAACTGAATTAAGTGTTGTGTCAAGCAGGAAAAAGCACAGAGTACTATTGCATAAAAAAGATTAAGGTATGGTGCCCACAACATGAGATCATAAGCTGTGCATGGTAGAAAGGATGCTTGGATAAGTACTTCAAGAGGGAAAGATAAAATCCTTAGGCTGTGCTCACTGTTGTGGTATATTAATTGTATTTTGATAAATAAAGCTGGCCTGAAGACCAGAGGCAAAGCTAAGGCCATTAGAGGTCAGGTAATGGTAACCCACACCTTTAATCCTAGGATTTTGGAGAAAGAGGCACATGGATCTCTGTGAGTTCAATGTTATCCTGGGCTACATAAGATGAATACAGAAACCAATCCAGGTGGTGGTGGCCTACACCTTTAATCCCAGTGTTCCACACCTTTAATCCTAGCCCTAGAGAGGAATATAAGATGGGAGGAGACAGCTCACAGACAGTCTTATTCTGAGAATCCCGGATGCAGGATTGCCATTTTGGACTGATGTAGAAGTAAGAGCTAGTGACTGACTGTTTTGCTTTTCTGACCTTCAGGTTGAACCCAGTTTCTGTCTCTGGGTTTTTGTTATTTATGCTACATTTGTCACCCAACATGGGGCTGTTTTGCTCTCTGATCTTCAGGCAAGCTTTATTTATTAAAATACAAATGAAATATCACTACAGCTCACCTCATAGTATGTGAGCTTTAAGCCACCATCTAAGGATGTAGATTAAGTTACTCACAACTCTTTGTGGTAGAATACTAAGCACAGGTATGGGGCCAGAGCTGAATATCCTGAGGCAACAGGCATGAAGCTGAGGCTACCTCTGATCTCTCAACTCACTTTTTGCTAGAAAGGGGCATGTTCTTCCATGGCAGCATGTGAACCCACCTAGATACCAATGCCAGGTTCAGAACCAGATATTTGTAGACTGGAAATGCTGCACTTGGTGTGGGGAAGGGCCAAGGCTTGGAATGGCTTTGCTGTCAATGGCAAAAGGTTGAGACAGCCCCAAGGTTGAATCCTCCTAGAAATGACAACATTTCAATCAAGTATTCACATTTTGCTGCCTGCTTCTATGGCACATTTTCCTAGAGATAATAACAATAACAGGAATAATGAGGAGAATAACACCTGACACCTTTTACTAAGCACCCGTTTGCCCTAGACTAAGTTTTTACAAGGCTCTTCTCATTAAATCTTTTTAACAGCCCTATGAGGAAGGTATTAGTATTGTTCCACTTTATAACGGAGTGTTAAAGGGACCCTAAGCTCATCAAAGAAATATTGGCACTATGGCTGCTCTACAACACCAAGTATCCCCAGCCCATTGTCTGTCATTCCAGGCGTGTGTTAGCATCCGGCATGGCTTCCAAGGATAATATCACAACTTTCACCCAGACACCCTGCTTCATTTACTTCCATGGCTTCAAACCAGATCTGAAGTTTCTTTTCACTCAGACGCAAAAACCATTCACATTGTTGCACCTAGCTTCAAACACAGCAACATCATTCTCTGTCCTGTGAGTGACTGTGATTGTGATTTTTGATGGCACAGCCCTTGTTGGACTGCCGACCATTGTGCTTTTTCGGATGCACTCAGGGCAACCTATAAATAATAAATAACAGAAGCTCGTGTGTGACTTTTGCACCATCCAGGATGTCAGTCATCTGGTGGGAGTAACGCCCTCTCAGGGCTGACATTTAGGTACAAGGCTGCAAGACTATTTCTTTGCCTAGGACTTCCATTTAGTTCTCTGGTATCATAAAGATCAACCTTAACTACAACAAAGGCACAGCATTTTAGCAATACAAAGCAGAAGAAAACAAAGATTTGAAAATATGAACAATTTTAAAACCATGTTTTTTTTAATTGCCAACAAAATAAAACAAAACAATAAAACCTATATTTTACTCAAGCTATGGGACAAAATAAAGTATGGCCCAAAGGTCACCCAAATGGGAACCTGTAGGACCCTTCAGGATTCAAGGAACTTTTCTGATTCTCTACCCTTTCTTATTTTACCCAGGCTCTCAAGGAGGCAAATTCCTATAGGATTATGATCTGGGAAAGAATGGGTTAATGTAAGCAGTCCTGTTCAGTCAGTGATGTCTTCAATAACCATCACATGGTCCCTATAATCTCTCCCATGCTGTCAGCACTAGGTTAGTCATAATAATATCAGATAAGAACTGTTCAAAGTGACACACTAACCAACATGAGAGCCGCATGACTCGCTGGCACGGCGACTGCCCTTCAGCTGAACTTTGGCTTAGAACGCAAGACTCCCAGAGGCAGCCGGCACATGCCACCCCGTGGCATTTTCCGTTGCTAGGGCCTCTGTTGCTCCACAGTCCCAGGGAAAGGCAACTAAGACTGAGTTACGGGGAGTCACCTGCACACCCACACCTCTGTTGCCAGCAGGGAAGGACTTGCAGCTGTGGTGGCTGCCACTTTGAAGTGCTGGGACTCTGTGTCCCTTCCACACTTGATTAGTTTTGCAAATGCGTGTGTAGCACGTTATGCCAAGTGACCCAGTAGGGAAACTCGGACCCCCAAAGGGAGTTTGTGCTGGAAGAGGGAAAGAAAGAATGTGGCTCTTGGCTAAGAGGACACAAGGCAAGGGCAGGAAAGGCAGAGGGGGGACCAGGAGGAGGAAAGCAATCACTCTGGGTGGAAGGTTATTTTGGACTGGCTTTGGTTGTAGTGGCTTTTTTGTATTCCTCCACCCCGGCCCGCCTTGCACCCCAGCTACCACCACCACGACTTTTTAAAAACCTGCAATATGTTTTAGATTTTTAATCTGTAGACTCTCATATTTTAAAGGAAGCAAAAACTAGAAGGAAAGAGTAAGGAAGGAAGGTGACCCATTCAACTCACTGACTAGTTCATTCACAAAGCTCAGAGCAGAAAGGAAGTGGATGGAAGTCATCTGACATTGAATTTGAGAACATTTATTGGCTCTGTGCCCCTGGCGAACTTACCTAACATCTTTTTCTAAGCTTCATCCTCTGCAGTAAAATAGAAAAAAATAATACTTAATTTACAAGACTGTTAGGAAGATAAAAAGAGGTGGTGCATACTAAGTGGTAGGTACAGGGAGGCCATGAGAGCTGTGATGTTCTTTACTGACAGATATATCCAGGTACAATGTCTTAGCACCACTTATTAGCATGTGACCTCACCTTGCAGAGCTCGGGTGTCCTGGCGCAAAATGGGGAAAACAAGACGCAACTGTCACGTTCTTCAAAGGAGTCACTGTTGTAGATAGAGAGCAAATAATGGCTGGTCACAAAAGCACAGGCAGAAGGCAAAGAGAAAAAGAAGGCAACCTAGTCGTACCGTCAACAAACGGAAATCTTAAGCAGTAGCATGTTATCCAAAATACATTAATAAAAACTAGAGGCAGGTACCAAGAGATTAGAAGATTTCCAAGAGAATCTAAGTACAGGAGAAGACCAGGGTCAGCGCAGGATGTCTCCATGGGAACCAAGGTCAACTCATTTGATGAGAATTTCCCTGTGTATTCTCCTTCCTGTGGGAGGTGATACCACTTCTCTCGGCTTAAAAGACCGAAGCCCAGAAACAGGCAGTGACTTTCCTAGGATCACATGGCCAGTAAGCAACAGAAAGAGAAATAAACCCAGGGCTTCGGCTGCTAATACAGTCCTTTAGGAAAGAATGACAGATGGCTTATAAGGAAGAAGAAGAAAAGCCCATGACACATACACATATAGAGATAAAAACAGGGACTACAGAAACAGCAGTGAATTACAGAAAATTTCTGTTTGCAAAGCAGAGAATTGAAACAAAGAGACTAGTTAATTTTAATAAAGAAGAATAGTTTTAGAAAATTATTTTTTAATTAGAAATAAATATTGTATTCACTAGAGAGACAGTTACCAGAGATAAGGAAGATGAGTACCCCGGGGAGCTTAAGAAGAGGGGATTCCAGTGGCAAAGAGTCCAGTAGAGGTTTGCTTGATGGCACCTTCCCCTGAGTCTGAGGCACTGTGTGATCTCCAGCTTCCCTGACAAGAGCCAGAGCTAATGGCTCTGAAGAGAATGTCACCAGTACATGGGGCCTGCGGGCTGCAGTCTCCGTATCTCTGAGCTGCTAGCATGGGATGGGAGCTTAAAGAAGAGAGATGCTTACATTGGCCAGGTTGGCAGACCCTTTCTCAAGCGTCACCTCTAATGGGATCGAAATGAGGAAACCCCAGAGAGAGGCTCAGAGGGATGGAGTGGAGCCACTGCCTGGAGTGTCTTCCCAGTTATTCTGGTGCCAAAATGTCTGAAAGCTGTGTGCACGTTTTGTCAAGGGGGGACCATTCTCTTTCTAATAGACAAGCAGAATGCTAGGACAGGAAACAATCGTGGATGGGGATGGTGGACGACGCAAGGATTTCCTTAAAGCTCCTCGTCTCCCCCCAGTCTCTTCTTCCACCTAATTTATAAAGAACTGTTTGTGTGTTGAGGATCTGATGAGAAGGACAGGGTATGTGTGTCCCATATCCCTCAAGCTATGAATGTCGTTCTTTTTACTTAGCTTCCAGGACTAGCTGCAGATTCCTCATCACACCGCTTGCTGGGTTGAGTCATCTCCTGCACACTACAGTCTGACTTGGCACTCATGGAGCTGAGACTAGAGAAACTAATGTGAAAATTAGCAAGAGAATGAGAAGAACCGTGATTTAATGTTACAGAAAGTAGCTTACCACCCTGGCCTGCTGTGAGATGCTACAGGGCACAGTGTTCCAGACAGCTAGTGACCATCTAAATGTATGAGTGTTACCCTTTCCTTTCATCGCATGCATTAATCATCTCTGACCATTTCATGGCAATCATAACAGCTTACTTTCCACGGAGTCTTTTAGCTTAGAAGGCATTGCCATATGTACTAGTCATTCATGTGCCCTGGGGTATCAGCACTGCCAGCCAGTCATGTGCTGGGAGTGGGCAACACAAGCCTCTACTTAGATGACTCTAAAGCTCACAGCACCAGTTTCACCTGAGAAAGAAGTAATGCGCCCTGTGTAAAGTGTCTCTCAATGTGAAATACTGTACACAGGGGAGAGATGAGCAGATTGAATAATGTGTGAGAAGACCCATGGAAAGAAAATCTGAAAGGTGCCATTTTGTGACCAGGAGTATCTGAATCCTACTGATAGTTGGAGCAGTCTCTTCTAAGAAAGCTGCACAAAAGGATTTGGAAGAAGTGTGGGAACATCCATGGGTGCCAAGAGGAAGGCTGGATGCTACCTTGTCTGGGCATAATGATTTGGGAATACTAATGGTGATCAGAGAAAGTGATAACATGGTGCCCAAGAAAAGTGACACCATTAGATCTGTGGAGAGGTTGCAGCAACACAGGACAGGAACCAGTCTGTGCGGCACGATGCAGGATCAGTGTTCAATGGTGACGCTGTATGGTGGTAGCTGAGGCTGCACTACCTATTGATTAACGATGTGGTACATACTTCCAGCCCTCAGCTTGATATCCAAGCAGAACCCAACCAATAAGTGGCTGGGAGATGGCTCAGTCAGTAAAGCACTTAACTTGCAAGCTTGAGGCCCTCAGTCTGGAGCCTCAGCATCTGTGTAGAATGTCAGGCATGGCAGCTCTTCTGTAAGCCCACTGCTAGGAAGACAGAAACAGGAGGATCCCTTGGGCTTGCTGACCAGTAAGCATCGCTGAATAGCTTCAGTGACAGACTCTTTCTCAAAAACTAAGGTGGAGAGCAATGGAGGAAGACACCCAACATTGGCCTCTGACTGCCACATGAACACACGTCCACAAACACACACACATGCATACGTACACATACAATTAAAAATGAAAACCACGTGGAGCCCTCTTATGAAAATCAACTATTACTTATCTTAAACAGCTTTGACCCTGATCTGATGACAGAGAGACTTCAGGAAGGAGACTTTGACTTCCTGCTAGCTGTGGTCCCAGAGACGCTGCGGACTAGTGAGAATCCTAAGGGACAGAAGTGAAAGTGTGGCCTCACTGGAGAAGTTGATCATATTGGTGAGATTTGTTACATACACTGACTAGACAGCAAATCTTGGCTAGATACCATGATCTAGGCAGAATATTTATTAGGAGTTTCAACTAAGGAGACTAAAGCTCAACTAGTTAAAGTGGGTTGCCTAGGACTGGAATTCTAGGAAGTGGATGATCAGGCTTTAATGGAGAAGATTCGAGGTCAGCAAGAAACAGCTACCACTGCATTTCCTCCTTTGGACTAAGGTAGAAGATCTCAGGGGACCTGGCGTTAAGGTCTCTGCATGTGAGCGGCAGCATTTCACAAAGGTTCCCTGTCTTTTCCACTCCCCTACATGTACTTGGGTAACGACCAAGCTCGAGGCTCGGCTCACATGCTTGTGGTTTGGCTCCCGGCTGGGGATCACATTCTCTGCTCCACAGGCTAAGCCAAGGATCCTGCTTGCAAAATACTACTGGTGTCCTGGTGCCACCTCCTGAAAAACCAGCCTATAATACCCGCGTGCCTGGCAGGTGGGGTTCGCCAGATGGAGCCCTGGCAACCAGGACATCGAGCAAGAAGAGATTACGTCTACTCTTTCCCCTACTAAGTTTCATAAGTCACAGAATTGTTCGTTACATAATAAGATACACATTCAAGAAAACCTTTCTGACACATATTAGTGACATAAAAGAGGGGCAAGGTACACGATCATATGCAGTATACTAATTTGGACTTTCGTGTCTGCTAACATTCTGAGTAGAGACAGAACAATCTGCCATGTACTTGAGATCACAGGTTCCTTTTCTGGCTGGATCATCACAATAGCACATTTACAGTTGTCAGTGTCTAGATCAGGACCATCTATCTACCACACGGTTCCAGCAGAAGATTGTACTGTGATTGTTGTGTGAATACTTCCCCTCCTGTGATGGGCAACTGTGGCTTTTTGTATAGGACACTTCTTCCCTTCTGGGTGTCAAGATTGTTTACGTGGAGTATTTTTTTTTGATCATAAGGATAAGCCATTCATGTCTCTGTCTTACAGATGATAGAAGCCATGAACAATAAGAATGTCTGATTTTTATTTGTTTATAGCACTTCTGGTAAGCCACAGGAAAAAAAAATCAGACTCAGCCACACCTTTAATGAGCCCTTAGCCCTTGGGAAGCAGAGGCAGAGATGGGCAGAAGAATCTCTGAGTTCAAGTCCACTATGATCCACAGAGCAAGTTCCAGGACAGCCAGAGCTATTAGAAAAACCCTGCCTCAAAATAACTAACTAACTAACTAAACAAATAAATAGTAAGAAAAATAAAATAAAGAAATGTATAGTTGTCTGAGTTCAAAGCTCATGATTATAACTATTTTGCTTCTTTAACTGAAGGATTAAAGAGAGACACAGACTTTAAAAAGATAAATACAAAGCAGATATGCATTTATATATCAACCCTATATACAAGCAGCCCTTTGGTTCTATTTTTGCAAAATGACAATAAAACAAATAGTCATACATTCTCTTCTCAATATGTAAGATCGCTTACACATCTGTTTAATTTAGAAAATATGAAGTATTGACTCTACTGCATATTAATTCATGCCCACATCCAGAAAGAAGTTTAATAAATTTTGTTTAATTTTAAATAAGCTGATATCATCACAAAGCCTTTAAATACAGCTAATCCACCAAAACGACTCTACAATGTACTAACAGCAGTTAGGCAGTGAGCAGTTTCTATGTACTAAGTACTGTTGGAAGCTACTTTCTGCCTAGTTCCAAAAAAATCCTACATACTGATAGCTTCTTTCTTATCAGTGAAGGATATACTCTATGACTCTAGTAGCTATCTGAACTATAGATAATATCAAACTCTATATGCAAGCATTATTATTCCAAAAGACCTGATAACTAAGACGGCTAGGTGCCTAGAAACCAGGTAAGTGTATGTAGTATGATACACGGGATAAGGGGTGAACCATGTCCTTCTCAGGTTTCGAAAAGAGTTCACAAAAGTTTGGATGCTATTCTGGATCACACAACATTTAAAATTATGAATTGTGTCTAAAATTCTTCATTTACAATTTCAGATAATACTGGACCGCATAGTGAGTGAAACAGACAAAGTAGAACTTCTAGGAAGTAGACACAGTTATTAGCAATACTTTATGCAGGTGTGTTGAGCAGAGCCAGAGCACAGGCCAGACAGTACGGCTCATGTACTGCTCAGCAGCATAAAGGTTTAAGGTGGGATGGTAAAACAAAAGAACGTAGCCAAAGCAGGCAAGACATTATGTAAAAATTAACTAAGGAGTAGGTTTATTGTCAAAACAGAGAAAAACACCAAGTCATCAGGAATAAACTTATAGCAATGTCTGAAAATGAGGAGTATCGTCTGCACAAAGCTACTAAAAAGATCAGAAACTGGGATGGATGGAATGACGGACAGTTGCTATGGCAACAAACCGTAAACATTAATGCTGATTCTATTGTGTGACTTTACCAACCATATCTCCTTTACAAGGGGGAGAGGGGCAAGAGCAAGAGGGATGAAGAGTAAGGAGGTTGGGAGGGAAAGGGAGAGGAGAGCAAGGAGACCATGAATGATAATATGAGATTCTATAAGATGATTTAAATACCCCTGCGGTCCCCATGTAGCTCCAGCTTCTCCTGATTTATTTTACCTTCACTGTCTCTGCGGTATTTTTACAAGTGAAATTCATGTTTCATTTATTTAATGTTTTTCTCCCACTAACATAAGACACTGATTAATCTTCAAAATACTCCCATGCCCCACGTGCAGATACCTTAAATGTGCCACTACCCCTGTCCTATGTCAGGAAATTGGGGCACAAATTTCCATCACTTCTGCCTAAAGCGAAACTTGGCCCTAAGCCAGAGGGAGAAGTGTACATCAGACCCAAGAGTCCTTATTCCTATTCCAGAAATCCCTTTTTCTCTTCACTAGGAAAAAAATTCCCAAGACATAGATGCTCCTGACTTCCTTTAATAATCTGTCCTATTAAAATGAATAACATTTCTGCCTATCCTTAACAAGCTTTCTTCTTCTAGAAAGGTAGGAAGGTATTGTCAACTGACTTGTCAATCCATGAACACAGTTCTACTGTTGGGCTATTATTCTCACCCATCCTGCAAGTATGGAGGAGTCAACAGCTGTGTACAGAAACAACCTCTCTGCCTCTTACTTGCCCACAAGGAAGAAGAGAGCTAGGAGACGCTGCTATTTCCTGCCTCATCATCACAGACTATTCAATTATCCATCTTCTCATTATTGGGGATCTGTCACCATGCACCACGTCCCAGAGGGAAGTCCCTTGACAAACATCCTATTCATCTCAATAGGACTTTGCAAAGTCAGAATAATACGCACAAGCGCAACTGGGTTCCATGGCAGGTCCAAGAGAAACTATCTGTTATGGTCACATGGGAAGTTTGAAATGGCTAAGATGCATCTTGTGAGATCCAGACTCAAGGCTCCAGAGACATTAGAAGAAAAAAAATGAGTGCACAGAGAAAGTGGAAGAATTGCAGAGACAGAAAAACCTGCAGAAATTAGGGTTTTGTTTTTGTTTTTTTGCTTAGTCTAGCTTTTGAATCTCACATCAGATTTCATTTCAGCATATTTGAGTATCCCAGTAAAAAGCTATTAGAGACCGTCTGAGGTGCCTTGAAAAGTCACTATTGAAAAGCAGAGACCTCAAGGTACACTTCTTCATTTAGAAGGGATTGTCCTTTTCTTAGTGTTCTGGGTATTCTTTTAATGACCCCTGTGTCACGTGAGTATTTTCTTAGTGTATGTTATGATAGTATTCATATGAAAATAAGAAAGTCGCTATGGAGATGAAAACCAGGTTCTCGAAGATGGGCTGAAGTCTGCAATGCTTAGGAAGTGAGGAGAAGAGAATGAAGGACTCTGCCTATGGCTAGACAGGCCTCCTTGAAGACAGAGAGCCTAAAATTCCGTGCGCAATACATGGGAAGGTGAGAACATTAAAGAGAAGAGAAGAATGTCCCATGGGGAGGCAGCATGGTGGCCCCTTCGAAAAGATGGGGACCTGAGAGAAAAGAAGAAAGCTCAGGCAAGAATCGGAGGAAGAAATAAATATCAGAATGAACAAAGGCAGGGAAGCAAGCCATCCATCCCATTAGGACAATAACAGTCACATTGGGGAAGAAAGGGGTGCCAGGAGACAGTGTCTACTGCCCAGCAAACACCAGCTTTTGGTGGCTGTAAGGTGTCTTGCGGCTGCCCGTCGGGTGCCCCCCTGGTGTCAGGAGAAGCCTCCACAGCTGCGCTTCCTGAGATGCTCAGTGAGGCTATTTTGGGCTGGATGGGGTCCATGGTGATGATTGCCCGGCCTGGGCAGCTTACCCAGTGTTGCTTTTTAGCATTCTGTTTTCCTTGTCATTTAGCTCTCTCCCGTACAATTACTCAAATAAGGAAAAAGGAAAGAAAGAAAAAAAAAGTGAAGAACATGACTACATCTTATTTTTAGTACTCAAATCAATGGTGGCAACCTCCTCTGCATTTCAATGGGAACTTTGCATATCAAAATCTTCCAAAATAAAGCATAGTAAACATATTAAAATTCATAATGACATTTTTCAGTGCTGTCTCAAAATGTTTGTTTGTTTTGAAATACTGAATTGGCTCAGCCCAAATTAAAGACTAATGCACTGACAGATGGGCAACAATCATGTTCCACAGCAACAAGCACCCTCTGAAATGTGCCACTCACCTTCTCGCCCCTAGGTCAAAGAACACTCAGAAGATAATAGCAGCTACACTTTATTTCTAAACACGGGCCTTGTAAGGCTCTAAAACACACTGCAGAAGCAACTGAGACCCCAGGATTCAACGTCCTTGGAGTTTCTCTGGAGCTACTCTGTCATTAGGGAAAGAGTTTCTACTCAATTGAAAATTGGTGGCAGGGAAAGAGTTAGAAGTATCTCCGTAATAAATGCCACTGAGCGAGGCATCAGGAATCTCTCCAGGTTGTGAGTGACAGTGCCCCCATAAGCAACTATGACAAACCCCACTGCTGGGAGCTGAATATATAATAGCATAGTTTGATCATGGGGAGCACACCTCATCAGTTTAGTCCATCTTCTCTCTCTCTCTCTATCTCTATCTCTATCTCTCTCTCTATCTCTCTCTCTCTCTCTCTCTCACACACACACACACACACACACAGGCATTCACACAAATACTTCAAGGATTCAAAACTATATATAACTCTCCTCTAGAGATAACCTCGTATAATTCCTAGAATCTCCTCTAAAACTCCAAGTTCCCAACCACTCCCATACATCTAAATTGCTAAAATATAATCAGCAGTTTAAGAAAGCCTACACAAATTTAATGAGTCTACCACTCATCTATTTATCTACAAAAGTGAAAGAAATACCTTCGCCGCCATGAGGTACTCAAGAGGTATGAACAAATGAGCCCCTGCAAGCTTACTTCTTCCTTCTACAGCTAGCTTCAAACTTCCACTGGAGCCACAGCAATGCGGACAAGAATGTGCTGGTCCCACCACCACCTCCTGCCAAACTCCAGAAGGAGGTGACATTCCATTGAAGTCTTAGAAAAGAAGTAGGATCTTTTTAATGTGACCTCAATAGGCCATTGTCAAAAAGAGAAAGTCTAGATTTCCAACTGAGAAAACACTACAGCTATGGCTCTCTCTCATTAAAAAACAAAGGAAAGAAACCTCTGGCCTTCACCGACTCAACCGGCTTATGATAACACTCTACGCATTGCAGCTGAATGGCCAGCGACAGAAGCAACATGTAACTACACGGCAGCAACAAAGAAAGTGAAACCCTCAGCTAATGCAATGTGTGTAGTTAGCTGGGATGGGCAACCCTCTTACTCTCTGAGCTTCTGGGCAACATAGCCCCAGGCCTCACAGAGGCAGCTTATATGACTCAATTCTAAATTTCCCAGGCCTTTCTTGTTTGCTTGCTACCTAAATATCCTGGCTTAAGATCACTCCCCTGCAGACCCTATGGCACAGTAGGAAACAGATAAACTTTGAAGCTCCAGATATAAAGATGTTTCTGCAATCCACAGGCTAAAATGTAACTTCCTATGGATACCCCATACTAATGTTTGTCAAACAGAGGCCCTCAGAAATGTCAGATGCTGGGTGAGTGTGATTGCTTAGCTTGATGCCCAAATCTGATGACCTGGGTTCAGTCCTGATTTCCACCCCCAGAATCCACACACAGGTGAATGAAGATAAACAATTCCACAAAGCTGTCCTTTGACTTCCACACACATGGCCACACTCAGGCAAGCCCTATACACACAATTATAGTGAATTGAAGTTTTTAAAAAAGCAGAATTCTGAATCACTAAAAGCAATTGTTTGTAGTGCTTGTGTACAATAGAGACTAACTGTACTGCTCTGTAAGAGGGAGGGCAGAATTCAGCGTAAAGTTTTAGAGCAGTGGTTCTCTTGACCCTTTAGGGGTCAAATGACCCTTTCAGGGTTCACATATCAGACATCCTGCATATTGGATAATCATATTGCAATTCATAACACTAGCAAAATGACTGTTACGAAGCAGCAACAAAAATAATTTTATGCTTATGGTCTCCACAACATGAGGAACTGTGTTAAAGGGTCACAGTGTTAGGCAGGTGGAGAACCATTGGTTTAGAGCATGACAGCCTTCAGATTGGATCAGATAAGACACTGACTAAACAAACAAGCAAATAAACAAATAAAGAATTTCCAGACCTTCTCAGAAATGGAAATCATGGCCGTCCTTTAACCTTGGTCCTGAAGGAACTTGCAAATCTTACAGACTAAGACATATGTCTCATTTCACATAAATTCCTACCAGGAGGGAGAATGACTCTGGTGACAGATTTCCGTGTCAGAGGGCATGTGCGGTTGCCTTCTGGAGCAGGTATTCTGATTCACAACTGCTCTAACTTTATGGGAGTCATGTACAGTCCCAGGGCACAGTGTCACCGCTAAGTGGACTCCATACCAATCCATCCTTCCATGGGTTATTTCCCTGGGTCCTTGTTGGATACTGTCACTTAAGAAAGTCACTACAAGAGCCCAGCCACAGCATTGCCCACCGCTACGATTACATTATAAAGAATGACTGTAATATCTCCCCCTTCCCTGCTTACCTGCACTACTAGGAAAGATTTTAATTGGATTTGGAGACTTAAAGTCCACCATCATTTCAGAGGTTGGCCAGAGCTCTTTGTCCTCCCTGCTTTAAGCTGAGCAGTCTTTAGCTCTTAAAATCAACAACACTCAACAGGAGCATTACATGAAATAAGAGAATAGAGGATTTCCATTTGCAGAGGACAGTACACAACTACAAAAGGCAAAGGATAAAGAAGAAGGTAACCTCATGGTTTTCCAACTTCCTTCTAGTCATGCAAATCAAAGCATTTTCTTATATGCCCAGTCATTCATTCAGGACACATTCAAGAGGGCATCAGACAGCAGCAGAATAACTATTGAATTTAACAAAGAAACATGAAAATGCCCCTCTGGGAAAAGACATAATATTGATAATTCGATTTTTATTATATCTAAGTGATCCCCTGTTTCCTACCAATTCTCCGTGGTCAGATTGAAGATTGAACAAAACATGGATTTTGCTGCCAATGCCCTCTGAATTTTTTCTGTCCAGTATATAAAGATCAACCCAGTTCAGAGTTTAGGACAAACCTCAATGATTGAAATGCCAGCATTACTATTATTTATTTAAAATGCACTCTTCACTTACTGAATATGCACCTCTCTGTTTTTACCATATCCCATTTAGCCCTCATCCACTTGGTATTAGTAAATTGGTCCCTCTGGGAATCCAAACTTAGGCACATGTAAAACTACATCTTGGAATTCATAATTCTTTCATAATCACCTCCCATTTGGCATCTGTGAACTCACAAAGGCAGGTTTCCTCAGGAAAGATCTGTTCAGAGTTCAATATTTACATAAACAATTTCTGTTTGGAGTGTAGGCTCCTTCATGCACCAAGAACCTCTCCATCTCTGTAGGTCTCTAAATTTCATGTTAAATAAATTTTAGCACTACAAAAAATACCCAAAGCAATCTTCACCGTTTTCTTCAGCATGAAAAGTCACGTAGACAGTCTAAGGAGGCACTTTGTGAGTTGCTAATGGAATAAATGTAAGTACAATTTGAATTGAAGGCGTTATTTCGGTTGCAGGAATAATTGGAGCTTTTCTGTGTTGGCTCATCCCTAGACTGAGGAATCTTTGGGAGTAGGAACTATTCCCTAGTCTAGTGCTCAGTCCAACAAATACTCACTGAATCAGCTTCTTAGTTAACCCCAGCTTGGTCCATTCTGAAATAAGGAAATTCAGTCTTAACCTCACAGCCAAAATTTAGCTAAAACTCTGCTGGTTTTAATTGTAAATGCACTGAATGCCTAAATCACTTGCCTATCAAATCAATGGTTTAAGGCAGTAGTATCCATAGAGCATTACTCTGGCTTGGAGAAATTGACACTCAAGAGTGTAAATATGTACTAATTTTATAGAAATTAATTTATTAGCATAAACTTAATGATGTGTATAAAGATGCTCATGCTGGTCCCAAATTATAAAGGAATTAACTCTAAATAAAAGAATTTGAATGTCTCAAAGATATTTGTAGGGAATGTTCATTTGATATTGCAGGTAGTAATTGATAAATGAAACAACCTCAATGTCTATCAAGAGGAGATATGGAAAGCTAGCTGTAGCACATCCATGAATATAAAAACAAGTCCTCACCAGTCCTCACCCCTAACCCCAGGTTCAGAGACCATAGAGAAAGACTGCATGGAATGTATCTGGAAAGAGTTAATGAGTAAGGATGAATATGACCAAAATGGATTGTACATACGTATAAAGTTTTCAAAGATTTGTATTACTTTTTTTAAAAAAATAAAAGTAGAACCAAAGCACAGCTGTGCTCTTTCTTCAGGGACATGGAAATACACAGTGTTAGGTCTTTCAACATCAAGCACAACTCACAACCACTATTTAGCAGCCTTTAAATAATTGAAGGCATTATTATGATGCTGAGCAAAAAAAAGCAAAACACTGTGTGTAGCATGCCCTGTTGCGGACTAACCATTTGATCTTGAGCAAGTTATTTCATACCTCCAACCTTCAGTTTCCTCATTAAAATAAGGATGAGCACCTCATGGGAGAGAAAGAGCACACATCACTAGGACACTAGAAGGTACCACACTGCATAATCTCTCTCCCTTCCTACACACCCCCATCATCATCATCATCCCCATCATCATGGAGATGTACAAATAAAAAGAGCTATACCAAATATAGATATCTACCATGACCAACACCAATATTTTAAAGACTTTAAATTATTTTCCTTTAATTTTTGCATATATGTTTATTTTCAGGTACAAAAGCTATATAATACTTATTTAAAAGATTAGCCAAAGGAATACATAAACATGCACACACTTGACATGCACCAAGGTTCGAAAGGTACTGTTTTCGTCCTCCAAAGAATTTACAATCTACAGAAAAAGATCACGGACATTGTGACTGCTTAAATGACAAAGACCCATTTGATAATGAATGTAAAAACAATAATAACAACAACAAAAATCCCTTCAAAAGACCAAAGGGAACAATGCTGAGGACAAAATGGGAAAGACAGGAGGGGACAAGGCTCTGATAATACAGCTGACCTACAGGAGGGCAGAATGGAAGGCAAGATGCCTTCTCAGACACACAGGGTTAGGGAAACTTCCGAGTTTGCCAGTACGACAAGCACACAACGTGCTCTTTGCGTCTTTACCTATACTGGGTCTTTTCATTGTTGCATGGGTTCCACTTTTGTTTTTTGCAAAAACTCCTGATCAAACAATAATAAAACCCTCAGCCACCATTCCTAATCTGCTCCCATTGCCTCGACAAGGGAACAAAAGACTAAAAGAAGCTGAACCTGATTTCTGAGTTGGTGTTTGCAATGCCAGTGACGCACATGTCAGGATGGTCAGCTTCACATGACTTGCAATGTGAGTCACAAGCGGTTGGAGACTCAGAACTGGGAAAACCCAGAACAGCTGAAGGTGGACAGAGAATGACAGTTGGACCCTGCCTCCCTCCCTGGAAGAGCCTCCTCCCTCCACAGGTCAACTCTGAATGGGTGTCCTTGGGTCCCTTTCTGTGCTTTAGGAGAGAATAGGGGAAGAGCAAGGAAAGACCCTAGCTTCAGTCCTTTGATGGCACATCTTGGGTATTCCTCTTCCCCTTTCCCCCCACAGCACCCATCTGGTCTCCCAGTAGAATTTAAAAATAGTTTTGCTCAACGGTGAGGGCAAACGCTGACTCGGTCTGGGAGAGATCTCTTCACCAGGCCCAGCCAGGGCAGGGCAGGATCTTTTTAGCAAGAGAGAGCCTCTGATGGAGGCACAAAGGGGAAACTCACTTTTGTCTTCCTCACAAGCTCAGGCTGGGCTGGGCTTAACAATTGCCAAAATGCAAAGCTGCAGGAACATGAAGAATAATAGCCTCGCTGCTGCCACCGCCAATCCCAGACAAGAGGGTTTCCCAGAGCCCAGCTCAAGCTGAAAGTAGAGACAAATTCGTCCCTACTCTGGGGTGCCAGGAACCTGACAATAGAATAATGTCAGTAGGAAGAACTGCAGAGATCCAGAAACCCAGACAGGCAGGAGAGAAAGAAGGACAGGAATAAATCCTGCTCTCCCAGCACAGGAGACTGACTGCTACTCTTTCTTTTTTTTTTTTATTTTCTGTGGCTTCCTTGCTCTCTAAGACTTGAGTTTGGCCTTAAAGCTTCAAGTCTGAGAGTAGTTTTCAGGAACCTATATTTTGTTCATGGCATGTGAGAAAAATTATATTCAGCCATGTGTTGTTTAAACAAAGATTTGTTTTGAGAAATGCACAGATAGATGATTTCATCACTGTTTGAAACATAGATGATTATATTATACATGCACTGTATGACATAAATATGCGTGCATACATGTACCTACCCATCCACACACATGTGTGTATGTGTGTGTGTCAGAGTGTGTTATTCCTAGAGCCACGATGAATAAAACCACATGCGAATAAATCGAGCTCAAGAGAAAATGTTGCAACCAAAAACAAGGATACGCACAAGATGCACGAGGCTACCCCTTTACAACACAGTACCATTTTACAATAAGCTACTTTTGGTAAGTGGGAGGAGCACAGTCTGTAGTCACAACTGAGAGCACAGTACATTAAATGCATAGACCAGCAGTGCAGTCATTTGTTGTCATGACCAGGTATCATTCACACTGCATAATTATTCTCGGCTTTTGTATGACTGGTAGTTCTGGTCTGTCCACACCAGCAACAGCACAAATGTGAGAAATGCATTGTACTTTAATGCTCAGACAGCCAGGATGCCATAGTTGATAGGAGTTTGCACTTTTATTGAAACCTTCTGGCTTCCTAATTATGTGCATTATCTATTGTTGATCAAGATATCTTTCCGCAAAGCATGGCTGTATACAAAAGTGTTGTGGTTAACTTCTACAAAGTGGCCTTTTTGAATATTCTTATAGCATTTCTAGAGTAAACTTCTCGTTTTAACAGTCAAATTCAGCCCACAGAGCCCAACTGCTCAAGCTGCCCTTGGCAGGTCAGTGCAAAACTCAATTTGGACTAATCAGCTTCCGGCTAATGTAGTACATAATGTACTTGATGTGACAAGCCCTTCTCTCAGAACACCTTCTCCCTGACATCCTGAGTTCCCTGGTACTAGTCCCTGGGACCAATCACTTCTCTGAGGGAGTCTAGTCTAATGAAAAGACAGGTTCAGGACCCATTAATAATAACAATAATGCCGACAATCCTAGCTAGTACTGATATGAAGAACAGAATCTCCTAGATAACCCCATGCCTGACATGACCGAGTACTGTAGTAAGTGCTTGACATGGATGATCTCATTTTATCTTCACTTTCATCCTGATGGGTAGATATGACTCTTTTCACATCTGTGGGGGGAGGAGATAGAGACGTAAAGGGTTGGATCAGTCTACCCGAAGTGTCCAAAGTGATGCTGCTGATAAGTAGTATTCATCCACTGCTAAGAGAACTATTACAGTCTCCTGAAGAACATTTGCTCACACCTTCTCCCTAGTGCTTTCTCATAGGCCATGGTGCAGACAGGAAACCAACAGCTACTGGGTCAAAATGCAGCTCCTGTGACTTTCCAGCCATTGTGTGCAGAACACACATTCTTGCTAAGGCCATTGTGAAAACAGTTATTCCCAGGTTCCTGATCTGTCCATTGCACACTGGACAAGTGACAGCATGTTAGAGCAGTCTCCTGGAGAGCAGCTATGTAATTGCCCGTGTAGGAGGCAGAGAGTGGGCACAGGGGAAATTACATGTGTTTCTCCCTCCCTGCTGTGCTGGGCACCATATATGCTCCCGCTACCAACTCAGAAATCCTTCAGGAATAAGGAAGCCAAGGAAGGGCAGCAGGATGCCATTCTCCCCAGGCAATGCTCACCCCCCTCAAGGAGACTTTCCGTTTTACTGCTCCCAGCTTAAGCTTCAGTCTGGGAAATATGTGGCATTCTTTTGCTTCTTGAATTATTATCAATCAAGAGTTTAACCTCACTCTGGCTTTCAAACCTCTGCTTTGGAATGACGGCTTTTTTTCACTATTGATCTCGTTCATCTGTCCAACAAATATCACGAAGGAGGAAGTCTGTCGCAGGCACCACAGGAGTGGGATGAAGTTCATCAGGCGCTGGTGTTTCCTGCCAAGGACTCAGATTTTAGTAGGGAATGCAAAAATATAACCCCTTACTTTAAACGCCTGGGATTTGGTTGCTATTGATTGTCAATTTGACAGAATCTAGAATCACTGAAGACAGGCTCCTGGGCATGTCTTTGAGGGATTACCTAGATTAGATTAGCCTCTGGGCACGGCAGTGAGGGAGTTTAGGTTAACTGGGTGGAAAGATCCACCCTAACCATGGGCAGTGCCATTTCATGGGCTATGTTCTTAATAAAAGAGAGGAAGTGCTAACAGTGGTCCTAGAATCCATCACTCTCTGCTTCGCCATTGAAGATGCAATGTCACCAGTTGCCTCGAGATCCTTTTAGCATGATTTCTCTGACTTTAACTGTGAATCAGAATAAATTCTTTCTTCTTTGGGTTACTTTTGTCGGTATTTTGTCATGGTGATGAGGCAATGATTTATTATAATATCCTTATTCATTTTCCTCCATTTCTACATGGAATAGGTAGATGGGAAAGAACAGAGTCAGGAGGACAATGAGACACTACAATTCCCATGTGATGCTATGCTCTCTTCAGCGCTGGGAATCAAGACTCTAACCCTCATTTGACAATTCTCATGGGCACAGAGTGGCTCAGTACCACATTTTCCAAAGGCAATGAAGCCTCAGAAGTTTCTCTTTAGCAAGCCTTTGGCAAATAAAAACATTGGAGAGATGTGTTACGTTGCATTTGCAGAGCACATTACTGTTACTTATGGACTCACACTTCCTGTGCACAGAAAAGTGCCTGTGGCCACTCAGAAGCTCTTATGAATCCTTCTTCCATCCTCAAATGTTCCATGTTCATGATAAACTATGCAGTTACCTATTCTTCAATTATATTCTTATTTGAGATGGCTTGGAGAACAGTGGTAGATATGGCTAAAGGCAAAATCAATTTCCCGGAACAGCTTTGGGAGGACTTAGGATGGAAAGGGTGGTAGCCATCAAAAGTGAGAGCCTCCCCCAAATCATCTGGTTCTAAATCCCTTGCTCTTTTTCATAGCTTAGCATGGCCGCTTCCTGTAAGAACCATAGCCTGATGCAAATGGAAAATCCAACTCTCAAACCATGTTTCTCTCTGCTTGCCTTAGCTAGTTTTCTCCCTCATTTTTCAAGTCACAGAACAAATAGATAGCTCAATGGTATAGCTCTGCTCCAGTGAACATCATTCATGAGTTAGCTGCCCATTATTAGGAAATCAGAATAAAGGTCATTCAGCTGACCACTCAGAAACTCAATGCTCCTATGGATGGTTGTGAACCAAGTCCAGCACTTTCCTTTCCCACAAGAAGTCAATATATTTGCTAATTTTTCAAGTACATTTGGAATGGTGTGCACAAAAGAAACAACATGGGGTTCATAACTATAGGCTTTCTCTGTGCTGCGCTGTTCCATCATGGAAGTCCCAAAGCTCTAGGCACAGCACTAAATTACATACAGGTAGAGGCTGGATATAGGCTGCCAGCCGGCTTTCAGCAACATCCCCCATATGGCTAGGAACACTTGTGCCAGTTAATTAGCACTGGCATTAATTGAGAGAAGGAACATTGACCAGGACATGGAGGTTATCCTTAGACTATTTAAATATGTCATGTGATCACTCGGTCCATCTGTTATCAACACACTTCACACTTAATCCAGTAAATAAACTCCTGACCATTTTCAGCAAATGGATTCCATTTTGTCTGGTCTCTTTAGACTCTGCAAATCTCAAGATGTTTTCTTTCCCTAGAATCTATATTATGGAGTGCCACCGGGTTCAATGACACAGCCTAGTGTGAATTCAAGGGCAAGAGCCACCCATTCCCATCCACAAAACTCTAGGGAAGTATCCACAAGAGGCAGGTACTGAAAATAATTGCAGCCATCACTCACTCAAATGCAGATTTTTTCACTTTGCAGCTGCCCTACAAATCTGCCTTGTTTTCTTTTCTTGCTCTCAATTCTGGAGAAAGCACATAGAAATAAGGCCTATTATTCAAATGATGTTCACTGTGCACTAAAAGTGTGGCTGAGTCGAGATGGAAACCCATCTAAAAAATGCTCTCTACTGAAATAGATGAGGTCTGGTGAGATATAAAGCACTTGGGTATTTACAAAGGCAGACAAGCAAAAGTCCAGTGCACAAACCTTCCATAGGGAAATTGACTCATCATAGGTATAGCCTCAAAGTAGATTTCACATCCACTAGCTAGAAAGGTATATATTCCATACATCTTTATGAAAACAAATATAAATCTTCCCTGAGACACTTGTCTACAGTAGAGTCAGTTTTCTTGCCTGAAGAAAGGATACATATTCCCCACCTCATCCATCTCTACCATTTCTTTGCTCACACCTTCTATAAAGCCCCCTTTTCCCCGACAGCATCTCCAAAGAGAACTCTCTATGAATGTGTCGAATGATACAGCGTTTTCCCAGTACACAAGAGGGCATTTAAAGAAGGACCAAACCTTAATCCAGGCTGTATATGGTAGCAAGCTACGGTAGACAAAAGCAAAAGTGATGCCATAGTGGTGGAGGCATGTTTCAGCGAGGAACCACAACTGGGAAAAAGAAACAGAGAAACAGCACCAGCCCTCACTCTGGAAGGCTGCAATTCAAATTCACCTTCCTGTAGAATGGTGATTTCAGGGAAAATGGTTTAAAAATCTTGCAGTTAAGAGCCGTATTTGGTCCACAGCAATTGACGTGAGGATCTAGTATGGTGATAAGCAGTGTCATTACCACCTTCTCTGCTGTGCACTTGATAAGAAATGATCATCATGGCTGTTTCTCTCCCCTAGAACTTCATATAAAAGATATTACCTCATCTGCCCTCTAAGTCTTAACAAAAAGTACAACTTACTCTTTCAGGGAGCTTAGTGGAAAAGTAGACGCTGGTCTAATTTTACCACAAGCATAGGGAAAAACCAGAAGTCATCTCAGGAGCCAATTAATCAGTGAGAGATAATTAAGTTTTACACATTGGACTAAGTTTTAACTAGGACACTGGGGCTACCTGGAGGATTACACACTGCTTTCTACTTTGGGGAACATGAAAAATTTTGCAATTATACAATTGTTCAGTTTGACAAATGCTTATTGATGACACACTACAAGCCAGAGCCTGCATATTCCAGAGATTATAAAGTATTAGACTCCTTCCCTGACCTGAGAAGCCTTCTCCAGTAGGTAGAGTCAAATGGACAGATTTTGTTGTGGTACCTGACAGAAGTCAGATAGAGGTATACAGAACACCGGCAAATGGTTTCCAAAAGAAGGATACGGATACTGAGCCAAGCTGAGTCCAAACTGCATGAGTGTCCATGAGCCGAATGGCTATCCTCAACAAAGGGACTGCACAAATAGACCCCATGGAAGTCTGAGAGGAGCTGTACATTGGTCATTCTCACTAGAATGTTGCCAAGAAAGGGAAAAAATCTAGAACACAAGACTCCAGAGATGCGTATTATAAACAAGTTGGAAACAAAATGCAATACAGCATCAAGAGATTTCTTTCCTATCCACACATAATAGAGATTTTTTTCTTAAAAGTCAAGATCAATATAATCAAAATACATTGCATAAAATTCTCCAAAATGAAAACATTTCAGATTAAAAGTAAATGGTTAAGATCATTTAAAAACAAAGATAAAGACATATGACCATAGTTTATAAACCCAGACTGAAAATAAAATGTATGTTTCAAAATATATATCTATTACCCTATTTAGGGAATAACAGGGTCTGTGCAGTGATGAGATAGTGGACTCTAGGAAGCAGAAAGGATGGTTGTCAGCTAAAACTCTCCTAAACACAATGTCTGAGGATAGTGCAAAATCTTAGAGCCTAAGTACCCAATCCCTGTCTAAACAGCCTCAGCTTCTTGACTTGAATGGTTGCGGTGTCTCACCTCGCACACACTCAAGAAAACTATGCCACCTATATCCCACTAGTAAAGCCATTATCTCCAAGAAAACGTGCTCAAGTCAGGTGATCACATGCATTCATGACTGACATGCAAATATTTGAAAAGTTACCAAAGAATGCTCAGGTTAGAAGGTCCAACTATGAATTTTGAAGATGAAAGGGTTTTGATTGCAATCCATGGTCATATCGGATATTTCTTTGTTAAGTTTATTTCATGGGGACATCTTGGACCCAGATGCACTATGTGTTTTGTTATTGTTCTGCCTGAGGCTGTTGTACAAACCCATATAGGGAGAACATACAGCTTTAAATGCTGTAGTACATTGTGTTAATCATATCACATGCCATTATAAGAACCTCCTCTGCCCATAGGCTCATTGTAGTAGATAAAGGAAAATTTAGAAACTGGAATTGTACCTAGAAAAGCTCTGAATGAGGGACTGGGGACATGGCTCTGTTAGTAAAATGCTTGCCAGGCACGAATGAGGACCTGAGTTAAGATCCCCTGCACCCACATAAAATCCAGGGCCAGCGGTGCTGCTGGGAAGCATAGCACTGGGGAGACAGAGACATGTGGATCTGTAGGGATCCCTGAACCACCAACCTAGCATAATTAGTGAACGTCAGCTTCAGTGAGAGTCGGGTGCAGAGCTACTAAGGAAGACACCTCACACCTGCCTCCAATTTATACAGGCATATATGTGTACTTGTGCTTATATGCATGCATACATGTACATATACATACAAGCACACATGTACACATACACAACAGCAATAATATAATGCTTGAATGGGAAAATGGATCGCCTTGTTAATTTGTTCCCATGACTTTAATGACTTTTCATCTCCTTCCCTAATTCCCCTGACCCCACCTCAATTCTCCTTCCTTTTCTCTTCTACTTTGTCCTTAGGAGACCAAAGTACAATCTCACTCAAGCTCCCTTGCATGTTGGCTTCTTGTTAAATACAGCCAATGTGAGGTTTCATCAACACACCAGAAGATGGGATGGGGCGGGAGAGGATCAAAGAATATTTCCTCATGTTCTCCTGCCTCTGAGCCAATATCCTTAAGGAACTATCTCTGCAATTTGACATCTTTCCTGCCTCTGGGACCATAGCTCCAGTTTTCATGGGTCTCAGTTAAGTGATTAGGCCCCTTCTTGTCTTTTGTCCCCAGGGCAGTTAACTCCCACAGACATAGCTAAGTTATATGGACCTTAAATCTGGTGTGGTTCAGTTTGTAAATTCTATATAAACTGTATGTACATAGAAGCATATTAATGGCCTTTCTCATATCATTAGAAAGGCTCTGTGGGAGATGAAAATTTCCAAAGCTTAAACTTCATTTGCCTCATGTTCCATGCTAAACTCTGAGCTAAAGGCTTTCAGTTTCTTCCAGTTTCTTGCCTGTTTATTCTTTATATGTGGTCACATATCTCTAAGTAGTCCCTTCATGAAGGTTACTCCATTATAACAATCTCCATAGATTCTGTGTCTGATGACACCTTTCCTCAGAAGCCCATTATAATGTTATGTGAGGATTTGATTGACAAAAATTCTTCCCTCTGTGCCTGCCTACTTAGAAAACATTAAAGCTCACTCTATGTTATTTCTTTTTAACATGTGAATCTTAGCTTTCTTTCTATAAGCCATAAGGTAAAATATAAGCAAAACTAAACTAAGCTAGGAAACATTTTATTCTGTTGTAAACTTACTCAAGCAGCTCACAAGCTGATTGTGTTGGTTACACACTCCTTACACGCATAAAAGAAATATGATAGTACCTTCCTAAGGACCTGTTTGGTCAACTCTGATTTTCAGCTGTTGTAATTGCAATGGTGCTAGCTAGCATTTCCAAACTACTTCCTGCTGATGCTTTTGAATAAACCTCTCAGTAGCTTTCTCACACAAGGAATCACTATGTTATAGAACCAGACAACTGTATTTTGCCGTGACGATGGTTTGGCCTTAACTATATAAACTGCACAGTCTTCAAGCATTGATACAGATAATAGGAAGATCAACTCTTTTTCTTAGCTATGAAATTCCAGGTATAGAGTAAAAGTCAGGAGATCATTAAGTTATGAGGCAGCATCTTCTGTCTTAACTTGAACAGTCAAAGCTCATTGAGGGTGAACCTGCAATGGTGCACTGCCTGACCTGTTGATTCAGCTCCATTTCAGGAACCTGTCATTATAGGTGCTCATGGATAGGATGCTTAGAAACAAAGAAACGGTGGCCATTTTTATAATTGACTCAAGCTGTCAAACTATATCATGTGCCAAAGTTAGAAGCACTCAGGTCAAGAAAAAAATGCTTTCAGGGCTGCACTGTCACCTGTGAAAATACATAGCAATATCCCAGATATCAAATATGATAATGGTGCTTCAAATTAGAATAGCACACCCCTTGCTATTGAGATTTTTCCTAAGAACATACTGTCCTACAAGTAAAAAACTTTTTGATTAAAGTTGAGGTGTAGCTCAGCAGTAGAGTACTTGCCTAACATGTGGGAAGCCATCATCTGGTCAACACTGCAAAACAAATAAGCAAATAGACAAATATCCTACAATTAAAATACTTTTGAAAATTTTATTCACCTTTGTTACCATTTACGCACCTAACCTCTTACAGTCATTTTTATGCTTTGTAAACTATTTTTACAACTAAAATCTTAAGTCATTTATGGATTCTAGATATCTTTCACAACCAAGCTAAAATATGTATAATCAAACTTTTACTATGTTGGTTTTTCTGGTCTTGAAAGGGAACATTTAGATTTAGAAGAATTTTGTGCTTCTTCTAAATCTAACAATGCTAACCACAGCACAGTTTGCTCTCTCTGGAGGGTTAGTCATGTCAACTGCAGTAATACATTTCTCATTTATTTCTACTTCTTAATAGACTGGTCCCAGACATATGTCAGTAACCAAATACATATGTGTTCCATGCAGCAGTCATTTAAAAGCTCTTTGGATAATTGCACACTCTTTATAACATAATGTAGCAAGTATGTTTTTACATTAATATAACCTAAGAGGCTTTGTTCATATGTCATAACTTAAGATATTCTCAAAAGAACTCATGTCTGAGGACTTCATTTGACGAATTCTGAAAGAAAGTTTGAAAACTTCTCAGCATTAAAATATTAATTGTTAAATATTAATAGTTCTAATGATGTCTACCTGAAATATGAGTGTGTAGTTTGTAGTTGGCTTAGAAGGGCAAAGAAATGGAAACAAGAAAATGAGTAGAAAAATGGGGCTGGAGAGAGATGGCTCAGCTGTTAAAGGCTAGGCTCTGAACCAAAAATATAAGAAAAACGTAAGCATGTTTGCCCCTGAGGAATTGTAAAGAAGTAGATTGTTTTGTATTTACGTGCTGTGCTAGTTACTTTTCTTTTGCTATGATAAACACTGAGACCAAGGAAACTTACTGAGGAAAGTTTATTGGGGCTCACAGCTCCAGAGGATGAGAGTCCATGGTGGTGGGGGGTCGTAGGAAACAGTGGTAGACGAGGTGGCAGAACAAGAAGCTGAGAGATTAGATTTTGACCACGGGGTTAAGCACAGAGAGGAAACTGGAAGTGGCAAAAGTCTCTCAAAGCCTATTTCAAGTGGTATACTTCCTCTAGGAAGGCACAACTCTTAAACCTCCTCAAACAGCATCACCATCTGGGAACCAAATATTCAAATATTCAAGCCTATGGGGGACATTCTCACTCAGATCAATACAGGAAGGATACATCATTCTTTTAAATTATTTTTTAAAACATTACATTTATTTTCTGTGTGTGTCTGTGACTCTGTCTTCTCTCTCTGTGTGTATGAATGTGTGTGTGTGTTTATGTGTGTGTCTGTGTTTGTAGGAGTCAGTTCTCTCCTACCATGTAAGTTTTGCAAACTGAAATCCTCAGGATTGGCAGCGAATGCTTTTATCTACTAGGCCACTTCATGGAGCTGCCTTACTGATGCAATTCTTTTTATATTTAATAATCTCAACCTATAAGAGCTAAGTAAGTGTCATGATTTTCATACTCATGAAGGCTGTAGTAAGAGAAGATACTTAATAATAATTGAAGATTTTCAGGAAATCACCTGGTATTTAACACTCCTGTCCAAATGCTCTCTTCCCTTGAAGGAAATAGCAACACATAAATTCTCGGCTTTGCTGTCATCTTCATCTCTTTACTAAGCATCAGTGGATATCCGTGCTTGCTAGGCAAGACACCACAGTGGACCTAATAAGAAAAGGTGGCTTGGGAAAGATAGCAGCATTCATTTTTCTCCAAGCAGTATCTTTCTTTTAAGGAAAAGTTATACTTCAGTTGAGTAGATAAACAAAATGTTTATCTACATTCAATTTAAATTCAAATCAAGGTCTCAAGTATTAAATACCAACATGGTTATTTGCAACATTCTCTCAGAATGGGAAATACCCATGGCAGTGATCTCTTCATTGATGTTATTTAAATATGTTTAAAATGCCCAATGATTGTGATTTTTATTAATAAATGATAATTCTTTTCCTTAAGAAACCTCTGGAAATTCACAGCATCTGTCCAGAATATAAAACAGCTTTGATTTATGCCTTGAAAGTAGAATTATAATGAATAACAAACAAATTCATTATGATGACATAAAAATCCCCAAACAAATTACTCCCCAGTATCTATCTCACATTGTAGGTTATTAGTTATAAATATCATTATTCATGAGGTCTAACTACAGATGTAAAAGAGCAATTTTCTTTATTACTACACATTTCTCTAAAATGAACTAGTTGGACATGAGAAGGAATGAAGGTAACAGGAAGTGCAGTTTCAGGGAGGCACCAGAGTCAGACCGACATGAGGAAATACCTGTACCCAGGGAAACCAGAAGTAAAGCAAAGGATGTGGACTATAACTCACTGATTCCTGTGCTTATCAACTAGAATAGCTAACTACATTCTGAGCACAAATTACATGTTAGGTTTAGGAATGCATAGAAATCCTTTCCTCTTCCCTATGCTTATGATTCTTTGGGGTTAGATTGTATCTTCATCCCGTCGCAAGCTGAATCTAATTCAAAGGTGGAAAGATGGTTTTACCTAGAGGACATCACAACTTAACAGCGGGACACTGACGGATGTCTCTTGTTGCCAACTGTGGTCAGCTGTGACTGCGGGGACATGAGGCTCATTGTTGCCCCAGTATCAAGAGAGTGTACGTATTGCAGAATAGCATTATCTCAGGAAATACTGAGGCCCAGTTTCTCGGCAATGCACCTGTACAGTCCTCACGAGCCTTGTGAAGGCAGAGACAGTTGGGCTATGTTATGCGATCCCTAAGCTCATAACTGTTCTATATGCAGGCCTCAGCTCAAAACTTCTCTTAGTTGTCTGAGCTTGGAGCCTGAGGCTCGGTGGTAGGCAATTTGAATGTAATTAGCCCCCATAATCTCATAGGGTGTGACACTATTAGGAGGTGTGGCTTTGTTGGAGTGTGTATGACATTGTTGGAGAAAGTGTGCCATGTGGGGTTGAGCTTTGAGGTTTCCTACGCTCAGGATACCGCCCAGTGTTTCAGACAATTTTTTGTTGTCTGCAAGATGTAGGACTCTCAGCTACTTCTCCAGCACCATGTCTGCCTGCATGCTACCATGCTCGCCACTATGATGATAATGGACTAGAGCTCTGTAACTGTTTTCCTTTATAAGAATTATAAAAATTATAAAAAAAATTATATGTTTTCCTCTATAAGAATTGCCATGGTTATGGTGTCTCTTCAGAGCAATAGAAACCCTAACTAAGACAGGTTCTTTCTCCTATTTTTATGCTCTTCTCTCTGAATTATTTCTCCAGATGTTTCTTCCATCTCCCCTCTCCAAAATCAATGACAAACCACATCCTCTAACAAGTCTGTAATCCTGTTCTGCTTTTTTTTTTGCTGTTGTTGTTGTTTGTCCTTTGCTTTTGTTTTGTTTTTTTTTTTTGTTTTTGTTTTTCCTATCCTGTTCAAAGTCATTGCTCTATTTGGTAACCTGCAAGTTCCTTATTTTCAAGGTTAAATTCTAGTATTTCCTCCTGATTTCCACCCATCTCAATATACACAGAGCCAGATTCAAGTGCAGTTTTGTTATAAGGTCACCAGACAAAATGCCACTTGTAACTAATTGTGTGTGTGTGTGTGTATGTGTGTGTGTATACATATAATAATAACCACAGTCAATAACTTCAGTCAAGCTGCTGTTAGGTAGATGGCAGAGTTGTACTTTGCCTAGCCATCCCTTTAGAGACTACTATATGAAATATACATTATAATTATTTCCATTCAATATATAAGGGACCCAAAACCAAAAGAAGTCCCCTAAAGTTCTAGATCCAGTATTTGTACTTAGACACTCAGGCTCCAAGGTCGTACTCTAAACAGCACAGAACATTATTTTGTTCTTAACTTAGAAGACGGCCATGTCCTATCCTGTCATTAAGCCTTCTGAGACTCACTATTTTCTGTCTCTTCCTACTGTTTTTGTAGTCAATTCACATCACCCCTCAGAGAGTTTCCCATTTTTTCCTGTCCCCAAAGAATAAAATATCCAGCACCATTATTTTTTCTTGGACTCTTTACCCTGCAATCACTGATCTCAATGAAGGTGGGTTCTCTACTTTCTTCTGGTACCAGTATCCACTAATATTGTTCTTGGTGGATAGTGGATCTTTAATACATATTTGATGGATGAACAAGAAGAATGTAATGAATAAACAGTCAATCAATTTAGCAGACTGTTCTTGGCCATATTTGCATATCTGTGGAAAGAAGGCATTGAACCACATAAATTTTAATTTGTTCTCTTGAAGGTCTATCATTCATTCTTTTATTCACTCACTTGCTCACTGCACTATTTCTTGAGTATCTACAGCATCTCAGACACTACTCAAGGGCCTACCACACAGGAGCAAAGAGAACAACCCACCCATGACTGTGCCGTTTTCAGTCTGCTGATGAGAAAGAGAGAATAAAGCATGTTAGTGACCGGTGCCAAAAAAAGAGAATAGGGGTATTCTTACATAGATACCCACACACATATAATAAAGCTTTGTCTATCCAAGGTGCTATTTATAATTTTGTTGATTACTCTTAAATGCACTATCAGGAAGCAGATTATACACAAGATCAAACTGGCCAAAACGCCTGCACGGGCAGGGGAGGGACCTATATAGTGCCATCCGTGGTAGAGCAGCTATGGCAATCAACAGCTGCTGGAGGAGGAAGATACTTTTCTTCAGGGATGCAACCCCTGGTAGGCTGTTCATGCTCCAGGAGATGGCCTTACACCCATGCTCGTACTGGCAACACTATGGTCTCAGCGGGTGTAAAGGAATACATGAAGTTGGAGGGGAAATGTATGTGTGGTAGGAGCGGATAAAGGAAGAACTGGAAGGGCTGATCCAGAGGTTGGATTCAACAAAAGCACACTATATACAGATAAGAATTCTCAACAAATTAAACAATTCAAGTTTTTCTGGCTTCTGAAGGATATGGATTACCAAGTGTTGACTAAAGGACAAAGGGAGGCATTGGGTATAGGATGGATACATAGTAGCTTGAAACCTAAACATTGTAGGATGTTCACAATGGACAGAATCAGTTGCCAATATTCCTATTCTTAGGCATGTGTTGATACGGGTATATTCTAAATAAGGGAAGTGGAGAGATACCAAACAAAACATCTCATAGCTTAAGGAACAGGTAGTTGTCTTGGTGGAGAGTTGATTTTTGTTCAGTTACACAGGGTATACAGACAACCAAAATCTGATTTGGGTTTGAATAAAGTCCCTGGAACTGGGTATTTTAATAATAATCATTATTGTACTTATTTTCATTTTCACTCTTTTTTATTGTATGTAGAATATTTGGAATATAAAACAGCCTATCCAAAGAGGGAATCTGAAATCTTTATAAATTTCTCTGAAAATTCCAGAAAGACAAATTTGTGAGTTGGTGTGTTAATATGACAAGCAGCGAATAACTTTATTTCCGATGACTCACAAGTTTGCAGCAAAACCAGATTTGAACCCGGGGGCCTACAAACCTCCCGAGATAAAAACACAGAAGTCTCTTTATGTTGTTTAAAATTCTACTTTATTTTGAGTCAGTTTGTCTGCATTAATTGTAAATTGCTCTAACAATGCATTTAATTTTAATGTTGTCAGTTTTTCTCCGATGCAGGGCAGTTTTAGACAAATGGTTTTATGTGGATATCAATACAAACCTCTGCTTCTAAACATAAGTCATTGCACTTTTTAAAAAAATACAAAAAGCTAGTAGAAAAGAAAGTATTTACAGCCCTAACATTTATAGTAAAATTACATCTAGGAAAAACCTAAACTTACTTATGAAACAAAATTTTCTTTAACACAGACTCAGACACGACATCAAAAATAAACTCATTCGCTCTTTCTTCTTCCAAAGTCTAGAAAATGCTAGCATTTAGCCACACAAATAAAACAACGGCCATTTAAAAATGTTTAAGGCTTTGTATATAAGTGTTATTCAGCCCCAAAAGGTTTATTCATATTGACAGAAGAAGTAGAATTTGGAACACGTCCTGAAACTTCATTATGCAAATAAATGACTCAAGCTAGTACTCTTGATTTATTCACCAAAAATAAAAGGAAACAAAATAACACATGCAAAAAGTGTATTCTGCGTTCACCAAGCAGATTCCCTGTGTAGGAAAGGAGTCTCCTTGCCACCACCACAGCAGAGGCGGCGTGCAAATGTGAGCACACTGATTGAAGGGGAGGCACGACCCACCAGATGGTCCTCCTCCATGCAAGCCCACGTGTGGAGGAGCTCTTTGCTGATGGAGAGCTAAGCAGGCAACAAAGTGAACACCTGGTCAAATAAAAATCCATCAGGATAGACAAGCTGGTTGCCCAGTCTCCAAATTATTTGCAAGCGTCAAGTCCAATATGAAATGTTCCCCGCTTGCATGCTTCAGCAATGTTAGGATGTGTACGACACACCCCTAAATGAAAAACCTCCTCAATTGGCTGGTATGACTTTTAATTCCATAGATGCTGATTGCGAGAAGCAGCGAGCAGACTCCTAGATGGTGAGAATCTGCTGTCCTTTCTTCTTGAAGCACACCACCACAAGTGGCTTTCGCAAAAATCACTCACTCTATCTCCATTGGGATCATTGGGAAAGATGCCAAGACAGACTCTGCCTCCCTTTGGGGCTCTAAGGAGCCACAGGTTAGACACTCCAGTGAAGGCGTAGGGAGGAGAGAATATACAGTGGGACACTCTGCCTCTCCTTTCCGTGTCCCCACCCACCCTCCTTTGTCTTTCTGGCTCTAGAGTGGAACTCCCACATAAGCTGGGAAGGTAATGGTGCAGAGACCTGAAATAGTCAGGTGCCCAAGAAGATGCAGCTTATCAGTCGGTGCACCAGGCCATGGGAGTTCAGGAGCTGTAACAATCGGCATCCAAGAGCAGAGAGAAAACCTTGTTGAGTCTATGAAAGAGCAACTCGGCCCATAAAGTTTGTCAGCTTGGGCAACTGCTCCAAATGGCAATTTCAAGGCCATACTAATGAGCTAATAAATTATAGTCACTTCACACACAACATGGCATGATTTTCCCTGCTGAGTTGAATCAGGTAATAATCCCAGCTAACCTTTAAAAAACTGATTGGCACTCTCCCAATAAGGGGTCCAGAAAGATTCGGCAGCTGGATCAGATACGGGAGGCTTGAATCTACAGCATTCTGGGTAGAAAGAGCTGTTTACACCACCCCTGTCCACCAGGGGAGACTTGGCTATACTGGAAGTGTTTTATGTGACAACTGGACAGGTAGAAAATGGAAGTATTTACCAGTATTCAGTGGGTGGTGCTGATGATAACTCTCTATTGCATAGGAAACCAACAATTCAAGGCTAGTAGCCAAAATGGCACTCTGATTGAGGTCTTTGAAGAAATCTTTCTCTAGAGCACACACAGGTAAGTAGTTCACAGCAAACTTAGTCAACAAAGCAAATTGGCCATCTTGGGACCTGAATCTGGGGGCGGGGGTAGGAATGGGGCAACACCCCAAGTCTATTTGAATTCCACGGGCATATGTTAGTCCAGTAAATTTTCCACAGAGTCCTGTCAGGAATCCCTCACTTATGCTGTGCAAATGATGAAAAGGAAAAAAGATGTAGAAGTGATCATTGCTTCTGGCAGAGAGCCTCATCATCTTGAATTGCAGGATGTGTCTTGCAGATGGTTAAGATTTAATGAGCATGCTCAGTTAGGTCTATCACCACTACCTAGAGGGAAAGCCATCACACTGGAATATGGCTTGAGACCTCAGACTCCCATTCATCTTCCCAAATTCATAACATCACTGATGTAAGTCATTCAAATCTGTCTGAGAACCTGGGGAGACAGTTGGGCTTACAAGCACACAGCAAAAGCAACAGTAGTTAGAATAAGTACTCCAAGGATCAGGAATCCTCTGCATTATCAAGAAAGCAATCTCTGAAGGATTACTCTGGCATTCTTCCATGTCTTGATTTAACTGAATATAAATGTTGATGAATAAAATTTTCAAAAGTTGGCTTAAGAGATGTGTGTATGTGTGCATGTATTTAGGGAGAGGGATTTTCTAGTTAATGCTCTTTTTTAAAAAAATCAAATATATGTTTTAAAATTATGCATATGGGTATTTCTGTATGGATATGTGCATATAAGTGCATATGCAGGTGACTGGCGAGACCAGAAGTTGTCAGATGCCCTGAAGTCGAAGTTAAAAGCTGTCATGCACCTGACATGGGTGCTGGAAACCAAACTCTAGTCCTCTCCAAGAGCAGTAAATGCTGGGCCATCTCTCCAGTCCTTCACATACCTTTTAACTAATAAATATCTCCAGGGAAATAGATGGTTTACCACATTGCAGTTTCCATGTTATAACAACACTGAATTCCCATGAAAGAGTAGAAGCTCTGGTGACAGAATAGCAACTCACCACCTATTTTCCCCTGATCGAGATTCTGTCATTTGAAAGAAGGTCAGAAACTCTCTGGTCAAGAACCAGAGCCTGGCAGTGCCACTTGTTGAGGATTCCAAGGATTTAATTAAAACATGTGGATATTATATCTTTGTGTTTTCACAGAGACCATAGGGCACTGGAAAGTTCTCACAATGTTCAAATGTATCTTCATAATCTGCTGGGGAGACAGAATAGCTCTCTTGCTGACCCCTAAACTATGTTCTTCATTTCCTAGAAACGTTTAGAACATATGTGGGCAATTTCAGTGTGAATTCAATCCCAATGCAACATATGGTAATTGAAATAAATGACAGTGTGCTCCTTTCAGCCTCTCATGTCACCTTTGATTGCACTGTAACCACACGGCATAAGGGCTGTCTTTTCACTGTGGTAATTGGGACAGGTATGGAATGACCATGTTCTCTGTCCACCATAGTCCCCTTTGCAGGTTAGGCAGTGATGAGATGCTCAGATAACTCTTCTGAAATAATTCTTCCCTATAGGGTGACAGCAAGCCACACGATGACATTAGCACTGAAGGTATTGAAATGAGTACGTTAACTAATTAGCTGTTTTAAAAGCTTTGGACAGAGAAATGGGTCTGTGGATCATGACCAATAAAGATAATGAGCGTTTTCACTGTTAGATGACATTTTCAACTAACTCAAACCCTCTGGCCAGTAAGAAAAAGACTATGGGGGAAAATCAAATAGCAAATCTGCTGAGAAGGCCCAATGGGCCCTCTGATGCAACCCTTCCTCTTGTGTTTTAAATGAAGGCAAAAAAAAAGAAGGAAGGAAGGAAGGAAGGAAAGAAGAAAGAAAGAAGGAAAGAAGGAAGGAAGCAGAAACAGCACATAGCTATTTTTTTTTCTAGAAGAACACTGGGATAGAATATCTATGCATCAATGATTGTCGAACTCCATTTTACTTTGTTAGGAGAAGCCAAGGAACTTTCAAAGAAAAAAATCTACAGGGGTCACTTAAGCATAGCACATAAGAAGCCAACACCCTTCTGCAGAAAGAGGCCCAGAGAGGATGAACAAAAGGTGAAACAATTCTCCAGACAGAATAACAAGAAGCCAGTTTGCACCCTAACAACCTGTCTGTCTTCACTGCTCTAGCAAGATCCCCGCACAGTTCACTGCCTCTGAGCTCAAGGCCGACAGTTAGCTTGAGAGTTACCAATGGTTCTTCAAGAGTTGAAATGGGTGTTGCTTGAGGAGGCTGACTCTTTCTAGCCAGGAAGGTATTTGTATGAGTTTAAGTAATCCCAAAAGTCAATAGAAGTTTCCTGTTTGCCAAGGGCTTACTGTGTGAACTTGGTCTTCTGGGAGCCTGCATATATAGACTGTAACCTTGACGGAGGCCCAAGAGGAAGGACTGATCAACGTGCCTGCCATTAGACTGTGCCTTTTTACTGGTCCATTTCGATTGTCTCTGGTCCTTACTTGAGTCCATAGGAAAGCTACACAGCAGGCAGCCCTAAAAGAAGGGAGGCTCCTTAAGCTCCAGGGACTTGAGCTCCTAGCTGCAAATTTCCTTTCACTCAAAAGAGCACTCTCCACATTTTTCCCAGCACAACACTTAGCATGCCCATGAGGGGGGAAAGTGTTTCCCACCAGGAGGAAGCTGTAGGTATATTCGAAAATTGAGATTTTTGAATTGCAATTGGCATCTCTCAGTGCCTTTCAGACAGGGGTCATCTAACTGTAAAGTGACATTTTGTGTTCCTGACATGGGAGAGTCTACATAAAAAAAAGAAACACCCACAATCCGTTTCTAAAACACAGGCTCAAGAAGCAAGGAGCTGGCGCTAAACCTAGATGATCTTTCATGATTTCTTCCTTAGAAAGAAAATAAGCAAGGGACATTCAGGTTTCAAATTATTCTCCCTCCCAAGCCTCTTTCATCGCTATTACTATGAGCAATATCATTCTTTCCCCATGGCAGGAAACTTTTGTGAGCAAAATACCATTGAAAATCCTTACTTTCACATCCATTCACTCCTGGCGAGAAATGAAGCTGGATGAACTTTGAGTGCCCAGCTGAGGAAATGAATGACCTTTGATTGATCTAATTTCCTTGTCTCTTTTCAGCCACGTATGATTTCTACAGCATGGCTACTGTGCTGTGCCTTTGTCTTCCAGCACCTGCAAGCCCTTCCTAATCACTAGTTAAGAGCCACAGGCCGTTTAAAATAAGCATCTTCCAGATGCAGAACTAGAGACACCCTAGGTGAGGATACTGTGTCCACATGGAGACTGAGTCCCATTTGGAGCCCTAGAGGGAAGTCAGGACTTTCCAGCACTCTCTGGGCAAGGCAGCTCAATTGTTGTATGTGTGCTGCCCTAATACTCAGTCCCTGCTGGCCTCTGAAAGCCCTAAACTTACTTTCTTCGTTCCTGTAAAGTTGGCCAAGGCTTGGGAAGTGAGGAGAACATCTTCAAAGTACAGACAAGGGGTGAAAGGGGGCCATCATGGGAGAAAGTGACAATGATTCTGATGTCTTGATCAATAGCAATTGGGTGTTTTGGTAAAATGGAAGCCAGGTCTTAGATGTCTTTCTAGCAAAAGGAATCAAGCTACATAAGGGCTTGGTTGGGCCTGGTGTTGTGGTGGGATGAAATGCTGCTTTGTTGGTTTCTAGGACCAAAGAAATTAATTTTCTTTCTCGGGCATTAGCTAGTTTTCTTATCTTTACTATGGAACTAGCTCATATCCTAATGTGTTAGAAGATTCCGTGAGATAAAGCTAAAGTACCCCACACAGTATCCTGATCCATAAATGTCCAATTACAGTTGCAAGCACTTGACAGTGCTTACCCATGCTCGGAGCTGTTCCTCTTGAAATCGTCACAGTTCCAAGACAGGTATTAGAGGCCACAAATGTTTTAGAAATGAGGAAACTAAACACTGAAGTTACAGAGCCAGTAATCAAAGACACACTCCAAATCTAAGTTCTGTGCCCCATGTCTCTCCTTCATAATATTGCTAAGACAAATTACAAAGGCCACAGATTGCAAATAGGATAGATTTCAGGTACATTCAGGATTGGGATAGGTAGAGAAAAGGCTCCTGGCTAACTCTTGGGGTTTCTATGTGTGATGATTCATGATATATTTCCCTCTGAAGGGGAATGAGGAAAAAGGCGAACTGAATCTGTGAAACAAGCCCCTAAAAATGACTAATAGTTATTATATTGCAATTTATGTTATAATAGTTATTATATTATAAAAATAACTGTAGTTATTTGTATATGGGACTTAAAGGCTAATATTCTACACTGATTTTATCCACCCATCCATTCATCCATTCATTCATCCATGCACTTTATTTATTTATTTGTTTGTTTGTTTGTTTATCTGAAATACTGGGCATTGAACCTAGGTCCTCAGTTGTGCAAGGCAAATGCCCTACCACTGCGCTATAGCTCCAGTCCTCAAAGGCTCTAAATTGGAGGAATCACTTGAAAAATATGTGGGAAGTTGAGTAGATGACATCCACACAGAAGTGGGTTGAGTTGGAAAGAAGGCTGAAGAGAGGCTGCCCGTGAGAACAGAGCTTTAATTTTTTTTCTTTTCTTCACTTTTGGGAAACAAGGTCTCATTATGTAGACCAGACTGCTGTCTCCATCATGATCCTCCTGCTTTAGCTTCCTGAGCACTGCATTTGCAGTTCTTCACCACTATACATGGCCGAGGGCACCAACTCTTAGGGCTTAAACAGAACTCTTTAAAGGACAGCAAGTAGGAGTATGACTCAGCCAGAGAGAAAGAGGGTTTTCAAAGCCTTTTCTCTAGTTTAGGTTCAACTCAGACATAGAGAGTTGGATACTGGTTACTACAGGGTGAGAATGGGTGATGTGCGATTCCCTCTCTATGCTGTGAATACCATTGGTTAATAAAGAAGCTGCTTTTGGCCAATGGCT
>LOEQ01002138.1:3399-21814 GCA_001685075.1 Bramus lutescens | reverse complement strand
CTTCCCTGCCCGGGCCCTGGGCCAAGAGCTCCAGACAGATGAAGGTGGCAGGCTACAGGATGGGTCAGCAGCAAGGAAGACTGAGCCTTTGGCCTTGACTAGTTCCCAAATCCCCATATATATGAAATCCTAAACCCGAGCCTTTTAATTACAGGCTATGTGACTTGGGAAAGCTGTTTAATCTCAAAGACTCACATTATTCTTATTTATAATATTGAATTTTATAATAATTTTCTTCTGGGTATGCTGTAAAAGATAAATGAAGCCATGCACATAAATTATCTGATGCTTAATGCAGGCTCAATAAATGAACATTTCCTCTTCATAGTCCTCATTTGGAGGAAACTCTCAAATGTAATTGAGATTCAAAGTGTATATTTATAAAGAGGAGGGAGAGAAGAAAATAATGAAAGTGAATTGGAGCACACACAGTACCATTTTCTTCTCCCTGGTTTGTAAAAGAGGGTGCTAATTGCAGCCCAGGATAAGATTCACACTTCCTAAATCTTTCTTGGGTTCTCCTGTGTGCAAATCTCATCAAGAAGGCAGGGCTGAGATCTGGTATGCCATGAACCAGTTACTCCCTTGTTAGGGGGTACCTCTGGGGGCCTGTGGTCCCTAAAAGCTGTCCCCAAGCTCACCACTGAACTCCTGCTCTTCACATTTATAACTCTGCTTTCTCCCCTTCTTGGCTTCCCAGACAGTGGTGCAGACAAAAAGGCCATTTATAACAGCCTTTCTGACAGCTGGACATTATTTAATTACAACTTCTGGCGGCCACATAGTGTGCTGGAGGCTATTTCAAGTTCTAGATGGCAGGAGGAGAAATGAGGAAACTTATACCCAGAGGGGTTGGGGTGGAGAGGAAAGCCAGGGTAGTTACCAGCAGGATGGATTCTGGCCCCCAGCACTAACATAGTGATTCTGCATCCTAACCTTTAGTGCTGGAATCCCTAGGGAAGAAGATAGACATTATGTAAGCAACCTAAGGCATTTTCTGGGGCATGGCCTAGGGGATTTGAGTCTAGAACCATCAACATCAAAATAAATAAGATTATTGTTTATACAGATGAGCTTCCCGAATTAAAACAAACAAACAAACAAACAAACAAACAAACAAACAAAAAACTGACCCACAGAGAGGAGAAAAGACTTGTTCCAAAGCCATGTAGTACCTAAGAAGATGCTGAGGAAGACACTTAACTCCCTAAGAACGGACACTACTAAGCCTACCTTGTTCCCCCACAGGACAATTTCTCACACCCTGGCAAGGTCATCTTGGAGGCCACATCTGCTACTCACGTAATTCTGGCTGTAGCAGGAGGAATGGGATCCTGACTGACAATATTCATCTATCTGGTCAACCCAGAGAGAGAGCGTCGTTAGCTCCCATTTAGCTACTGCTGCTGCACTTGGCTGAACTTTGGGTGGCTGCAGCCAGTGTAAGAAGAAAGGACTCACTCACAAGGGAGCAAAGGCTAAGGAGAGTAAGTCTACCACAGAGTGCTAGGACTTAGAGAGGGAGAGCTCCATGTAACCACAAAGAATTCTAACAATTATCCTAATCAGAGCTCCATGAACGAAAAGCTGTTTTCAGCTGCATTGTTATTACCATTAGCCTGGCACCTTTCTGACATCTCTATGAAATATGTATTATTTACATGATTTTACAGGTGACTAATGGAAGCTTAGGGGAATGAACTATACCCTAAGATCTCTAACTATAACAGGAATGCTATTTATAAGTACACAATTCTGTTTGATTTCAGAGTGGATAATTTTTCCACCATGGCAATATTTCTGGTCTTATTTGTACATGAGATATCTTTAGGGAATATCTGAAACATACTAACAAGACCTGTCTTACCTTAGACCAACTGAGTCAAATTTTCTAAAAGGGTGGTTATAGAATCACCATTTTTACATGTCTATTATGGAGCCACAGCTGAGGCCCCAGGAAGAAAAATTTATGCTGGTGAACACCCTTTCTGGCCTATTCCCACCCCTTTCCATTGCTACCATCATCATCCAGGATGACCATGGCAGGGCTATGTACCCCTCTAGTGACTTCTGTTGTTTCCAGTTTTCCTGTGGCTTTCACAATGGCTCATCTGACAACTGCTTCCCCACTGGTAGTCTTGGTACCTACCCCTGGGACAGGTCCCTAAGATCATCCACCAGGCATATTATTGGTGTGCAGTCTGCTAATCTTGGAGGCTCTTAGCAGTAGTTGTATGCAGACTCTGGGTTGGAGCTTAGCGTGTAGGGAGTTGATTAGAGCTTGTTATGGAGATCAGCACCTGAAAAAGGAAGAGGTATACTTGTGTGAGTGCTTCATGCTAATGGAAATCTGAGTGATGTGCTGTAGTTCCCACTCTATCCCTTAGCAGATGTCTGTGTTTATGTTGGAGCCTAGGAAAGACCACCCTTTTCAGGAATTGCAATGACTATTCCAACAGCACCGAGTACCTAGGACAGGGCCCTACAATGTAATTGACACCTTCTTGTTCCTCAGAGCCTCATTAAGTGACTCTGGGTGGCCCAACTGAAAATAAATTGGGGGACATGGAAAATTAGCACTTTTAGTTGGCTTTCTTCAGCGTCTTTGCCCTGAGTCAGCATGTCCATTCTCTTTTTCAGGTGGAGCTTCTCCACGCCCCACCCCAAGCCTTCCTACTTTACCAGAACTCTAGGGTCTATCACCAGTTCGATCTTTCTCCACCTCAGGAACAAGGCAGAGGTTTTCTACTGTTGAGAAGGTCATGGGAAAATGAGAAAGGAGAGGATCACAATAGAACATGCCAAGTTGCCAAGGTGTCAGTGCAATGGCATGCATGCAGTAGCAGCCGACCACAGAAGGAAGCAATTACCTCTAGCTGGAAGCAGGTCAGAGGGAAGTTTCCCATGTAACAGGAGCTTAAGAAAGATGTTGGAACACTGGAGCAGGATTTTTGAAGAATGGGGAGAAATTGGCCCACAGATAGGGATGTAGAAGGATTCCATGTAGAGGCCTGAGCAAAATCCAGAGCTCCAACCCTGCAGGATGTTAGCAAGCAGCATCCTGCCTGGAGCATCTCTCAGGTCATAGGGTAAGGCTTAGGGGGCCCAGGGGAGAAGACCGAAGAGGTAGGCAAAGGCAGACAGTGGCGATCTCTGTAATGACGCAAGGAGCTTGGACTTGCCCTGAAGACAATGGCTCCCCACTGAAGATCTCTCCGCATGGGCTGTCACATATTTTTAATGTATGACATAATAAAAAGGATTCTCTGTCCTGCTCTTTCTTAATCCATCTTCCTTTCCTTTGCCCTACTGGAAATTCACAGAAACAAACCTCTCTTTCGTCCTGGGCTGCTCTCATGCCTTTGTGTTTCCCCAGTTAGACACAAATGCATAAAACCCACCATGCCACCCTAGTTCTCCCTGGATGCTGCACAGCGGTGACTGCTGGGATTTCTTCCCTAAGCCATCAGATTCACAGTTCTAGCCACAGAAACTGCTGCACCAGGTGGGAGCTGAGATATCTCCTCCTGATTTCTCTTCCTGCTCTAAGGCGGGATGCCCTGACATCTGAGGAGAGGTGCTAACTTCATGAGTAGACACAGATCTTCGAGGCCGTGGCTGGGATTTGCTAGCTTCTCTTTTCCATATGACATGTCATCACATACTATTCCTAGAGAAAATATTCCAGAAGAAAAGCTCTGAACAAAATGTGCTATGGAGGATTTCCTTCCAAACCCTTCCTGCTCAGGTTCTTCCATATCTACCCCTCCAACACATTGACCCTGCCTGTCATTCAAATCCACTGCTCTCTATGAAAAGCCCCTCTGCTTTTCATTACAACTTTTCAGGCCATCAAAATACACTAATCTCCTATGTTCCCTCTCTCCATTATACTTAAATTGATGCTTTACAAGGAATAGTAGAACATGGCACTCTTCCAAGGCCTACTAGGTAATGTCCCAACTCTGCCATTTCCTCTGACCTTGGGCAAACACCTTCATTTCCTCCTGTGCAGCTCAAGTTCACTTTGAATTTGCTTTTACATCCCATTAGTCAGGATATTGTAGGATTCTAATTCATCCAGCAGCAACTAGAGAGAACTCCTTCTGGTTCAAGGATGTGGATTACATCTATCTCTTGCCCACTGCCATTTTCTGTTGGTAACTTCAAGTCAGCCATGGTGGGAATCTTTACACCAGGGAAATGGAAAAACACCAGAAACCCAGACTTTTCTCAGGAGATGTGGAACAGGTTTCCTAATCCCCAACCCACCCCCAGAAGTCCTTCCTCCCATGCTCAGACAAAGACAAATATCTGCATTCACACAAAGACATCTGAAAGCAAATAATGCCTTAACCAGGAACAAGGAATTTCAGGTTGAGCAGTAGTTGGTTGATGAAGGACCTACTTCATCAATGGTGGCACCCCGTACGACTGCTCATTTCCCAGTCCTTATCTTAGTTATTCTTAGTCAAGTCTCAGTGTTTCCTCATCAGATTTGTTAGAATGATAGCTTTCATACCTTTCCCTCTCTGCCTGGACAGCAGGACCAGAAAAGCACAAACCCTAGCTTCCTCAATACCTCCACTATTTGGGCTAACAGAGTACTATGCTGTCAGTGGCTGTTCTGTAGACAGGAGAACAGTGGAAGCCCAGTGTTGGGCCTAAGTGCAGAAGGCACACGCTTTCTCCTTTTTAGAAGCCATTTTTTATGGAAATGCAGTACAAGGTTATATAGTGACTTTCCATGATTAAAAACAGCCTGTGAAGGAAAGGAAGCCTCCCTGCTCTCTACCCCTTATTATTTCATCACTCCTAATCCGAGGCAAGCAGGGCTATTACCTGTGTATATGCAGCTTCCCAGAAATAATGTCACCAGACACAAGCACCCAGGTCTGTGAATAGACCTTTTTACTTCTCTCAAATGGAAGCACACTATTCAGTATTTCCTTCCTTTCTACAATATGCCACAAGGATCGTTCCATCAACATAACTAGACCAACCTCATTCTTTATCAAGGCTGCATGGTAGTTCATCATAACGATGGACCATATTTTATGTAACCAGGCTGATGGAAATCTAAGTTGCTTCCTGTCCTGGATATTGCTGCAGTTAGTGTCTTGGCACATACATCTTTGCCCAGGTAGACAAGTATATCCGTGGAAAAAATGAATTGCTCAAGGAGTAGGTGTGATTTTAATGTTGATAGATACTGCTGCATGTTTCCTCTGAAAGCCGCAGGGCAGGGGGCTGAATGTCCTCGTCTCTCCAGCAGTCTTTAGCTATGTCTTTGTTTCTCCCCTTTTCTCCCCTTTCTGCCTTTCCTGGTCTTAGAAGCCTCTATCATGATTCAAACAGTCTTTCTACCAAACATTCAAAAACGACAAAGAAGACACGATTTTGCTGCACATGTTGGATGGGACAGATTACTCTTCTCTTGGATGAGCAAGTAGCCCAGCCTCCACAATGTCCACAGTTGGACATTGCCCCATTGTCCTTGACATGGTTACATGCAGGTGAGAGCACACATACACAGACAAACAGATTCACAGACACACAGACACACACATTGTTAGCTGCAGTGGGACCTGTTGCTTTTGATTGTCAGGTGGCTCCAGGAACAAATTAAGGATAACCCAGCTATAGTATCATATCAGAGAGCATAGCTGAATTTCCCAGTGCACCCCAGCCTACCTGGTCTCCCCTCTTCCTAGTGATCCGACTACAGAAGAGACAACAAACAGATGTGAAGTTTTCACTCCCAGTGCCCCTGTCCATGACTAAAACATGGTCTAATGAATGCCTAGGGTCTTGTGACAACCATCCTATCTTCTGAGCAAATTATGAAGAAAGATACAGAGGAGCAGAGATGTTTCAGTATGGGTCAAATCCTCCTCAGTCAGCAGCATGGAGAATGGACTGGAAAATATGTCCTTAGGATCACATGATCCTGCTTTTGCCAGTCCATTGCCATTGTAAACCCAGCATCTAACATGACAGAGACCACTGGGGTCTTATCACATTTCAGGGGGATAACATGACTTTCTTCTTGGCTGAAAGGTATTGGGGCACAGGAGGAATGAATTCTGTATGTGACTGGGTAAATCTTGCTCCAGGAGAGAAAGCTACCAAGAAAGAGACACTCAATCAATCAAAGAAACCCTTTCAACCAACACGTCACTTCAAGTAAGAAATAATGTTCTTGGAGAAGTAGTGATCCTTCCGTCAGTGACAGTGTTCAGCTATGGAAAGGAATGTTCCAACAGGACATCAATGCTTAGGAGATCAGATCACAGGAATTTTAGTATTTCACCACCTCGGAGAAGTAATGATTTTGTGAGGTGCCCTTCTTATGAACAAAAATTAAAGTGTTGGAGTCCACCCAACACCCAACCAATTCCTTTAGCACTGCGTGAGTTCAGGGCTTGTCTGTGGCCAACAGCAGAATGTGGCCCCTTTACAGAGCCGCCTTCCACCTAAGGAGTATTCTCTAAACTGGACTGGAATTTGGTTTTCTTTTTTCTTCCCTTTGGCAAAGTGGAATGAATCTGTGTTGAGCCATTAAGTTGTCTGCTCGATTTCAAAACTCACTTGCTGTCAATCATAGGCAGGGAGGCAGCTGGGGTGTATTGGTTAGAGCCCAAGTAAACATTTCATTTCCAACCTCAGCAGAGGTGGAATTACGTGCCGTTCAGAGATGAGCAGGCTGTGGGGCTTCCTATTGGCAGTGCTGACTGTTTAGAGGAACTGGGGAACCTGTCACTCACTGGGATCATCAATCTTGAATCTGGAACTCTGTAAACCCGGGTCCCCTAGAGTCAGAATTTGACAAATGGCAGAATAAACTCAGCATGCTCAGATGAGTGAGGGGCCCCCAGCTATTAAAAAGCCATTCCCATCTCACTGCAACTGTTTGACAGGCCGTCCTTAGCTGCCTGTGTGGGCACAGTACAGGCAGGGCACACAGGAGGACCTGGGCACCTGCAGTTGTCAGCAGCTAGCCCAGACCTGATGACTTCCCAACCCCCACTGAGTCAGGGCCTGGCCTCCAGGAGCCATAAGACCTTCAGCCAGAAAACCAAATAATCAAACGGGAAAGGAGATGGCCCGGGGGGAGAGGGTGGGGGAAGACTGGTGACATCAGGAGCTAGTTGGTCACCGGCAAGGACCCCAGAGTGCAGATGAAAAAGAACGGAGATTGAGAGCAAATGCTGACTGCTCTGAAGAACAGTCTGAGCTCGGTCAATTTGTTCAGGGAGGGGAGGACAGCGGGAGAATGGATGGATTGTGCTTCTGTTAAGACTTCCCAATCTATGATCTTTTAGCTTCTGCCTTCATTCCACCCTCCTAAATGAGGATGCCCGCTACTTCCTCAGGAGTGACGTCTCGAAACACATGCAGGAGACATACCAAAGAGCAGAGCTCAACGGACCTTGGCCAACAACAGCCAATGCAACAGATGATGGTGTATCACAGAGGCACCACCAGACCAGTGGCACGGACCTCTGCTCCCTGCTGTGCACACTGGGGGGGGGGACTGGACTAGTCTCATTATGGCAGTAATTTTTCTTATCTGCTGCACTCACTTCCTGGGGCCACACTGGCTCCATCCAGAACCTGGAAGGAACGAGAGAGGAAAAAGCTCTTCAAACACCACACCTGGGCTTTTTATCAATCCTCCCAAAGATGGTGAACCTCAGAGCCACATGAACAAAATGAGACCTGATTCTTTACTGGGAAATCTCTCTCTCTTTCTCTTTTATGGCTGTCTCTCTCCTTCCCTCCCTCACTGTCTGTCTCTTTCTCTCTGTGTATGTATGTATCTGCTTTCTTGCCCCTCTCTCTCTTCATCCTTCTCCCTACCCGCTTCTCCCCCTCCCCACTTTTCTTGATTTCTCTGTTTCCTCCAGAAAGCAGTGGGGATACAAGGCCCCCACCACACTGACTAGTTATGGCAGTCAGCTGACTTCCAGGCAGACTTGAGATGATCTTGAAGCCCAGGAATTTGTTTCTTCTCTCCTTTTCCCAATCTCCTTCTAATGAAAGCCCTAGAAGGCTGTGTCGTGCCTTCAAGTCACGGTGCACACCATTCTGGGTCCACAGAAGGAAAGAACCTGCCCAAACGCCATGGAGAAGTCGTTGTGGCTAAGGGGAAAGCTAAGATTCTACATGTTCCCTCAGGGTGACCTGGCAGCTTCCCCGACTTGCCACGCTAGAATGGCTGGTAACAGACATAGAGCTCACAGATGGTGGGCACCAATACCTGTGAGAATGTAAAAGCAAATTCCTCTTACTGAAGGAGAAGACAGGGAGAGAAGGGAGCCATGGAGAGAGGGGTCAGCAGGGGAGGAGACTCTTTGGACCCTGTTTGATCTGCATATCTGGGGAAAATTTAAAAATGTCATTTTGAGAAGCAGAGTGGGGCCTAATGCAATTTCAGTGACAGAGCCAAATTAAAATTTAAAAGAGAAACGTGTTTTGCATTCCCAGGGCAAACAGACCCTGTTGCAAACTGGAGATAGCTCTCTCTGAGAATCTGAGAAGACGCTAGAGTGCCTGCCTGCTGAGCAACCATGGCTTCCATAGACATGGTCATCCATGAGCCCCAGGGGAGGCTGCAAGGGAGAAAGCCCCACCATGGCCGACTCACCTCACCAACATGGGTGGCAGGGGAAATCATTCCAGTACATGCCAAAGCCTGCTGGACTCTAGCCTTCCCGGGCTGCCTATACCTTGACCTCCTCATCCTCTCCTCCTCCTCTTTCTCTACCCCCGCCCCTCCCACCTTCACAGCATAGCTGGCCTACCTACCTAATGCACCAATTTCAGACCCCATTCCCCCTCACATTCAGACTTTAGCGCACTTCTCTCTATAGCCACCAACAAGCTCTTCCAGCTTCTTCATGGCCAATGAGTGCTTCTCTCTCGGATTCTCTTGTCCTCCTCAGACCCGGTCACCTAGACTGTCCCCTTTCTTATTCTTCTCCCCTCTCACTTATTTGCATCTCAAGTCTTGCGGGGTGTTGGAGAAGCAAACGGGGATGGGGCAGAGCAGAAGGGAAATTTCGAGAGGAATTCCTCTGCCGGGTTCTTAAGAGTGAAGGGCTCCTTCCATGGAGTCCCTTAGATAATTGCTTTACCTGGTCCCAATCCTAACAGCAGGAAAGAAGAGAAAGGGGTATTCTCAGCTTCTGTAGGCCTTTGATACTGTGGTGAGGGGAAGACCTAAGCATAAAATAAGAGAACTCACAAATAATTTGGGTGGCAGTGGAAAGAACAGCATGGGGAGCTGAGATGGGGTGCGCACTATTGATCCAAGTGAGGTGGGATGGGAACTTCACTGAGTGCTGGAGAGTGAGCCTGGCCTAATAGGGTGAAGGATGGGAAGGGTCAGGCAAAAGCTACAGGCAGAATAGCACGTGGCCTTCCATGATAGAAGGGAGAGGATGTGTAGGAAGAGCCTGAAAGGCCACTGGAAGGCAACTGTGGCCTGACCGGATGCTGGGGGTAGTGGCCTTGTTGGCTGTGAAATGACCTAGGGAGCTCAGCCAGGAGACTGTCACCCAGGAGAGGATGGGTGGTGGCTACAACCAGAGTGGTGACAATGGAGATGAGCTGAGCAGGCAGCAGACAAGAGATGATGGTTTTAAGGTCAAATTGAGTTTAGGTCTGCTGTGACCACCTCAGAATTGGGGGGCTTTTACAAAAGCTTGTTGGTGTTTTGATGGTTACTCACCGGTGCTAATGGTTTTAATCAAGGAGAAAGATCTCAATAACAACAAATGATTAGTCTGTATAATAGAACTGTCAATGAGCCCTTAATGAATGGAATTGTTGATTCTTCTTCCCTGCTGGGGCATTCAGTCTCCAGGGAAAACATTTAGGATTCTTTTTTAGGGAGTCTAAGTTTTCTGCTTGTGGGCTGCCATACCTCACTTGACACTGGGAACTTGGCAACACCCCCTACAGGACTGCAAGATAGCCCTCAATTTTATCTTCTCTTTTCCCATCTTTTCCATGCAAGGACACAGTACCTTACTGGGAAGAGTGCAGTGCAAACCTTTACACCTTCAGCAGCCTCAGCTAGGAGCAGCAGGTTCAGGACTCCTTGTTTCCTCCCCTTTGTCTAGTTTTATCCCTGAGCCTCCTGTAGGGTCCCACCCTGAAAATTTTCTGTTGGCTTAGATAGTGGCTGCACATGAATCTACTGATATTTTAATGATCTTCTGCTGCCCCATGGCCCCTCGGTCAGCCCCACAGGCCACTCAGGCTGAGGGCCCGTCACTGCAGCAGCTGTAATATGTAGATTGAAATTTAGTCTCTTGTTCTGTTTATCAATAAGACTCAGCAGCCAAAGGCTGCGGTGAAAATCTGCTAGCTCAGAGAAGCGGAGTACCAACCAGCTGACCCTGCTTTTTGACCAGACATCGCAAGAGACACATCACTTCCCTTATCCTCGAACCTAGAAAGCTCAAACTCCAGTCCTGTTCCTCTCCTGCCCTCTTCTTCCTGTGTGTCTTCTTTATCCAAATTGCTGGTTTCTCTGTGGCTAATTTTGGCTTTGCCCACTGGTTCAAGCTCTAACTTTTGGGGGGCAGTCTCAGGAGTATCAGAGAGTGATCAAAATATCCCACACTACCACCTGTCTTATAATTTCAGTTCTTGCTTTCCTGTAACTGTTGACAATCTCTCCTTCAGATTCAAATTCACTCTTCCTTTCTCCTCTGGGGCAGGGGGAAGCTTGGGCCAACCTTAGGACCCTCAACCTCTCTCGCTCTTCACATGACTCACAAATGCAAAAGCCTGAACAGACAAAGTAATCCTCCCTCCCTGGTCTCTGCCTACCCACCCACCTCAAGAGATGTAGCTCACATTCACAGGCAAAGTGGCAAAATGGCCCCCATCTTATGAAAATTACAGAGCAACACCCTCCCCACCCTTAGGTTGTAAGTCTGACTTTGTCTCTTCCTCCAAGTGGCCTTGAGCAAGTGATTTGACGTCTCTAGGCTTGTGATATCTCAAAGATTAATATTAGCATGGTCTTCAAGGACTGTGGCAAGAGCTACAGTAAGTTGGTGGCCCCTTCCCGTTTCCTCACTGCAGCTGCCATGAGCCATTGGGAAGACAGGTCAGCATCACAGTACACAGCATTCTGGTTAGCACCAGCATTCCAAGAACCACATGGGTTGTGCAGATGCCACAGGGCTTGAGCTGCCAGACAGCCACACTGCAGTTAGCGAATGAACTTCCACCCTGCCCTTTCCAATCTGAAAGCAAACAGTGGGACTAAGGAGGACTGGAAAAAATGACCCCCTCAAGCTTTGGGTTGAATGAATCAACAGTAAACAAGAGAATAAAGCACCCAAAGACAGCATCTAAATTAGTTCATGTTTTGACTGAGCTCAAATGACTCCATGGGACCCATAGTTTGTTCAAAGCCTGTGACGGCTAACATAGATCATCAACTTGACAGGACCCAGAATCACCTAGGAAACCAATCTCTGGGTATATCTGCTTCTAAATTAGATTAATTGCAGTGGGATACCTTCTGAATTTGAGTGGCTTTCTTCCGTGGGCTGGGGTCTTGGACTGAATGAAAGGAGAAATAGCTGAGCACCAGCGTTCATGTCTATTTCCTGACTGCGGACAAAATGTGAGCAACTGCATCAAGCTCTACTGAGCTCCCCCTGCCAGGCCATCCTCCCCTCAAACTGTGAACCTAATGAGTCCATCTTTCCTTAAGTGACTTTTCCTGGGGAATTTTGGATGATGGGCAAGACTCCCTGGAAAGACACACGGAGGATCGGGTTCCCCCATGGGCAGCACACCCCAAAGCTGGTGACATCTTCACATTTTCATTTCCTTTCACCTTGGTCGATGTTTCCGTGCAAGCTGGATGGCGTCATCCCTCTCCACCAACAAGGAAACCGGGACTCACGGGTCTAGACTAAAAGCCACTTAATTCAGAGACTTGTGTAAAATCATACCATAGGTCTTAGGTAGAGCTGGTCCTTCCATCTGGGTCTGTAAAGGCCATGGCTGTGCTCCCTCTCCCTCCTCTTCTTTCCCACTGCCACACCACCACCTCTGCCCTCCGAGTCTTAAAGCACTGAATCCAAAGGAAACCAAAACATTCACCTGCCATCTCACCCCACCATTGCAGATAGATTCCTGGGTTAATTCCAGGTCTGCAAGAGCTTGGTACCTTTACCTGCTTCCCTGCCAGCTTCTAACCTTTCAAAGTCAGCCCAGCAGGGAGGCTCACTTGCCCAGTGAGGGAGGCTGTTTGAAACCCTCTTCCAATTACCATTTTAATTAACATCAGATTGACAGAATGACAGGCCAGCTCTGGAAATCTGGCCTGAGTTGTACTGATACTGGGGGTTGGGGGGGTGGCCTGGCAGGGGGAGCTCCATTGGAAAAGCTCCTTTTCTTTTGTCACCTCAAAGTTTTTCTAATCATTTGAGGACAAATGGCAGCAATCATATAATCCGAATTTGAAACAATAGGATAGAGAATTGCTGCTCTCACGAACATTCCGAGGGAGACTGCCAAGCGGGACCACACACGCCAGGTTGGCAGCTGTGGAGGAGCAGCAGCCTGTGTGCATTTGCGGTTTAGCATGTCGACCTGACTGTGCCCACTCATGCATCATCCGTCCATTCATTCATCTGCTCATTTGCCCACCTATTCTAATTGCTAATTGTGCTCCTATTTTTTGGCATTTACTAACTATTCATTCACTCATTCTTAGTTTTTCACGTATTCACTCACACACACATACCTATTCTTTCAACAATCCTTTATGGATGCCTCTGGTGTGCTAGATGTGACTCTAGGGAGCACCTCCTGGTACCCTCTTTAATCCTCAACATTACAGGCTGGGTACTGGAGCATGATGAATTAAAAACTCAGAGACAGATATTGGGGTTCAGCCTTAAGACCAGAAAAGCAAAGCAGCCAGGCACTGGCTCCTATCTCGATCTCAGTCCAAAAATGGCGAGTCTGCCTCCACGAAACCTCAGAATGAGACTGAGAGCTATCTCCTCCCATCTTATATTCCGCTCTAGTTTTGAGATTAAGAGCATGTACCACTACCCCCTGGCTTCTATGGCAAACTAGTGTGGCTACTGGGATTAAAGGTGTGTGTCATTGCTGCCTGGTCTTTAAGGCTGGCCAGTGCGGCTGTTTTACTTTTCTGATCTTCAGACAAATATTATTTATTAAAATACAAATGAAATGCTACTACAGGATACAAAGGAATGACCGGCTGTAACTGGGTTTATAAAACCACCCTTAGTTCACAAAGACCTGAAAAGGAAGAGATGCTGTGCTGCTCACCTTTATGTGTCCAGTAGTACAGACACGGGTTAAGGGAAGGACATCCAGCAAATGATTTCAGGGTGGACCGTGACGATTCAGAGTGTCTCAATTGGCAAAAGGGAGAAAGGGAATGGGGAGAAGGTACAAGACCTAAGACCATAGCCCAGTCTGATGGGGACATTCTGGGAGGCCTCTGGTGACTCAGGGGCATGGAGGAGGAGGGAAGGCTTACTCAGGGATCCTGGGTCCCAGGTAAGCTTGTTCCTCAAAACATTAGTTCTCAAACCCGTCAGAAGAATGCATTACAAAACTAATTCAGACTTCCCCCCACCACCCCTCAACTCAGAGTGATATGTTGAGCTGAAGATTAAGGCCATCTCATTATTTTCTGTTCCTAAACTCTTAGTGAGCTTTACCCAGGTCGACCAGGGTTTAGTACAAGTAATATGTACTTTTTTTTTTANNAAAAAAAAAAAGAAACTTGGAGGCTGTTCCTGAGGTTTGTTTTTTGGACTCTGTGGCTAGTCTACCCTTCCCCATCCAGGACATTGGGAAAGGTTCCTTCATTTCTCTTCAATCAAGATTCAGTAGGCACTTTGTGATTATGGAATGTTCCCCAGCCCTGCTTGTTTGCTTATCATTGCTTTCACCCAAGGCCTGGGAGATAAAATGGAAAAAGGGAAGAGAGAAGAAGTGTGACCATATGCCATCAATCATCTCATACGTGTGAAATTATTATTACTCAAAAACTGAGCTGCAACCCGGGGGTGGGGTGGTGGTAGCGGCTCACACCTTTAATCCCAACACTCAGGAGGCAGAGGCAGGTAGATCTCTGTGAGTTCAAAGCCAGCTGCTGTAATTTGTCCAAAATTCATGTTGAGTTGCTCCTCAAAACAGCAGTGTGGGGAGGTGTTTACTCATGTGGTAGGAGCCTTTTGAATGGGTGAATGCCTCTTCTACATGAGTCAGTTCTGGCTCTCACTTAGATTAGCTACTACGATAGCAAGACATTCTAGAGCCAAACTGCAGCTCCCACCCCCTTGGTTCTGTCTCTTCTGCATGTAGCCACTTGCTCTTCTGCTTCTCCACCAGGAGCTGAAGCCACCTGAGGCCCCGCATAGACACTGTGCTTTTAGACTTTCCAGCCACAGAGAGCACAAGTCAAAATAAGTCCCTTTGGTTTAAAAAATACCCACTCTCGGGGATGATGTTATAGCAACAGAAAATAGATCAAAGAATGAGTTTCTTACTCTACTTCATTTACAAATTACTGTAAGTACATATTTACCCAATGTTTTAAAGATGGTCACACAGCAGTTCCAATGTCCCAATACATTATTACAAACCTCTTGCTACACTATTCTGAAATGTTGTGCTCTTACCACCATCATCCAAGACTACCATCCAGCATGTAAGATGGGGCCATCCACCTGGACATGCAGCTCTTGGACTGTGTCCTGTGACCATGACATTTGTCAGACTATGAAAATCAGGCAGAACAGAAGAGAAACATTACAAAGGGAACAAAGATTAGCTATTGAATTAAACCATCTTTTTTCCCCTCTCAAACATAATTCAGTCAAGCTGATTTATGAGCATAGGTCCATCCTGTACCTCCTGCATATTAAATGCCACCCAGGATCTGAAGAAGAAAGGAAACTCAGGAGAATCTAGCGCCAAAGGCTGCCGGGTACACATGGCATTGAAAGTATGAAGGGTGAGAAAGTCCCTGTCTTGAGCAGCTGAAGTCAGAGTGGCCCCAGCTGACCTTCCCAACATGAATATGAAGGACCTGGGACTGGCCTGCCACATTGTGTGGACATTCAGATGCCACTGGGGACCTTCTCCTGGCCTGAGTAGCCAGCCAGCCAGCCAGCCAGCCAGCCAGCATTCTCCATGTCCTGGACTCGCCTGTGCTAACACCTAAGCTGTCCCAAGACAATATGTTTTAAGTCACCTTCACATCAGTTCAGATCCCAGAATTCCTAACACTTGCTTGGCTTGTAGGTCTTGACATTTATGCATTAAATCCCCTTAGAATAAATCATTTATTCAATCTAATTTTCCCCATCTGTAAAGGCCTATAGTTCAAATTGTTTCTCAAACTGGGCTGTCTCATTACTAACTTTATTGGATTAACGTTTGATTAATGTTCCTGGAAACTGGTAGGCCCTTTTATTTTTCCCCATTGTTTGAGAACAATATAAAGCAGAAGATTCTGTCTGCCCAGAGTGATGCATCATGGGACTATCAGCAGACTGGTTCCAGGGATGGGAAGAAAGTATCGCACATGAATGGAGTCTTAAATGATCGAGGACCATTAGCCAAATGGATCAAAGACATTCCACAGTTAATAATAGTTGTCATTATGTGAGTGCTTGCTGACTTTAGCACAGCCCTGAGAGCTTTAGTGTAAAACAACAGTTATTAGAACAGCCTTGGAATCCAAAGGCCTGGGTTCAAATCTTAGCCCCAACACTTATTACTGAGTGACCTTGGGCACTGAGCCACCGACTTTTCTCTAAGCCAGAAAACTGGTTTAGAGAACTCTTCCTGGCATCTTTAGCTCTAGAGCACACAGCTGGTGGCTACTCAAGGTCAGCTTTTGTGATTGGTATGTGTCTGATCCACCTGGGATCCACCTTACCTTAGTGAGAAAACTAAGACTGGGTAAAATTAACTGGTTTCTATGGCTCAGAAATGGCAGAGCCGGGAGCCAGCATGGCATGGGCCTGGATCCCAGGTCTTTCAGGCTCATAGCTCAAGCATTTTTTTTTCTCCCTATGATCTTTCATTTTGACAGTGCAGAAAGGCCAAAGCATCCATCCATTATCACATTCATCGTCAAATGCAGTATGCAAGCGGCCAGCCTTTTGGTCCTCCCAGATTCTCTGGTTCTCATCACACCAGTCATCTTTAGGTGTCAGGACACAGTTTCTGCATCTTTATAGATTCTGTATAGCAAGAGTCACAGAATAACTTAGCCAATGATCACAGCAACCTAACTAAATGCCCTGGCCACTGTTAATTGATGCTTTTAAACATTGGCCTGTTCGATTTCCCAGCAACACTCTGAGACTACTGGTATCATTCCTATCTTATAACAGAGGAACCTGGTGTCCTAGGAGCTGGAGAGTCTGTACCAAGACTGAAAGCAAACAAGAGATCCTGGAAGCAAGCCTGGCTCCCCCTGTTCTGTGTTTGACAGAATAAAAGAAAAGCAGTCAGGACCTTGATAAACCTTCAGTCTGGTATAGATAAGTCTTGGCCTAGACATGACGACTTATAATTTATGCAAATGCACGTTGCAAATGTAAAGTCCACAGATTGCCTTTAAAGAGCTGAAAGTAATCATGAGACGCCACAGCCTAATGTTCCCATTTCCAATCTATGGCCCAGAGCACAAGCCTGAGTCTGGAGTGCTCTCTCACCTGGAAAATTCCTGACTGCACTTCCAGCTTTACATCCCTGAATCAATTCTTCTCCTGGTTTATAATTTGTGGAGGTGACTGACTTGCGACAAGAAGCCCAACATCATTGAAGGAAGAGTCACATCACACCTGGTTTCCTTGATGGTGGGCCACTTGGGGGAAGCACCGAGGGTATAGAAAGTCAAGCAAGAACATGGAGAGGGGGCTTCATTCTTTATTGTTCCTCACAGGAAAGTCCAGGCAAGGAAGGTCAACTGTTTATGACTGGTAAGTGCAAGCCCTGTCAGCCATGTGGGCTCTGAGCTGTAGAACTGATCTCCTGCATCCTGAAGTGTGAGCACTAGGCTAGGACATGTGGGCTCTGGGGTAAATCATTTTTGTATGTCCTCCCAAGAAGGGCCTTTTTAACACCATAAAGATTGGCTTAGTCCTGGGAGGGCTGGTCTCTTCCCAGTCAATAGGGTGACAAAACATGAACACAGAAAATAGGGGGGTAAGTCTAGCTACTATAATCGTCTGAACATTGGTTTGCCATTTTCTTACTCCTGCAGTCTCCCCTTCACCTAGTCCCACAGTCTCTGGAAAAGGCCTCTGCCATGGAACTGTGCCAGTAGTTATCCTGATGTCTGCCTCCATGGGGGTAAACACGTCCCATCCATCATTTGAACCTCAGGGGCGCTGTGTTGGGTGCTTGGGTGAATAATAGGAAGATGAAATTACCAGAAAGCAGGGGAGTTATTGAGCCAGAGACAAGTTTGTCCCTGGTGCTGCTACCCTAATTTTATTCATTTTTTATGTGTTTATATATGTATTCATCTATTGTGGGAATAAGGGACAGGTGCACATTCGCATGTATGTTAGTATGTGTGCATGATTGTGTGTGTGTGTGTGTGTGTGTGTGTGTGTGTGTGTGTATGCCAGAGAACAGTCTTAGGTGTTTTTTGTTAAGCACCATGCACCACTTATTCGAAGCTAGCTGGCCAGAAACCCTATGGATCTACCTGTGTCGGCCTTCCCTGCACTGGCATTATAAGCATGTACCACCATGCCTGCGTCTTAAAAAACACAGGTCCTGAGTATTGAACTCAGGTCCTTATGTTTGCAAGGCATCTGAGCTATCTCCCCAGTGCTCTGCTCTTACATTTATCCCAACAATACAGACAAAGGTAAAGGGAAGACAAGGAAGAGAATTAGGAGAGGAAGAGGAGCCAGAGAGAAAAGGGAAAAGCAGGAAGAGTGAAGTCAGAGGAGGAAGAAAAGGAGAAGGAGCAGGGGAGACATTTTCTTACCCCCAATGGGTTCAGTAGCTCCCACTGCTTAGCAAATAAGTCATTTTCAAGTTTTAATATATAAACTTTTCCTTGGGCTTCCGTGATGGTTCAGTGGGTAAAGGAGTCTGTGGTCAAGACTGAAGACACAAGTTCAAACCCCATGACCCAAATTGTAGGAAGAAAAACCTGATTTCCAAAAGTTGTTCTCTGACTACTGTAAGTGTGCTATGGTATAAGGGTGCATGTGTACACACACTAAATATAAAGGAAAAAACTTTAAAGAAACTTTACCTCAGTGCTAATTCTGCAGGGGTGCTTACCACATTGGGTCTCATGGGAAGGACATGGATAGCATTTGACTAGAGATACCCCCACAGTGCTCATGTGATC
>LOEQ01002137.1:136887-160233 GCA_001685075.1 Bramus lutescens | reverse complement strand
TTTTTTTTAAGATCTCATGTAGCCTAGGTTAGCCTCAAACTTGTGGTCTAGCAGAGGATGACTTTGAACTTCTGATCCTTCCATTTCCACCTTCAAGTGCTAGGATTACATGCTTGTAATACCATGTCTATTTTATGTGCTGCTGGGGCTCAAACCCGGGGCCTTGTCTCTGGGCAGTACCCTACCACTGAGCTGAATCCTAGCCCAAGCCGATGCATTTGAAAATGGTGAATGTGGTGTATTGAACCCTACCCAGGAAAGCAATTTCCAGAAATATGACAATGTGATCCTTACTAGGGGCTGCAACCTGGAGCATGCCCTGGGCCACTGCGCTGAGAGACAGAGTGGGAGGAGCAGAAGATGAGCATCCTGCAAGACAATTTTTGGTGTGAAACTCCATAGAGAATTCATACCACTTTGTGCAGTGCTTGGCAGATGTGAAGATATCCCCACAATTGACCTAACACTGGGTCCAGACGGAGCTTAGATTCTGAACCAAAACTGCCCTTGGAGCAATCAATCTAGGAGCATCTAGGGAGGGGAATTAAGACAAAAAGATGCCATCATCTGCATGGCATGGGGAGCTGAGGGTGCTCAGTTTCCCTGGCCTTGCAGGGAAAGTGCTAGGGCAGTCCTCCAGTGGGCATGGGTTGGCCATGGGTGTGGATAGAGAGCAGCCAAGTTTAGCTTGGCTTCCACAGTAAATTCGTTGTTGACAATACAACCCTCTCCCTCCAAGCTTTTCTCCAACTGAGACCTCCAAGGACAGACTGTGGTGCTGTGCGTGTCTGTGTGCCTCTCTGTGTGTTTTCTTTGACAAATCTTTGGTCCTTTATTACCCTCTCATACCTCTCGCCCTTACGGGGCCCTTACATCTGGTCTGCTTAATGCTGCAAACGTAACCGTGTTTTGTCTCCTGACAGTACTAACATTGAAGCCCATGTTGGTTCTGGTCTCCATAGCAACAGTCTAGCTCTGCCTCCCCAGCGCACACCACTGTGGCCAACACATCTACACCAAGCAGGCCTGGTCCAATAAAACTTTATTTATAAGTTTAGCTCAGTGGCACTTACCCAGCATAAGATAAGACTCCCAAATTCAGTGCTTAGTACCACAAAATAATCAAGCAAAGCTTTGATTATGGACATTGAAAGCCAAACTTCATAAAATTTCCACAGACCCCAAAATGTTATTTTGATTGTGTTTTAGCAATTCAGAAACGTGGAAAGCATCCTTAGCTCATGGGATGGACAAGATGGCCAGCATGCTGGACTGGATCCCTGAACTGCCTTGGACTGAACATTGACCCCTGGACTTTATGTCAACTCTGCGGTTTCTCTCCCCTCCTTCTTTGCCTTCTTCTCCCCTCCCCTGCTCTTCAAGAGCTGATCTAGCTGAGGAGATAGATATAAGCAACTCAGAAAGCCAGTGCTCCCATGGGGTGGGAGCTGCAGGTTCAAAGAAGTCCAGTAGAACAAGACTTGAAGTCGAGGCCAGCAAGGGACAGTTCCACGTCCTGCAGTGGTGGCAGGTGTCCTTGGTGTTCACGTGACTGAACTGGAGGGGCCTGCAGGCCTTCACTTGCTATGCTTTCCTTCCTAGGACCTGACCTTTGCTTTCTGACTAGTTTTCCTGGAAGTACTTTATAACGAACCACTTAAAAACATCCTCTGCCGCATGGTCTCTGTTCTACATGTGCAGTATTCCTGATAGGCTTGTGCGCTTGGATACTTGCCCCTTGGCTGGTTTTGGAAGGTTGCAGAAGCTCACTGGAGGAAGTGGGGCACCGGTGGGGAGCTGCAGGTTTTAATAGCTGGGTCTCACTTCCTGTCCTGTTTTCTGATGGTGACAAGATGTGACCGGTTGCCTCAAGCTCTTGCTATCATGGCTTTCCTACAGTGTGTCTCTAATTTTTGAACCAAGGTGCTGGAGAAATGACTCAGTGGCTGTGACCATGTACAGCTCTGGCAGAGGACTCAAGTTCAGTTCCCAGCACCCACACTTGGCAGCTCCCAGCTGCCTGTAGCTCTAGTTCCAGGGCTATCTGACACCTCTAACCTTGGTGGACACCTACAATTATGTGCACACATACATGATTAAAAATAAATCTATAAAAATAATTAAAGTAAATCTTGAAATAGCAAACCAAAATATCCCCCTTTCAGCTTTTGTGCCGCAGCTACAAGAAAGGGAACTAATATAGTCCGCTGTAGGGAGTCTAACACGACACAGATTTGGAGGAGCGACCCTGTCTCTGGAGCATGGCAGTTACAGTGTCTTGCTGGCACATGGGACATCCCTGGTATAATTCCTTTAGGCACCCATAAGGCTGCACTTCCGGGTTAGGAGGCCAGCATACATCTCCCAGGTGCACATGCTTGAGTCGCCGGCTACTCTATCACCAGCAGGCGCAGGGCATAGCTCCACCCGTCATCAGCGTCTGATGTAGACACGTCTTTCCCCTCATGCGCATGTGCTGGGAACCTTTAAAAGCTAAAGGCGCCATTGCCACCTCCTCTTTCTCCCCTCTGTCCACCGTTTTCACCACGGGCCTGTCTGCACAGATCTTTTAATAAACTTATACACGTGGGTTCGTTTGTGTCCCGCGCCATCTTTCCATCTCTGCGGAATATTATCGGAATAATATTTTAGGATTATTACCTGGTTCCTGCTGGGGTGAAATGCTGGGACTTACCTTTGCGAGTTAGGATGGCGAGAGCAGTCTAAGAGGCTGCATTCGAGAATGAGATGTGATCTTTTGGGAGGAGGCAGAGCGGGAACAGCCAACGCAAAGGTGCTGAATTAGTCAGGGTCCTTCAGAACCAATAGAGTATATGCATATGACATAAAAGGTGGCTTACTGGATTGGTTTATGTCCGCAGCAGTTCCAGTCCTGTGCTGAAGGCCTGGAAGTTCTCTAGGGAGCTGGTGCTATGACTCCGTGATGAAATGCTGAAGGAGCAGGAGGCCAGTGTTGCTCCAGCAGTCATTCTTGCGCTCAGTCGGAAGACAGGGCAGGCAGGCTCTATGTGGACACTCCTGCCTTCCACTCCTTCAGGATGCCAGCCTGCTGAAGGATGCCACTCACAGCTGGGTGGGGGCTTTTCTTCCCGTCACTGTGCCATGTGTCAGTTCTCTCTGGAAACACCCCTGTAGACACACAGAGGCAACTGACCATAGTTGTGGATATTTCTTAATCCAGTCAAGTTGTCAGACAAGACCAACCATCACAGGCCCCAAGGAACATCAGGGAGAGTGGTGATGGGGACAAAGAGCAATCCCAGAGGCTCTGTCAGCAACTCCTAGGTGTTTGGGTGTCTGGGCGATGCGGGAGCCCCAGACCAGAGGAGTGTGAAACTGGATGGGGGTGTGAAAGGCTTTCTTGACTACGGTAATGGGAATAAACAATGAGCAGAGGTAGAAGCAGGGAGGAGACTGCCTGGATGGATTCTGCAATAATATATGTGAAAGGTGATACAGCAGAGATCGACGTGTCTCAGGAAAGGGAATGGGAGGTGGCCAGATGCTGCACAGAAAGAGAAGGCAGGGGCTCCTGGAAGGGATATGGAACAGGACAAAAGCGAGGAATCACAGGTGACAAAAATGACATGTGTGGTGATGGTTCATTTTGTGTACAGATCTGACTGGGTTATAAGGCATCCAGATAGCTGGTCGAACGGTATTTCTGGAAGCATCTGTGAAGCATTTGAATCAGTAGACCATAATGATTCAAGTCACCTGTGGCAGGTCCACAAAGCTGAGGGACCTGAATAGAATACAAATGCAAGGGAAGGGTGGATTTACTGCTGGCTGGTACTAAGATACCCATTTCCACTTGCCCTCTGACTTCTAGGGACTGACTTACGCCATTGGCTCTTCTGGGTCTGTCTTGCAGGAGTCCTTCATGCCCCACAGGTTACATTTGGACGGTAGGACCTTGTCTCAGGGTTGGCATGTCTATTTCAGCTTCTGTATAAGGTGTCCCCCCAAACAGCTCATGCTGAGCCCCCCAGTGATAGTGCCACTAAAAGGTGGTTGGACCATGAAGAGCTAAGCTCAGAGCAAAATGGGCTCTTAGAAGGTTGAAAGAAAATGGCCCCCAAAGGGAGTGGCACTACTAGGAGGTGTGGCCTTATGGAGTAGGTGTGGTGTGGGAGTTCCTTCTGTCTCTGTGTTGCTTTCATTGGTTAATGAATAAAGAAACTGCCTTGGCCTAGTTGATAGGTCGGAACTTAGGTAGGCAGAGAAAATGGAACTGAATGCTGGGAGGAAGAAGGGCAGAGTCAGAGAAGCCATGGATCCTCTGCCTGAGATGGACACTGGTTAGAATCTCTGGTAAGCCACTGCCACCTGGGGATACACAGATTAATGGAGATGGGTTAAACTAATATGTAAGAGTTAGCCAATAAGAAGTCAGAGTTAATGGCCAAGCAGTGTTTTAATTAATACAGTTTCTGTGTGGTTATTTCNACAGATTAATGGAGATGGGTTAAACTAATATGTAAGAGTTAGCCAATAAGAAGTCAGAGTTAATGGCCAAGCAGTGTTTTAATTAATACAGTTTCTGTGTGGTTATTTCAGGTGTAAGCTAGCCAGGTGGCTGGAACAAACAAAGGGCCCTCTCCTTACAACATAGGTGTGGTCTCATTGGAGGAAGTGTGTCACTGTAGAGGCAGGCTTTGAGGTCACAGGTATGCTCAAGATATGGCCCAGTGTCTCAGAACCTTCCTGTTGCCTACAAAATGTAGGACTCTCAGCTACTTCTCCAGCACCATATCTGCCTTCTTGTCTTAGTTAGGGTTTCTATTGCTGTGAAGAGACACCATGACCATGGTAATTCTTACAAAGGAAAACATTTTAATTGGCGTTGGCTTACAGTTTCAGGAGCTTTTTAAATTTGTCCCTAAGCATGTTCCTTCTACAGGTGCAGAGATGGGGCCGGAGGAAGAGGAATACAATGAGAGATAGGCCAAAGTGAAAAACAAACATCGAGTCTCCCTGCTGGCAGGAAGTCAGTATGTGAATGGAAAGGAAGGAAGCCTGCAATTGGCTGGGTATTTATCCTAGCCCCTTGCTAGAGACTGTCCACATATCATCTCTCCTTTGAATGGAAAGTGTAAATTGAGACTCTACTTTGGTTTCCTGGCCTCCCAGACTTGAATAATCACACAGAAACTATATTAACTACAACACTGTTTAGCCTATTAGCTCAGGCTTCTTATTAACTAACTCTTGCATCTTAAATTATCCCATTTCTATTATTTTATATTTTACTATGAGGCTCATAGTTTGTTATCTCTTGCTTCTTGGGTGGCTACATGGCGTCTCTCTGACTCCACCTTCTTTCTTCCTGTATATCTGCTTGAATTTCCCTCCTTCTATATTCTGCCCTGCCATGGGCCAAAGTAGCTTCTTTATTAACCAATGGTAGTAAAAACATATTCACAACACACAGAGGGGAATTCTACATCATCTCCCATTTTCTGCTTAAATAAAAATGAAGGTTTTAACTTTAACATAGTAAAATTACATATAACAAAACAGGTATCAAGCAAGAATCACAGTTGCTTTAATTTTATAAGTCTAAAGTTTCATATCTAATTTATCTTTTATGATAACTAAGGAAAACTATAATTACATCTATCTAGTTTTCAACTCCATCAAAGACTCAGAAAGATATAAATTACCTAAGTAAATAGAAATTGCACTGTAAGCAACTTCCAAAACTTTAGAATTGACAGAGACATCTTGCTTCCTGGACAGTCACCCAAAGTTCTTCTGTAACATCAGGGTATTCATCTTCAGCCTACAGGCCCATAATATCTGGTAGACTTTTTGATGAAGCAAGAAATTTGAAAGACTGTTTCACCTATATTGGCAGCTTTTCACTCACTTTCTTCTGTGTCCTTTAGAATGTCTGGCAGACTCTTTCATGAAGCAGGAACCCTGAAGGACTATTTTACCTTCTTTAGGTAAGTTTAGCAGTCATTTTTCTGTGGGCCCTGCATGTCCCGTTCATAAAGCATACCATCAAGCAGGCCAGGCAAGAGCAGGTTCTTGCCCAAATGGCTAGCCTTGTCACATTGAAGGCAAATTCCATTATGAGTTTCTTTGATGCCCATCAACCTCTCTGAAGTAATTGATGCTGTCGGAAGCAGACATGACTCATTGTTAAGAAAAGTCTAAGTTTTAGAAACCTTTTTAAGTGCCATATTTTATAGGTCTTCGAAGTGTTGAAGATTATCTATCTAATTCAAATATATCTCTGTATATCTAGAAGACCCCACCAACATGACAAGTTTGACTTTTATAAATTACTATCTATGAATCTGTAATTTTAAATTATACATATGTAAGTGAGCTGTATAAACATAATACCCTAAATAAGAGTATAAATATACATATAGAAAAATTGACCTTAAATTTGTATCAATAAACTAAAGTCCATACCAATATAAAGTATTTATTTCTATGTCACATCCCCTTTTTCTCTTTAGAAAGATTTTGACTGTGACAATTCATCATTTATAATCAACCCCCTTTAAATGAAAGCAAACATTTATAAACAATCATTTTGGAAATTTGGTCATTGTTTTCTCAAGACTGCTTCCTGCTATTTGTTGGACGAAGTATTTTTAGGATTCACAGAGACTTTTCAGGGGATCTTGTTCCGTCAAACCATATTAGCCTGGAAGGAATCCATAGGTTTTCATCCTCTGTGGAAACAAAAACAGAACCTCTTTTCCAAAGTAATATATCCTTAAATTCAAATTTTGAAGTCAAGATACCTTTATGTTTGTTTAGCTTAGCAGCCCCCACAATCAAATGTCTCTCTGCAGTTAGTTCATTAACAGTCAAAAAATTCAAAGAAAACATAATAATATACATAATCCAGACTCTCTGTGTGTATTTCATCTTTATGTGGCTTTTTTTTAACTCTATTACTTTTTAATATTTATTATTATTTTTACTCCTTTAACCTATGACTGCCTGCACTGGTTTATATTACTTGTACTTTCCCTTTAAAGATTTGGTTTTATTTTTTAAAAACTATTTCTTTCTATAACTATCTATGCCCTTTTTCTTAAGCCTATGTACATTTTTTAAAAAACACACTATAGCCCATTCAGAGGTTTATTTCTGTCTTAATCTGTCTTTATTGCATATCTGTAATTCTTTCTCGGTTACTGCTTTAAACTGTTAAGCAGGAATGGCTAGGATCAGCTGCTTTGGCTGTTGATTCCACCCTGCTTGACTTTCCAACATGGCAGAGGTCCGTTTACTGACTGCTCTGGGAGCTATGCTTACCATCTCAACTCTCTGAAGCAGTTAGTCCAGGCTGCCAGCAAGTAACTTGCAGCACACTGCCCACAATCACCATTCAAGTGCTCCATAAGAGAACCTCCCAAAAGAGCCAAAGCCATTTGTGCTACCAGCGTGAACCAGGAAGCTGTCTCTTAAAGGAGCTGTGCAGGTTTTGCTGCTAATGCTGAGTCAGGAAGCCTTCTTTTAAAGGAGCCATGCCTCTATTTGCCACCAGTAAACAAGCTTACCTGAAAGTATGCGGCTACCAGGAAGCTCCAGTTGAGTCTGTTTTTTGTGGGTCCAGAAGCCTTTTTTTTTTCAAGCTTTCTTAAGCTTTATGTGGATATTCCTACCCCACGTTGGGCACCATTTGTAAATTGAGACTCTGCTTTGGTTTCCCGGCCACCCAGACCTGAATAATCACACAGAAACTGTATTAATTACAACACTGTCTGGCCTATTAGCTCAGACATCTTATAAACTAACTCTTACATCTTAAATTAACTCATTTCTGTTATTTTATATTTTACCTGAGGCTTGTGGTTTGTTACATCTTGTTTCTTGCATGGCTACATGACATCTCTCTGACTCCACCTTCTTTCCTCCTCTATCTCTGCTTGAATTTTCTGCCTTGCTATATTCTGCCCTGCCATAGGCCAAAGTAGCTTCTTTATTAACCAATGGTAATAAAAACATATTTACAGCATACAGAGGGAAAGAACCTTATGCATCAGATTTTATGATCTTCATTCACTAGATAAGGAAACAGCTCAGAGAGCTCCCACATCACTGACAGATAGGGGTTACAGAGGTAGCTGTAGGGCTACCTGTGGGAGCCCAGATGGTAACTACACTGCCTCCTGCCTTCAGATCCTACCTGTAGACAATAGGTAGGCAATGACAATGATAGCCATTGTCTCCCTGGCCACGAAAGCAGCAGCAGCATGTGTTCTGCCTGATTTAAGCCTGCTTACCATGTGTCCACACTGCAAAACACATTAAAGATGTCACCCCTGTGGAAAATCCCTTCTGCGCCCTCAGCCCTGTCTCATTTCCTCCTGTGACATGACAGGGTGAAATTAACATTGTAACCTTCCTAGGTAGATGTCTATCTCACTCATCACCGAAGTCAGGGAAGTCTATGCTCAGGGTGACAGGGGGGCTGGCACATTTCCCAGGAAGGGGATGTGTCAGGCTAATGGAGTGCAAGGAGAAAGAAGGTGTATTTTCTGGCTGTGAGGCAGCAGATGTTTTGTGCCCCTGCCCTTTCCTTATTTTCAGGCTTCTACTTTGGGTACCACATTGTCTCAGGAGCCATGGCTGGTGGATGGTGCTAAAAGCTGCCCTTCTGTATGCATAGCACACACATGGTTTCCATGGGTACATCTCAAAAGAAGGATGCTGCATTTCCAGCTCTTGGTGACCTTAGATAAACAATGGTGTCAGATGTTTCTGAGAAGTCCACAACCTTCCTTCTGCCTCCTCTGATGCTATCTCTAAGCACCCCCTCAACCATGCAAAAATCAGCTGAAATGAAAAATTGGGTCCATTAAGCTTTTACTCTGTAGGACAAAACTTCATGTTTATTTAATAAGTTCACCTCCCTTTTCCCGTGTGTGTGTGTGTGTGTGTGTGTGTGTGTGTAAACCATGTCTATCAAGCTGGCTTAGAAGTACAAAGGATCTGAGGAGAGCATTCTGCTGAGGGACTGCTGAGGTTCTCTAGATATCTGGTGGTCTCTTGCTTCTCTGACTGCAGCACTGTTCATACCAGAGCTTGAACAGTTTGGTCCTCAGCTCGCTTGCTCACTCATTCAATACTCACTCACACTCACTCACTACTTGCTTGCTCGCTCGCTCACTCACGCTTGCTTACTCACTCATAGCCACTTAAGTCACACACTCACTACTTGCTCACTCACTACTCGCTCTCTGTTGCTCACTTGCTTGCTCACTCAGTCACTCACTAGCTTGCTTGTTCACTCACTACTCACACTCGCTCACTCACACTCTTGCTCACTTACTTACAGTCACACACTTACTACTTGCTCACTCACCATTCACTCTCTCGCTCACTCACACACTTGCTCATGTATTCACAGTCACTCATCGACTTACACTCTCACTCGCTCGCTTACCACTTACTTGCTTGCTCATTCACACTTGCTCATAGTCACTCAGTCACTCTCGCTCGCTCACTCACTCAGTCACTCTCTTGCTCACTTACTCAGTCCCTCCCTTGCTTGCTCGCTCACTCAGTCACTCTCTTGCTCGCTCACTCACTCAGTCATTCTCTTGCTCGCTCACTTACTCAGTCACTCTCTTGCTCACTTGCTCACTCAGTCACTCTCTTGCTTGCTTGCTCACTCACAGTCACTCATTCATTCGCTCACTCGCTCGCTCACTCACTCAGTCACTCACTCACAGTCACTTGCTTGCTCACTCAGTCACTTGCTCGCTCGCTCACTTATGGTCACTCATACGGTCCCCTATCCCTGAGGCACACCTAGTCTACGCGGGGTCCTTCTCCATCACCTGGGAACACAGAGGACACACACGGACAAGTTATGTCTGCCCTGTTGTTCTGTGCGGTCAGCCCAGGAATGCCAGCTGAAAGCATGGATCTGGAGGTCGAAGAGGGAGAAGGGAGGTTGTGGGTACAGGATGGATGAGTTTCTAATGCAGGGAAACTATTTAGATCATGGTGATGTTCGACCCTTAGGGGCCTCAGACTGGGGAGGGTGGCCCGTGCACCATGGAAACCATTCACAAAGGACATGAGGCCAGGGCATTGCTTACTTCTTCTGGGACAAAGTTTCTGACAAGAGGCTGCTTTGGCTCACAGTTCGAGGGGACATAGTCCATCATGGAGGGGACATCATGGCTGCTGGGGATGAGGTGGCTGGTCACATTATCTTGGTAGAGGAAGCAGACAGACAGATTACTGTTCAGTCCAACTGCTCAGCATTACTCAGCAGTGTGGCTGCTGGATGGATTGTGTGCTTATTTGTTTTGATATTAGGGGTAGAACCCAGGCCTTGTGCATGCTAGGCAAGTTCTCCACCAGTAAGCTGTGTCCCCAGCATGGTAGTTCTGTTGTCAGTGTTTTGAGGACCCTCCAGTCTGTTCATCAGGACGACTATAGAAGTCTACGTTCCCACCCACAATATCCTGTCAGAATAAGTCATGGATTTTCTTCACGTTCTTAGCCTAATAGCTATAAGCCAACAGTTCACTGTGGTTTCTTTTAGATTTATTTTTATTTTTAACTATGTGTACAAGTGAGTGCAGGTGCTTCTGGAGTTTGAAGAGGGCATGAGATCCCTGAGGGCTGGAGTTACAGGTGGCTATGAGCTCCCCAGCACAGGTGCTGGGAAGTGGGCAAGGGTTCTCTGGAAGAGCAGGTCATGCTCTTAACTGCTGAGCCACCTCTCTAGCCCTTTCATTTCCCCGATGATGAATGATGTTGAACACTCTTCATCTATCGGTTCACCATTTGCCTGTGGTTTATGTCTGTTCTCACCCTTTCCCCACTTTCAAATCAGGTTAAATTTTTCTTGTGTGTGTGTGTGTGTGTGTGTGTTTTGTTTTGTTTTGTTTTTGTATTCTTTGAGTCCCTTATATATTTTGATTATCAACCCTGGACCAGCCTAGTCCTTTCTCAAAGGGATGTGTGAAGGATGGGTCCCCACATCTGTCGTCCTAACCTAACCCCAGGTAAAGACATGATGAATGCCTGGGGTCTCAGAGCCTGTCCATTTAAGGCACAGGCACACGCCAAAGAGATTCCTCTGCGTGGAGCCCAGCCAGCACTGCAAGCTGCCTTCTGTGGTCTTTCATTTCCTGAGGACTGGCCCCGCTTCCCCAGTCAGCTTGCTGGCCCTCCAAAGCTATAGACCTTGTCTGACTTCAGCGTAGCAACAGAGCCTTGCGTGGGGCTGAGAATGGAGGTGGGCCTTGGGGACATTTTCTGATTTAGTTAGGAGGTTTCTCTCTGCCCTTTGATCCTGTGTGCTCTGTGTCCCCCGCCCCAGTCCCCTGAGCACTGCAGTTAGAAGCCCCCAGCTCACTCTGGGGGGGGTGAACTTCCAGCAAATGAGAGCCTTCCTCCCCTCCCCCACCCCCAATCACTGTTCATGTCACAAACTGATGACAAAGCCACGTTTAGCAAATCCTGCAGTCCCACTCTTGACACCTCCCGCACAGAAAAGCATTTGACAACTGGTTCCTATGGCAACGGGTTTCCTTTGAAATAATTTCTTGTTCGCCCTTCCAGCCCTCCACCTTGCTCTTCTTGAGAGTAAATGGCCAGTGTTGAAAATGAGAGGAGGAAAGAGTATTCCACCCGCAAAGCCCGGGGTGGGGTGGAGGGGCCCCGACTGGCCTAGAGAGAGAGCTCGTACAGGTTATTGTCCTCAGAGCTATGCTGATGCTCAGCAATGGGTTAAGTCTACCAAAAGTGAAGTCTCCAGAAACCTGACAACAGCATTTACAGGCACTATTTAGAGCAACACGGAAGTGTGGTGCTCTCTAATTTTGGAAACAAGCCATCTTTGCACATTCTGAGCAACAGTGTCCTGGAAGCTGCCGGCTCCCTCTTCCTATTCCTTGTGAGCCTGGGCACATAGGCAAGGTTCTTTTCTTTTGAGGGGAGCTGACCTTGCCCCTCATCTTTGTCCCCCATGGTTCCAAGCAGCAGAAAACCAAGCCTAAATTCTGCTATGGACTGATGGAGTTAACCCCAAATTCCTGAGTTCAAATCCTGGCCTTCTAGTACAATTGCATATGATTGTATGAGAATAGGGAGTTTGAAGAGGTGATAAAAATATATATATAGACTCTTAGGGTGAGCCCTAATCCGTTGTGACTGGGGACCTCAGAAGACAAGATCAGAACATCCAGAGACACTGGGAATATGTATGCACAGAGAACACCAAGTGTGTGCACAGAAGACAGCTGTCTTGGGAGAGATGGTGAAACAGTGTTTCAGGCAGGGTTGCAGCTCAGTTGCTAGAGTGCTTATCTAGCATGCCCAAAGTAGGTGTGGCAGTGCTTGCCAGCAGTCTCAGCCCTTGGAAGATACAGGCAGGAGGATTAGGGGTTCAAGGTCATCCTAGGTCATATAACAAGTCTGAGGCCAGTGTAGGCTGCAAGAGACACTGTCTAAATTTTTTTAAAGCTAGATGATTGTAAATTAGATGGTCACAAACCATAGACATTTATTTCTCAAACTTGGAGGCTTAAAAGTCCAAGATCAAGGTGCTGACTGATTCAGTGCTCAGTGAGGATCAGATGCACTTTCTGGCTCACAAGATGGCATCTTCTCACTGTGTTCCCAGATGGCAGAAGGGCCAAGGGTGCTATCTGGGGTTTCTTTTATAAAAGACACTAATCCAATTCATAATGGCTGTACCTTCATGACTTTGTCATCTGCCACAGGCCCCAAATGCAAATAAATGCCCTCACACTGGAGGTTAGAATGAATGAATGAGGAATGAATGAATGAATGAATTGTCCTTCTTTCCTCCTTCTCTCCCTCCTCCTCTTCTTCTTTTGAGACATGGTCTTAAGTAACCTAGGCTGTCCTTTAACTTTCTACATACCCTAGGCTCATCTTGAATTCTTGATTCTTCTTCCTCCATCTCCCAGTGTTGAAATAACAGGTGTGTGCCACCATCCTGATCTTTAGAATTTCAACATGGAGTCTGGGGACAGACAAGGTGAGAAGAGCAGAAACCAGCCCTGTTGATACTGTACCTTGGGCTTCCCACTTCCAGAATTGTGGGAAATAAATGCCTGATGTGGAAGCCCCTCTGTCTGCAGCGTTTTGTTACATCCGTCCAAACTCATTAATGTAGCTTTCCCAGAAGCTACACTCTCCATTTGTCAGACCAGCATTTGGGACCATGTCTGTAGTCATTCTACTTTTGAGTCCTTCTCAGGAATAGGTGGTCCTCCAGGCATTGGGAAAATGCATAGACTTTGCCTTCTGATGGATGATGTTCTGTGGCTTGATGTGCCCAAAGGTCTTGTTGACTCATGGAATCCTCATAGTATTCAGTGAAGCCACTGGTAGATGCCCAGCCAGCTGCTGGTACAACTGCATGATGCCTCTTAGTGACATGGGACCATGTGCTTGAACTCCTTCTGCCCATCTACCTCAACCATGTTTGTCACTTTATCCCATGATGGGGTCCCCTGAGCCTGGGAGCCATCTTGGTTTTCTTTGTATCTCAGCCACTGGCCAGATACTGAATAAATATTTCTAGCTAAACCAACATATATTTCAACTAAGGTTTGGGGGACTTCTTGACTCAAAGAGAAGCAAGTTGGTCCTTTGTTCCTGAGGAGAAGACAAAGGCTTATCGAGGTTGAGTGACTTGCCCATGACCCAGAGACGGGAGCCAAGCTCCATGATGCTACATGAAAGCTTCCTTCCTTCCTTCCTTCCTTCCTTTCTTCCTTTTTTATCTCTTTTCCTCTCTCTCTCTCTCTCTCTCTCTCTCTCTCTCTCTCTCTCCCTCTCCCCCCTCCCTTCCTTCCTTCCATTTTTGGTTTTTCAAGACAGAGTTTCTCTAGCTTTGGAGCCTGACCTGCAACTTGCTCTGTAGACCAGAATGACCTCAGACTCACAGAGATCCGCCTGCCTCTGCTTCCTGGGTGCTGGGATTAAAGGTGTGCACCACCACCACCCAGTTGCATGGGGTTTTCTACTTCACCTTTCAGCAAATAAACATACAAGCCGGGGTATGTGAGCCCACACTGGGAGAAAAATGTTAGCACCCACCTGTCGTTTAGACACATTCTGTTATGGGCAGAAACCAAAGGTGAATTTCTTTGTGTTTCAGAGGATGTCACATCCCACAGCGCATTTACAAATATTTGCCTCTTTCATCCCTTCATTCTCTTCACGAGAGATTCTTGCGGCTCCCAATGTCTGCAGTTTTGAGCTCAGAGTCTACATATTCTCAGCATTCAGCACATTTTTAGAAATGAATTAATGAATAAATGAAAGCAGAAGCCGGTCTTAATTCCCTCTTCTGGCACTCCAAGCCTTCCACAATCTGGTCCCTCATCTCCACACTCTGAGATATAACCCTTTACTGCTCATCTCGAATGTGCTTGCAAAGACATGCACAGCTTGGAACTCAGCTTGGGCTCAGATTGGGCTGTACCCTTCGTTGTGTGTGTGCTGCTGATGAAGCCAGAGCCTCAAGCATACTGAGTGTCCGCTCTGCTGCTGAGCCCCACTTCAGTCCATTCTCCCCTACATTGCCCATCATCTTCGAGCCTAATCAAGCCCTCCCTCTTTGGAGGCTGGAAGCAGTAGGGAACAGAAGAGAGCAGACAGGGCCTCCCAGAATGGGCTTCGAGTTAGGAAGAAAAGCTGAAGGGGCAGGACAGAGAGGTGCAGCCTTTGTCAAGCAGTGTGGCCACGACTTCAGACAAACCCTGCAACTGAAATCCCTTCAGTTTTGTGCTGGGGGTTAGAGTGGATGGTAAGTTGCTTTTTGAACCTCACTAACAGGGAACATACATCAGCTCAAGGTCTGCTGGCAGTCTGTGTAGAATACTCAATCCCTCTTTGTTTATTCTGGTGCAGAGAAGAAGGGATCTTCCTGCCAACGACCATGTGTGCTCAGAACCACAGTTCCCCCTTTGCACCTTCTGTTCTTCCTCTCCAGTGTGTCTTATCCATCAGCATTTAATGTGCCGATTGATTGATTGATTGATTTAGAGGCAGGATCTCATTTATCCTAGGCTGACCTTGAATTCGTGGAGTAGCTAGGCTGACCAGGAGTTTCTGAGCTTCCTGCTCTGTCTTCAAAGTCTTGGGATCACAGGCTTACACACTGCAATCAGTTTCTGTGCTGCTAGGGACCAAGCCCAGGGTTCCGGCATGCTAGGCAAGCTCTCAACCAATACAGTGCCATCTCCAGCCCTGTGCTGATTTTGTATTTTCAAACCAGAAAGATGGACATCTGCATTGTCTATCATGGAATATCTCGAACCAGAATTGTTTTACTTCTTTAGACTGGACAAAAGGCAGGGGAACACATTTTTTTCTGTCCCAAGACAGCAGGTGGTACTGGACCATAACTCCTGATAGCAAGGACCATATGTCTCATCTGTGCTGTCACTGCTGCCTGGAGTCCCCTTTCCCGACTATGACAGTCGTATTTCTGACTGGGCGGGGGCACCTAGGGCACTGGATTTACCAGGAGAGTGTAGAGGAACAGGATTACGTAGGAAAGAGAGCTCTGAGAATCCACCCAGGGGCTGCACACTTCTGCAAACTGTTGTTCATACATGGAATAGAACTCTCTTCACCGGACAAGGAAGCCGAGGAGGGTTCCCCTCTGAAAGTTGAGCATGAGAGTGGAGTTCACACAGACTGGTGATGTTTGAGCTATGACAGGGACAGAAGAGCGAGGCCTCTTTGAACACCCTCATTGCTCAGTTGAGATGATACGAGGGTCATATGTTAGTAGTAAGACTAAATTGATCCTATTCGGCTCTTTCTGATTCACCTTAAAAACAAAGCCAGGTGGTGGTGGTGGTTGGTACATACCTTTAATCCCAGTCAGAGGCAGGCAGATCTCTGCAAGTTCAAGGCCAGCCTGGTCTACTGAACAAGTTCTAGGACAGCCAGGGTTACACAAAGAAGCCCTGACTCGAAAAACAAAAACAAACAAAAATCCCAAACCTCAAAAGGTTGAAACTGTTTTACCAGTAATTAAACTGCCTGCTAGAACTAACTTAAATATGCCTTAAAGTAAGAAAACAAAATTCAGACACTCAGTAAGTAACCTGACATTTACGTATAAAACGAGAAATGGCTCTTATGTAAACTTGAGAAGTACATTAAACTTGAAGTCTGGATGGTGAATAGCCATGACTAGGTCGTGAGTGTGCTGCAGAAGGAGGCATGAGAAGGAATTTCAAATGTGCCTGCACCTTGGAGTCCGAGCTCAGGAAAGGTCTGAGTTCTCCTTTTACTTTTACTTTCTCTCCCTCCCNTTCCTTCCTTCCTTCCTTCCTTCCTTCCTTCCTTCCTTCCTTCCTCCCTTCTTCTTCCCTCTCTCCCCTTCCTTCCTTTCTCTTTCTCCATTCTTTTTTGTTTTTGTTTGTTTTTGAGACAATATTTCACTATGTATCCCTGGCTGGCCCTAAACTCACAGATGTCCTGCTTCCCAAGTGCCAAATCCTCTTTTGAATACTTTCAGCTGGGGCTGGATAGATAGTAAGCCAAATGGCTATGGGTGTGTACTGCTCTTCTGACAGATCCTAGTTCAGTTCCTAGCACCCATATGGGGCATGGCACAACAGCCTGTCACTCCAGATCTAGAGATCTGGTGCCCTCTTCTGGCCCCTGAGGTCATTGCACTCGTGTGCATGTACCCATACACAAACACTCATACACATCATTAAAAATAAGAAATTAAAATCTTTGGAGAGACTGCCAGTTGATTAAGTCAGGCATACTTTAAATAAACTTTATTTCAGTAACTTGAAAGCTGACATGTATGAAGTTCTGGAATGATCCCAACACTGCAAAAACAAACTAGAATGAACTTAACTGAGAACAATGAAATGTGGTCTTGAATTACACTTAAAAAGCTCTCCAAATCAACACATCAGCTCGCATTTGTTCAGTATTTGGAAGAATGCAGAATGGCTTCTATCTCCCTCTTGTATCTAACTCTCAGAGAGAGTATCTTTTGTATCTCACCCAAACCAGAAACAGACTAGAAAGGGAATTCTGGGCTGTGGTGGAGCTCAGTGGTACAGCAGTTACCTGGGCACACCTGAGGCCCCGGGTTTGACCCTAAGATTGTGTGGACAGAATAGAAAAGGAACTCTAGGACCACGGTATCTCATAGAAAAACATGGTGAGACATGAAGTAGAGTGGATAGACCCAGACATTAGAGAGACAACTGGTTTAGCAGGGAAGGACTTTAAAAGGGTATCAGAGTATGTTCTAAAATTCCAAGGAAAGTGTGGAGATAATCAGATGGTAAATGGGGCACAAAGAGGAACCAAAAGGGATGTTGGAGTTGAAACAGAAAGCTGGACCAAAAATTTACTGAAAAACTTAACTTCAGATTAGTTACACAGCATGACAATACCAACAACAAAGTCAGTGAGGTTGAGGACCCAGCAATACAACTCCCCAAGGTGACACATGAAGAAGAAAGAAAAGAAAGGACATTGTCCCGAGGAAAAAGCACAACTGGAAGCTGCAGGAAATGTGTACAATGGAATCTTCCAGAGGGTAGCGCTTGACCGTTACTTGAAGAGGAAAACATTGTCTGAATTGGATGAGAACTATAATCTTGATATTCAAGAAGCCAATGAATAGCAAGCAGGATTTAAAAAAAATCACATCAAAGCATATCTAACTTGTTGAAAACAAATTAGAAAAAGAAATTCTAAAAAAAATTTTTCAACTAGATAAAGACACATGATGTACCAAAGGACAGAAATTAGAACCACAAATATTTCTCAGAAATAGTACAAGCCAGAGGACGAAGCAATCTTTGATGTTCAGAATTTTTAAAACTTTTAATTGTATCTTTTCATTAAATTATCTGTTTATTTTGTTGGAAGAAGCATGTGTTTGCCTTAGACTATGTGTGGCAGCCAGAAGATGACTTGCAGGAATCGGTTCGCCAACCTGGAACTCTATATTTAAGGAAAATATCCTTAAACAATGGAGAGAAAAATCAAAGCATGTTCCATACAAACAGGCTGTGGTAATTCCTTGCCACAGTCTGTGAGAAGTTATTGAAAGTGTTTTCTGGCTGAGGGAATAGGAAAAAAGTAAGAATAAATATGAAGCACATTTGCTCTCATTGTTCAGTCTTTTTGGAAAAAGTTGAAGCCAGAAGACTCCCATTTCCCGCTAAGATGGAGTATGATATATTGGATTTACAGGCACACGTATGGGTGTGTCTTAGCTAGGGTTATTCTTGCTCTGAAGAGACACCATGACCTTGGCAACTCCCATAAAGGAAACTATTTAATTGGGGTGGCTTGCTTACAGTTTCAGAGGTTCAGTTTATTAATATCATGGTGGAGAGCACGGTGGCATGCAGGCAACATGGCGCTGGGTACATCTTGATCAGAAGGTAACACAAAGTGTCTGTCTCGATGGGTGTGATTTGAGCATATATGAACACTCAAAGCCCATGTCCATTGTGGCACACTTCTTCCATCAAAGCCACACCTCCTAATAGTGCCACTCTCTTTGGAGGACATTTTCTTTCAAACTACCACAGGGTGAGTGAGTATAAGAAAAATATTTTAAGTAGCAGTTTGAAGATATTAAATAATAGGCAACAAGATTGGGCAATTAAGTCAAGTGCCCTCCACAATTACTCTGGATTACTGACTGGAAGGTACTGTAACCTCAGTGCAGGGATGTTGGCACATGCCGGTAATCCCAGCTCTTGGGAGGCTGAGAAAAGATAAGAAGAAATTGCATGGAGGACAGAGATGGTTTTCCAAAGCACTTAAGATATTTCTAAAAAATAGAACACTGAAACATTAAAAATATTTCCACTTACCAGATCCTGTCTCAAAAAATAAAAGCATCCATTAATTATATAGCAATTACTTAGAAATATCTTAAAACAAAAAGATGCTGATACTACTCTGTTCGGCCATTAAACAAATTCTCGAATAAAAAAGACTATAAAATATTTAATGGGATAGAGTGATGGCTTAGTAGTCAAGAGGATTTGAAGCTTTTGCAAAGGACTCAAGTTCAGTTCCCAGCACCCACATTGAGTGACTCACAACCATCTGTAGCTCCAGCTCCAGGTTATCTGATGCTCTCTTTTGGTCTCTGTGGACACTGCATTCATGTGCAGATTCCTGCCACATAGACACATACAGAAACAAAAACAAACAAGAATATAAAAATGCAAATACACCACACACACACATATACAATGTACACATATATTTGCATACAGACATACCATAGAGAGGCTGGGGCTGTAACTCAGTGATACAGTGCTTGCCTAGCATGTGTGTTGTCCTAGAATCAATCTCTAGTATTGTAAAAAAAAAAAAAGGTAAGATATAAAAAACTGGTACTTGGACATACATTTTAATGCTTAAATATATTTGTGAAAGACAGATAACAAAGACCAGGGATGGGAGATAGCTCAGTGATGTGAAACCCTAGGTCTTTTATACCCAACATTAGAAAAAATAAAAAGATAAGGAAAAACCTCAGATGAGAGAAAAGACATGATAAAGCTAAGGATGGAAGTTAATGCAGTAAAGATGAAGATGGTAAGACAGAACTGATTCTCCACAAAGCATCAACAAAATAGCTAAACTTATGAACACACACACACACACAGATAGATGATAGATGGATGGTAGATAGTGGTGTGGGAGGTCCTTCTGTCTATGTGTTGCTTTTATTGGTTAATGAATAAAGAAACTGGCTTGGTCTATAGCAAGGTAGAACTTAATTAGGCAGGGAAAGCTAGGCTGAATGTTGGGAGAAAGAGGGTGAAATCAGAAAGAAACCCTGTAGCCCTGCCAGAGACAGACACAGGACAGAGCTTTACCTGGTAAGCCACTGTGATATGGCATATACAGATTAATGGAGATGGGTTAAATTAATATGTAAGAGTTAGCCAATAAGAAGCTAGAGCTAATGGACCAAGCAGTAATTTAATTAATGTAGTTTCTGTGTGGTTATTTCGGGCTTGAGCTGCTGAATGGCTGAAATGACCAAGCAGACTTCCTACAACAAATTGGTGCCAATGTGGTCAACTAAAATCTGCTTAAAACCCGAGAGAGTTTGGGAAGGAATTCTAGAAAAAAACAAACAAACAAACAACAACAACAAAAAACAAAGTTAAGTATGGTTTAACATCGTGGCTCCTTTAAGAGAGAACTTACTGATTCAGGGGTAGCAAAAAAAAAAAAAANAAAAAAAAAAAAAAGCTACACAGTTTTGAAACTGCAGCTTTCTGGGCCATGTTGCCAGCACAAACTCTGGCTCTTTCAGGAGGCTGAGCATTTGAATGGGGTCAGAGTTGAGGTGGTGAGGACAGCTCCCACCAGGCAGTCTCAGAGGCAGTGAACAGACTTCCACCATGTCAGACTGGGCAGAGCAAGCAGACAGCGCCATATTTCCCCTAGCAATGCCACAGCTTAGGTTCTTAAGAAACACTTAAATTTTAATAAGTTGTCCTGGTCAGAAAAGGATTATAAATACACAATAAAGAATCTGCTGAAATTAATAGGCAGTTCTAATTAATATGATGTTTTCATATCTAAGATTAAATAGACAGATGGGACAAAAGTCTAAAATACATCTGGCTCCAAATAAAAGGCTGACAAAGGCTCCCTTGCTTGATTTGTTACTTAAATATTTGACAGAGTAAAGAGACTTACTATCTAATTTTGCAGGTGAGCATCCCCACCCAGCCAATCCTACTGTCGATATCTTTATATTTCAGATACATAGTCCTCATTATACCCTTATCAGATTGTTGGTGGTGGCAGCTGAACACTTAAGCACAGCAAAAATGTATTATTAGCAAAAACCTGGCCTATTATTTAATTATGAATGGCTGGTTGAACTCTCAAAGTAGAATAAGCATGGCTTTGGTAAGCATTAAGAAGTTCTTAAAATGTTCTAAAATACTGATATCATAAAACAAACTCTTAAGATGTCATTTCTACTTTTCCGCTTATGAAGATAGGTCTGCACTTTGTCCACACAGCAGCACACAGTATAACCATAACAAGAGCAGTCAAAAGACCTGTACTCTAAGCTTTGTCATTACCAGTCTCCTGACCTGAGGCTATTTTGTAAACTCTCTGGGTCCTGATCTCTCTGAGACTGACTATTCTCATTTTCAAAACAAATAAAATCTCCATCGCCTCCTTGCAAGGTTGCTGTGAGGATCAAATGAGAGAATGTGTGTCAAAAATGTATTGCTAAATGTAAAAATATACACATTGGGGGTGTCTACAAAACTTTCTCCTCAAAGAACAAATAGGCTGTAAATGATTAGTTGCCTGATGTCAGTTTTCCTTAACAATGTGGAGTTGATGATGACTATCATGCTCTGATCTGTACAGCAACCAGTAGTTCAAACTGACATGGTGGGAATATTGAAGAAGTCCATTCAAGAAATCAGAGAGCATCTGAGCCTTGGAGTCTGCTGAAATCTAGGTACAAGACAAAGGACAGAAATATACAACAGGAAGAGTACCCAGATAAAAAGCTTGCAGGGTGTTTACAGGCAAATTGGCTGGAGGAGAGGAATAAACCACAGATTGTTTAGGGTATGAGCTAGTGAGTGTATCTTTAGTTAAGCTGGAATGATTCTTGGAGCTATCATATTCATGGCAGTTGGACAACTTATTTTTAACTCAACCTTGAGTAAATTCTATCTCATCAAGAAAGTATACAGATACTTTAATCTTAAAAAAGCCCCTTTGTTGTAGTAATTTTTCTTTTTATAATAAAATTTTTCTTATGAAAGAAAAAATACACAATAAAGACAAATTCAGATGGAAAAGACCTCTAAATGGGTCACAGTGTTGGATAAATGTACACAGGCTTGGGAGACAAAAGAAAAAGAAAATAGACAGTTATAAAAAGAAGTAAATGACTTAAAAAAGGGTAAAGTCTTTAAAGAGACAGACAGTCATAGATTAAAAGAAGAAAGAATTAGCTACATAAAGATGGAATATACACAGTGAGTCTGGATTATGTATACTATTGTGTTTTTTTTTAATTTTTTGACTGTGAAGGAGCTAAATACAGAGAAACATTTCATTGTATAGGCTACTAAGCTAAATCTACATATATATTTTAAATTTGGGTCTAAGGATTTGTTGCCTTGGAAAAGAAGTTCTGCTTTTGTTTCCACAGAGAATGAGAACCTGTGGATTCATTCCAGGCTAATGTGGTTTGATAGACCAAGATCCCCTGAAAAGTCACCATGAACACCCCCCAAAACACTTTGCCCAACAAAAAGCAGGAAGAAATTTGGGAGAACTATGCCAAAATTCCATAAATAATTGTTTATTAATGTTTGTTTACATTTGAAGGGGGATATGCTATAAAGATTTGCTTTAGTATGGATCTTGGTCTGTTGCTGCGAGTTTAAGGTCAATCTTGTTATATCATATTTCTGCTCTTGATTAAGGTATTGTGATTGTATAGTTCATTTAAAAATGTGAGGTATTATTAAGAAATACAGGTTAATAGATAGTCATCTTTGATGGTCAAGCTTGTAATCATGTTAGTTAGATTTTCTAGATGTACAGAGATGTATTTCAGATAGATAGACATTCTTTAAACCTTTCAAAGACTACAGAATATGGCATCTAAAATGTTTAAAAACTTATGACTTTTATGACAGACACATCTGCTCCTGGCAGCACCAGTATAATTCAAAAAGGCTCCTTATGGAGTTTGCTAGCCATTTGGGCAAGAAACAGCTCTTGCCTGGACTGCTTGATGGTATGCTGTGTGAATGGACATGCAGGACCTACAGAGAAATAGCTGCTGAACTTGCCTAAAGATGAGACTATCCTCTGGGGTTCCTTCTTCATGAAAGAGTCTGTGAGACATTCTGCAGGACACAGAAAAAAGTGACTGACAAACTGCCAATAGAGGCAAAACAGTCTTTAAAATTTCTTGCTTCATGGAAAAGTCTGCTGAATACTATGGTGCTGTAGGCTAAAGATGGATGCCCCAACAGTACAGAAGGACTTTGGGTGACTGTCCAGGCCTTTCTTTTTGTTTAAGCAGAAAAGGGGAAATTGTGTGGGAGGTCCTTCTGTCTATGTGTTGCTTTTATTGATTAATGAACAAACAAACTGGCTTGGCCTATAGCAAGATAGAACTTAGTTAGGTGGGGAAAGCTAAACTGAATGCTGGGAGAAAGAGGGCAGAGTCAGAAGCCATGTAGCCCTACCAAAGACAGACACTGGATGGAACTTTACCCAGTAAGCCACTGCCATATGGTGATACACAGATTAATGGAGATG
>LOEQ01002137.1:38454-85488 GCA_001685075.1 Bramus lutescens | reverse complement strand
GGCCTCGTTCATCCCTGCCAAGCATCTCTGTGAAGAATTCGCGATGCTTCGGGGATGCAGCGGGTGGTGCCCCAACCCTCGTCCTCTCTTTGCGCCTTTTACTGGGGGAAAATAAATCTCACCGGTTCAGTTTTCTACATCCTCGAAGGAAATCCCGGGCAGGGAGAATCGCCAAGGAAATTCATTGTTATATAATTCTGTGCGATTGCACTGGCCAGCGTGTGGCCGGCTATGACCCAGCGACACGCAGATTTGAAGTCATCTTCCAAATAGTGAAGATGGGTTTTAAGGCCGGATTTGAGGGCGAGCTTTTTCTTTCCTTGTCTCTGGGGCCCTGGGACCCCGGCCTCCTTTCCTTGGTGCACAAGGACACACCCATCAGCAGGAGTGGTATAAGAACAGTTGGCCAAAGGAGGGGGCGTGTGCCTGGGGTTTCTAGCTTGGGCTGGGTGGGTGCTAACTAGCCTTTCTTGAAGCCCCTCTCCCTTCAATCCCCGGTACCAAATCCCAAAGGACTGACACGTAGGATGCAACATACAATGTTCACTGCCCCAAGGACCGCATCTGGGAAGCTGGGCAGTGGGGGTGGGGAGAGTTCCTGCAAACCTCTTGTGATTAGCTGTCTTCCTGCATGAATAAGACAATTTCATTTTGACAATATGGGGAGGGGGAAATTAGGCAACCACCAAGACCACTTTTTAAAAGAGCGCCCCCTCTATCCTTGAAATATATCTAGACCTATGCCCTAGGACCTATTGGTTCTCTCTCCCCCTGTCACTGTGGCCAGCCTCTTATGTAAGAAGCCTTCTAGAAGGCTCTAGATTGAACAGACTGATTCCTCTCCCCCCTCCCGCCCGTTGATGAGGGGAGGGGTGTGGTTTTCTTAGTGATGGCACTGACAGGTACTTCTGTGAGGAAGGGGAGGTAGTGAAGGACAGGACTTACTGCCAGACTACAGACATTCCGCTGAGGGGAGAAAAGGAGGAGTCCCTGCAGGCTTAAGCCCGCTGAGCCTCAGTTTCCTCATGTGTCCCAGCAGCAGAATCTTGCCCCATTCATTTCACCAAGGTTCCAAGGCTCTGATAGCTCTGCGTGCAGGGCAGGACTAGTAAAGATTTTTTTAATTTAGTCTCTCCACAATGACAAGGCTTTCCCAGTGCCTACATCTGAATAGAAGACCCTGCAGTGTAAAACTGAACCGACCTTGTGTTTGAATGTAATGGAAGCAATAAATACCTTCTAAGCCCAATAGTGTTTACATTTATGCACAACTGTATCTTGTTTTCTTTGTTCTGTAGCATCATGTGTCTGTTTTAAGGAAATTTTCCCTTTTCTAGGTAGATGCAAAGCGCAGGTAGTACTTGCTGAGGTTTTCTTTTGTACTAGAGTTCTGGGCTTACTGTTCTCAAGATGAATGCTGTTCTTTGAAAGGCGTAGCACAATAAAAGGGGAATGGCTCTGCAATAGCAAACCTGTGCATCCTCTCAGGTTGATGACATCACATACACCCCATCCACAGTGTCTTGGATAGCTGTGAGTCAGAAGATTCTTTTACATGTTCTTGGCTCTTTCAGCTGGATTAGCCTTTAGTTTAATTTTATTATTATCTTTTTTAACACTCAAGTGGGTCAACCATCTGTAGTTGTATTAGACTTAAAAAGTTCCCCATGTCTAATTTATCATAAAACTCTGTTTCTTACTTGCTAGATGGGTGTCTGTTTTTATAGTTCCTCCTTTGCCTATGCAATCGCTGTGATTTACCCCAAAGACAAATGAACATAGAGTGGACACACTAAGCTGAAAGCTTGTTATGGCTGAAGCCCCTGTGTTTGTGTAGCATATGCTATGACAACAGACTTTTGGTCAGTTTTCCCCGACAAAAAGTTTGCCAAGACATGACTTTCCTGCATGTGGGTGGATTTTTTTTTAAAGATGAGGTTTAGCCAAAAATCATTTCAAAAGCATTGTCTGCTTTAGCTGGAATGTTCTGTAATGGCCCCCCCCTTTTTTGTTTTCAGGTCTAAGATGTTCTTGAAAAGATGGTTTGTTTATGTAGAATGAGCTTTACCAGGTGATAAACAGCCTGCCTTGCATAGGTTCACTTTGGTTAAAGTACCTCCCCAAATTCCCCGACTTTGAGCATCACTCTTGAATGGTGAAAACATGTCTTTGGCCCCCCTCTCCTTTAGAATGGTCCTTATCCTGTCAGTTATATGTTGTGACCTTGTTCCTCTCTTTGTTACAGAGTGATCGCCTTCTGATCAAAGGTGGCAAGATTGTGAATGATGACCAATCCTTTTATGCTGACATATACATGGAAGATGGGCTGATCAAGTAAGTATGATTCAGTGCTATGCATGTATATATGCATCACCAACACATACACCTACATACACACACATGCACACACCCAGACACTGTGTCCCTAAGCTTTAGCTTCTTTCATATAAATAGTCTCAAGCTTTAATGACTCTGAGTATTACTAAGCTTGGGCTGGGAATGTCGTAACATTGGTCAAATGTGCATCTGGCATTAGTCAGGCATTGCTGAAAAACCCGAAGTGACCAATTTAGCATATTTTAAGCTCGTTTTTATTGGTGGTAATTAATGAATTTGGGGAATTCAGATTCAGGGAATTCAAAGTCACAGCACACATGAACACCCATGTATTATGTAATCGGCTATTTTGAGCAGAGGTGACACAGCCCCCTCCTGTCGCCAGCTCACATGCTTGGTTCGCGATAGGCTGCATATGCTTCAGTTTTCCTAGACTGCCGTTTGGGATGGAGTACTCAGTCATAGCACATAACGGTGAGCAGCAGCCTGTCCTGTTAAGATGTGTACCCGCTTGCTTAATTAGGAAGGGCCACAGGATATTGAGTTAATTATCGGCAACTCAGATAAATGACTGCCTAATGCTGGGATGATTTTAAGGTTCATTCTTTTTCAGTTTTTTTCTTTTAGATTTATTTTTATGTATTGTGAGTATTTTCCCTCATCTCTGCCCTTGAAAGTCGGAAGAGGGCATTGGATCTCTGAAATTAGAATTATGGATGGTTATTAGCTACATGTGCTGGGAACTGAACTGGTATCCTCTGGAAGAACAGCAAATGCTCGTAACCCCTGAGCCATCTCTCCAGCCCTGTTGTATTGTTGAAGTAGTTCCTAGAATCAGTGAGGCCACCCCATGTTGCTTGTGTATTGGGTTCTGGGTTTGGGGATTCTGGGACTCTGGAGGGTTAACTGAGCAGAGTGTATAGCAGTATCTTCATGCATTTCCTCTGGGGACAGCTCATGGGCTCTGGAGAGAGAGCACATCTGTTGAAAGGCAAACATCCCAGTGAACGACATCATTTAAATAAGCAGTGCTCATCAGACTCTCACAGCGAGTGAGTCTGGAGAGGGGCAAGCTGGACTGGCTGCGATTGCTGGGACGCTCACCCTGACCGGCGAAGCCAGAATGGGTCTTAATGTTTCCACAGTTAATGCTTTCTCCATGCGTGTTTGTCTGTAATAGTCTCAGCTCTGGGCGGTCACAGGCTATGACTTTCTTATTCCTTTTGCATCCCCAATCGTAGGAGCGCATGATGGGTCTGGCTGAAGACACTGGCCTGGAATGAGGCGGCCCAGTGCTATTTTTAGTCATGTTTATTTGTCTTAGAAATTTAACTCCTCCTTGATGAATTTTCCCTTTGGAAAAAAAAAACTGGTAGAAAAATGTAAAATTTAAAAAAATTAATTGAAAGATGAGATCTTGTCTCAAAAATAAAACCCTACAGCTGGTTGGGATGGTATCTACCTTTAAGCCTAGCACTCGGGAGGTAGAGACAGGGAGGATCTCTGTGAGTTTGAAGCCAGCTTAGACTACAGAGTGAGTTCTAGGTTAGGGCTTGGTAGAGAGGCACTGTCTCAAACAAAACACGAAACCCTCAAACACAAGTCAAAAACACTGCCACAACACTCCTCCCCCAACAGATATGATACATGTCTCAGACAGCATTGGTATTTGTTTTTCTACCTTTATCTGACTCCATGGGCACCTTCCATATTCTACGATTATTGGAATTACAGTGTTTACTTTTTACTTTTCTTTTTCCCTCCTTGTTTTGCTCTCTATACTTTTCCACCTCTGTTTTCCCTACATTGAAAAGGAAAACCATGAAAACAAATGTTGGGAGATAGTCAGGTCTAGCGTGAACTGTCCTGGGAAACTAGCTGAATGGCATGTCCGAAGAAGGCGGAGTGAACCTCATGCAAGTGTTGGGGGCCTCGTCAGTATTCCAGCTTAGGGGTCTCTGATAACTAGTCATTGAATGAGGAGTTTGCTGCCTTGTGTACGCTGTGCTTTGAGACAGGGGCCTCATTCTCCAGTGCTGGTGGGCTGGGAGCTCCCTCTGTAGCCAAGTCTACAGAACTTGAACTAGAGGTAATCCCCGTGTCAGTCTCCCAAATTGCTGGGGTCATGCGAGCCCCCATACCTGGTTTTTCCTCGTTGTTCCCTATCTGCTCATGTTTGGGGTTGAGGAATGAGTGGTGCTCCCATGGAGGATGATGGGGATGACTCCAAACAGAAGTACTCTCCACATAGTGAAGGTCTGTTGATAGTGCAATGAGGACAGATGTCAGATCCGATTTGATTCCGCCTCTCATTGGCGCCTCTCTCACCGACTGTGCTTTCTCAGGCAAATAGGAGAAAACCTGATTGTACCAGGGGGCGTGAAGACCATTGAAGCCCACTCCAGGATGGTGATCCCGGGAGGAATCGACGTGCACACTCGCTTCCAGATGCCTGACCAGGGGATGACGTCAGCAGATGACTTCTTCCAGGGAACCAAGGCAGCCCTGGCTGGGGGAACCACCATGATCAGTAAGGCTTGGGCACTGTTACCTTAGTGTGGCTCCAGCACAGCGCAAAAATGAGTTCTTTTTGCTAGATTGTAACATTGGCTAGCTGAGCAGAGCTCTGAGGGAGACCACAGAGAAAGTAAACTGTCTTATTCCCTTAGCCTCATTTTCTGCTAAGCTATGTGTCTACAGTTGAATTTGAGGATGAGTTTCTGGGGGAATTCTGAAGGGTAAGAGAGGAGGGCTTGCAGCTCAATCTTATCTGGTACTTTTGTCCTTCTTGACTTCCAGATGTGACTGGGTTATAAAAATATGGCATTTGAAGCCACAAATATTAGATTACAGAAATTCCAAAGATATTTCTCAGAGTGAAGATAGGATAGACGAAGCATTTTCTCTTTGTTTGTTTTCCAGAGAGGGTCTTATGTAGCCCAGGCTAGCCTCAATCCCTCTGTGTAGCAGAGGTTAGTTATTAGTTTTATTTCCCTGCCTCCCAAATGCTTGGATGATAGGAATATACCACCACACCCAGGAGCAAATGGAATGATAGCCTGAAACCTCCATTCCAATGATATGAAGCTCAATTGAGGGAATACTTTGTAGCCTGGGCTGGACACTGATTAACTTAGGCTACTATACTTGGAAGAAGACCTGCTGTTATCAGCTGTTTGTTAAACAGGAAAGCTGTAGGCACACATGGTGGTGCCCTTTCACGTGTCAGTCTCAGGGTTTCGTGTTCTCGAGCCAATCAAATCTGAGGTGTGATCACTGGTCATAGCAGCCGTGCTCTGGGTTTGCATGTGAACGGTTTGATTCCGGCATGCCTTTTGACAGACAAGGGGTCAGGGGAGGTGGGGACGCTGCACAGTGGCCTATCAGAGTTCTGTGTTAGAACAGGGATTTTATCCAAGAGCAAAAGTCAGTATACTGTATCACGAAGGAAGAGTTAACAGTGGGGTTGGGAAGAGGGTTCAGATCAACACGGAAAGGACCACAGTTGATGCCGTTTGAAGCCTGTCTTCCTGGGGGTTTCTCGGCGATGACTGTGGCTTTGGGGGGGTCTGTCTAGAAGGTTCCCATCTGTCTTCCTGAAGCTAGAAGTGCATTGTCCCATGTCTCCTGCATTTTAAATCACACCTGGCTCCCTGGTGTTCCCATTATCCTAGTCTTCAATCTGAAGCACTTAGGGACAGCTTTCTGTTCCCTTGTCACACCTGTGAGACAGATCCTCCAGGACTGTTCCTTGCTGCTCTGCCTTGCTCCAATCTTTTGGGTGTCATTCCTGGGAGAGCCCTTCATGCAAATTCCACCTTAGCTTGCTGCTCTGTTGGGGGGCTTGGGGCTCACTGGGCCGAATGGGCCCTCCCTGATCCCCTTTTGTTTCTAAGTAGCGCTTGTGGGCTTCCTTCCCTAGGCAAGGCATTCAATATGTCTTGTGCTGATCCAGGCGATCTAAGATGGTCACTAGAGGGCCCCGAGGAGATTTCCAGCAAAGGGGAGTGGGCATGATGGCCAGCTCTGTCTGTTGGGATGGAACATGATGGCATTTTAGTGCAGGCAGTTTGGTTCGGTTCAGCAGTAAGTGGGTTTGATGAACAGATCTCCTAGAACAGAAGAGCCGAGCCTCTCTCTCAGCAGTAGAACTCTGTATGGGAGGTCCTGAGTTCAAACCACAGCATTGTAAAAGGTGGAAAGAGAAAGTCTGTGGGTAAAAAGGTGCTCAGGGTTGCCACGCCCTACTTCCATTGCTTTGGCAGTTTGTGAAAAATACTAACAACTCTTGCCAAAACCATGGTTGCTGATGCGGGCAGGATTCCCAGCAGCCTCACTGCTCTCCCTCTGGGTGCAGGTGAGGACTCGGGATTGGTTTTTTTCCCTGTCTTCTGCTTGCTGGGTTCACTTATATTCTGCGTAATTATGTGGCTGAGGTTTGCTCTGTGAGGCAGGGGCATAGCTTCGTGTAACTCAGTGCCTGCTTCTTTAACGGGGCCCTGGCTTCCTGAGTACATGTTGAAGCCAGAAAGAAAGGCTTTGGGTGTTTTCAAGCGCCAACTTGAAGGGCTTCTGGCTGTTGTAGAAACAAGCAGTTGGGTAAATTGGTACAAAGACTGCCCCCACTTTACTCCCTCTCGTCCCTCCTACCTCTTCTAATCCCTGTCACCTGCACTGGTGGGTGAATCTTTACCTCTTTCCTTCTGGCTGTGGGTTCCCTGGCCCTGGAGGCTCCATTTCTGTCTGGCAAGGCCCTGCTGCCAGCTGAAGAAAATGCAGCCGAGTGTTCCATTGTAGAAGAAGGTGACCCATTACCAGCAGAATATATCATTAGCATCTAGCCAAGCTGCTGCTGAGCATTACACAATGGAATCTTTGTGAGGGGACCAAGTGTAGGGTGGTAGGATGCCCTTTTCCCTTTCCATCCAGGGCTGGGTGGGCAGAGGCACCAGACATAGGGCATCTGAACTGGCCCCATAGTCATAGCCGTGACTGGAGGTGGGTTATGGGGGTGGCTGGAATTTTGCATTGGGAAAATGGGAGTTGGTTCTAGCCCCCCTTCCCCACAAGGGTACCAAAATTTGAGTATGGTATAGTAAGACTGGCATAGTATTTGCATATTGTCTACATACACCTTCCTGGAGACTTTGAATAACCTCTAGATTATTCATAACACCTAATGTAATGTAAATGTTGGGGGAAATTATTATCATGCTGTCTTATTTCAGGGTGTGTTCTAGTTTGCTTGCTGTGGCTCTAAGAGCAACCATGACTGAAAGCAGCTTATGGAGGAAAGCGATTTTGTCAACCTACACTTCCAGGTCACAGTCCGTTCTTGAGAGAAGTCAGGACAGGAATCAAGCAGGAGCTATAGAGAAGCCCAGCTCACTCTTCACTCTGGCTCATGCTTAGCTGGCTTTCTTACAGGGCCCAGGTCTAGGGATGGCGCTGCCCACAGTGGGCTGGGCCCTCTCACTTAATCATTGGCCACAGGCCGACCTGAGGGAGGCAAGGCAGTTCTCTAGTTGAGGTTCTTCCCAGGTGATTCTAGGTTGTCACGGTTACAGCAGAAACTAACCAGCACAGGACTTAATGACAATAGAAGTCCACACAGGTTCGGTAAGATGCAATAAAAGAAAAAAAATGAATCTGGAGTGAGTTGAATTATAAAGTACTGAGCATGTGAACACAGAGCAGGGCATCCCTCGGAAGCCTGTGCTGGCTCCACAGGCCAAAATCTCCAGGGTCAGAAGTTAGGGCTGATGCTGCTGACCTAAGTCCAAGGCTTTTCTGAGAGGTATGGGACCTGGGCACAGTGCCCCCAAACGGCTCCTTTGCTGTGTCTCCAGCACCCGGTTCCAGACCGTTGCTTTGCGGTCCCACTGGCTTGCTTCCCAGAGCCTCCCTGGGTCTTCACTCAGGCTGGTACATTTTGCCTCTATATCCATCCGATTCCTACCTTAGCTTCCTGTTCCTCTAGTTTGGCCCCAATCTTCTGTGGTTGAACTCTTTCTTTCCAAGTCTGGCTTGCCACCGTGCTCTTCCTCTGACTCCATCAGTGGTTGTCTCTTGCTCACAGAATGCAACCCAAGCTGTCTGCCCTGTGAGGCAAACCTGCTGACTAGTCTCGATGTCTGTCGGCTCCTTGACTGTCCTTCCTTCTGTCTGTGAGTCTCCTGACCGCCTTTGAGGTTCAGCATAGGTACCCCCTCCCTGAAACCTGTAACTTCTCTGTACTTTGGCAAAAGATGGGCTTTTATCTCATACTTTGTGGTACCTGGTTTCATGTAATTTATCCATTGAAGCCCTCTGTTTTGTTTTCAAGTTTCCCACCCAAGCAATGTCAGTGCTAGGAGGGATGGATGGATGATGCATGCATAGATGGATGGATGGATGGATGGGTGGATCATGCATGCATAGATGGATGGATGATGGATGGATGATGGATGGATGATGGATAGATGATGGATAGATGGATGGATGATGCATGGATGGATGATGGATGGATCATGCATGCATAGATGGATGGATGGATGGATGGATCATGCATGCATAGATGGATGGATGATGCATGGATGGATGATGGATGGATGATGGATAGATGATGCATAGATGGATGGATGATGTATGGATGGATGATGCGTGGATGGATGATGGATGGATGATGCATGCATAGATGGATGGATGATGCATGGATGATGGATGCATAGATGGATGGATGATGCATGGATAGATGATGCATAGATGGATGGGTGGATGGATGATGGATGGACGGATAAAAGAAAACTCCAAGGGCTCTTGATTTGAGTGATGCTGCATGACTGAGTCGTGAGGGTTTGTGAAGTCTGTGTCTTGTCTTCAGTATGATGGCAGTGACTGCTCCTTTAGTGCTCCGGCCACCCCCACCAACACCAGTGCTGTGGTCAGCTCTGCCAGCAGTTCTGGAGAGCCCAGAGCTTAGGCGTATCAGCCTGTGGTTGTGGATGGGGCAGGCTCTCTCCCGGAATTGTCCCTGAATAGATGCTGGAGCTGGAGACGATGGTTTGCATAGCTAAGAGAACTTGCTGCCTGTGGACAGTAGCATGACAGAAGCCGTGCGTCCCTAGGGACCCTGGTGGACTCAGAAGCCTTTCCCAGGACCCTTTGTACTTGTCCCAGCTTTTTCTGTGGGTGAAGGAAGATTGAGGGGACGTGGCTCAGGAGTACCACTGTGGTACATCTGTTGCTTGTCATTTGCTCATCCGCGTGGCATTGGGTTTGCGTCTTGCCTGTGGCAAGCCTGTGTGTGAACACAGAGAGAGCTGAATGTGTCTGTAACGGATACTTTGATTATTCCCTTTGCAGTACTCACTTGACTCTGGTTAGAAAGTGTTTACCAAATACCCAACCACATCACACTGAAGTTTCCAAGTCTAGGACCAATGTTGTCACCACAAAATCTGCCTGTGGTCATGATTAGAAAGCCACGTTATCCCACATACTGTCTGCGTGGACGCGCCCCACCCCCCTTCAGCGTCTTATCTCTCCCAAACCCTAGATGATTTGCCTAAGGCCATGAAGGTCTTCTCTGGACTTGCTCAGGTGTCACTGGGTGGCTGTCTGGATTAGAAGGCTTTTGTTCATGACTGTGCCAATTGCTTGATACCTGTTGCTGAGGAGAATAAAGAAGAACATTCTGGAGAGCCTTAGAGCCCTTCCTGAAGGTCTCGCGCTCATGTCTCATGGGAATTTTCTCTCTGAGGGGCAGTTCTATCCCACAGATCCATTTCAGGGACATTTCAGGACATTTCAGGGACTGGTGGAGTTACCACGATCCACCAGGGTTTCCTTGTTGTATCCTGGTTCTGAGAGTTGGCAGTCCAGCCTTAGAGATCAAACCAGCTTAGGAAGAGATGGTCTTCATTCACTGAGACATTGCCCGTCTCCTGGATCTCCATCTCGATTCTGCCCATGGGTGTTGTGTTGCACACGGATCCGGGCAAGTCTGAGCTCCTGGATGCTTGCAGAGCCTCATCTCCGGTTTTTCCTAGGGTGTCCAGACACGTAGGAACTTCCCTTCAGTCTAGTTAGTGAGAATGATGGCAGGGGCCAGGAGGAGTGGGGGGCTGCAGAGAACATGTTGGGGCTATAGTCAGGTCTCTCCAACCCTTGTATGAATGAGTGCCAGGCTTCCATGGCTCAGTGTCCCAGTTTCAGGGTTCCAGTTGGTAGATAATGATTCCATGACCCAGAGATCCCTGTTCTATATCCCAGCTGAGTAAACTAGGCAAAGACTTCCGGAGGGCAGGGCTGGAGCTTGGGCCATTTCTTTATGCCCGTGGCTTTCCGGGAGCTGGCAACATTGGCTCCTTGGCCGGTTGCTTTACAGTGGTCTTGTACAGCCATTTGTCCTGCACCTGACAGAATTGTCAGTGTAGCTCTAGAGGTGGGTGTTGGTGGGCTGTGGAAGACCTGGGTCCTTGCCCCCATTTTCTCTTATCTGCCTCCTGTTGGTAGCCACCCCACCCCTTCAGATTCTGGAGCATCCTAGAATCTGGGGAAGGGCAGTGCGGAAACCAGCCCCTTCACCACTTACCTTCCTTCCACAGTGCAGTGATGCTGCAGCTGTCCCTGGCCAGCTTCCGTACTGGGTCACAGGGTAGAAGGGGTTTAGTAAATAGAGGCAGCGTGCTTAGTCACTTCAGGAACTTCACTCTGCTTAGTGGCCAGCGAGCACCCCTCCTTCTGCTCAACACAGGAGCTGGGAAATCATGAAACTGCTTCCCATGCAAGCTTGAGGACCTGAGTTCATTCCCCAGAACCCACGCAACAAAAGCTGGGCGTGGTAGGGAGATTCGTACTTGTAATCTCAACACTCTGAGGAGACTGGACAATTCTTAGGGTTTCCTGGCCAGTCGACCTAACCTGCTTGGTCTGTCCCAGGCCAGTGAAAGACCCCATCTCAAACACAAGGAAACAGACATGCACACATGCATGTGCGCGCACACACACACACATACAAACACAGTGGAGAGCACCATAGGACCAACATTAGAGGTTTCTTTCCTTTGACTTCTGTATAGGCTACCTTTCTATTGCTATAATAAAATACTGTGACCAAGGTAACTTAACGGAGAAAGAACTTATTTTGTTTTAGTGGTCCAGAGCCATAAGAGTCCATCATAGTGGTGAGGCATGGCAGTAGGAAGGCATGGTGGTCGGAGTCAGGAGCTCCTCAGCCATCACCACATAGCAAAGAGGGTGAACTAGAAGTAGCTCAAGGATTTAAACACTGAAAGCCTGACCCCTTCTTCCAGCAAGGTTCTACCACCTAAACCTACCCAAACAGCACCACCAACAGGGAACCAAATATCCAAATCCCTGTGACAATGGGGGACATTTCTCATCCAGACCACTGCAGGTTGCACGCATACCTCTTCATTCAGAACACACACACACACACACACACACACACCTGCTCATACAGTATACACAAACAATAAATGGTGTGCAATGGTTGAAAAGACAAAACTGAGTGCCTTAGGGACTGGTTGGCCAAGGATGTGTTATTTTTTTCCTCATCATTGATAGCCCTGGCCCTAAGTTTCTCCCTTAAGCTCCTTTCATGTTCTTCTTTTCCTCTTTGAGTAGCCATTTCCCCCCATTTCTTCCCAAGCAATGATCCTTTATTTCTTAGGGTTTTGAGGGCTCTGCCTCAGACTCGTTGCCATTGATGGGGGAAGCCATTTATTCAAATCCTTTGCCATTAGTCAGCCTCACTGCTGTGGTTAATGGTGAAGGGGGTTGCAGCGAGTAGAAATTAAGCCCTTTCGGGCTAACCCATTTGGGAGGCTGCCCCTTTAGAATGTGACTGAAATGCTCCCCTAATGATAGAGCAGATGCTGCCTGAAGTTGGGTTGTGGTGGCTCAGGCCCCTCTCCAGTAGAGGGAATTTTGTAGTGATCTCTGGCCAACATTAAAAAGTATAATTGCACATTTGGGCCCCCTGGGGAGTTTTAAACAAACTCCAGGCACAGAAACTTCTATTTCTAGGTGGGTTTAGCCTTGCTAGTTTGGAAGCTTCCAGCGTCTAAGATCTTGTTTTAACAGTCGGGCTTCTGATAAAGTGGAACGAATGGATGTTCAGGAGGTCTCTAGAAGCCGGGTGCCCCTGGGCTCTTCCTTGCTCTGCTCTCTCTTTTCATCACTGCTAGGACCTGGTTGTGGGTGTGGCTTGCAAAGTCGCTTTTCCTCAAAAATCTTAGGAAACCAGTGGGACTGAGCCTCCTGATTCTGTTGCTGTCCTTGGTGTCTGGAAGGTTTTACTTGGCTCCTTCCCCATTGCTGGCTAGGACTTGGAGTGAGTGGGAGAGGCAGTGAGCAGGGTGGGGGTTAGGTTGAGAGGAGTGCGGGGCAGAGATACATTAGGCAGGGTGACTGCCATCCCCAGGCCATGGGCCACCCGCTGTGCTGTGATTCTGCCAGAAGCCTACTGTCTTAGGGTTGCCTCAGTAGTGTTTATGATCTAGTCTCCCTCTAATGATAGATCAGGACTAAAGTCCATCCTTGTGGGGAGCCTGCATGCAAGAAATCAAAAGATCTTGGTTATAACATAGAATCAGTGAATTCAGGACAACCAATCAGATCCTCTATCCCGGCTCAGCTCTTGTGGCTAGGTGCAACTCACTGGCCCGCTTCAGAAGATGAGCTTTCTGTGACAGGAGAGCACCAAGAATCGGACCCAAGTGTGGTTTCTCTGGTGGTGCTTGCTGTATGGAAGCCACTGTCCTAATGCATTTTTAGGTAGCAATTTTACATCTGTGAGATTGACAAGGCTGTTATTTCTTATGGTTATGTACAGAATCAGTGAGATTTGTGGGCGTTTTTTGTACCATGATATTTACAAAATGGTTATTGTGATAATTCTGGTGTGTGTGTGAGTCTCACGTCGCTTGCCCATCTTCATCTGTTAGTCTGGCCCGTATTGCTCATTTATGTATTCATGTATGTATCTATCTGTCTACCAGTCATCTGTCTTTTTTCACCATCTATCTTTTCTCTATCATCTATAAGTTGTCTATCATATATCTGCCATCTATCTAACTCTATCTATCTATCTATCTATCTATCTATCTATCTATCTATCTTTCTAATCTATAGATAAGATCCATCTATTTATCCACCTACCTACTTACTTCCTTGGGCTACTATGACAGAATACCATATGTGTGCCGTTTACAGACCACAGAAATGTATTTCTCACAGCTGTGGATGCTGGAAGTCTGAGATCAAGGCGCTAGCAGATTTGGTGTCTGCGAGGGCCCGCCTTCTGAGTCACAGCTGCTTGTCTTCTCACTGTGTCTTCACACGGTGGAAATGATGGGGGTTTCTCCTGGACCTCTTTAATGAGAGTGATAAGCCCACTCATGGCATCAACACCTTCTAAAGCCCCACCTCCTGCTACTATCCTTCTGGGGGTTGGGATCTCTATTTACGAATTTTCCAGGGACGCTACCATTTTTCAGGTCATAGCTCACTCTATGACCCATCCATCTACATCTGTCTATCTGTCTGTCTGGCATCCATTCATCTCTGTTATTTAATCTGTCACATATACATCATTCTAATGTGTATGTTGGCATTTGTCTAGCTAATCTATTATGTTATTAAATGTATCTATTCCTAGCTATAATCTATTGAGTTGCCCACTTATATGTTGTCTGTCATTCATCAGTCATCTGTCTTTTCTGGGAGGATGCAGAAGGATGCAGTCACCTACCACCTGGCCATGTGTGTTATTTCATGGTACTTGATGGACCCTAGTGCATCAGGCAGAGAGCTCAAAGTCTGTTTTATGTTCAAGCCTACATAAAGCAGTTCCTCTTTTGAACACAGCAAGAAAAACAAGGACGAACGAAAGTAAAAACTGTAGCTTTTACTTTTCTTCACTCTGGGGTCTGTATTTTCTTGGCAGCCCATTTGGCCCTGTAGCTCTGAAGTTGTGCCTCTCGGACATTGTTCTTAGTGGGTGTCAGTTCTCAGCTGTCTTTGGAATTCAAACGAGGCTGGTGCTGTGCTTCTTCTGACCTACTGTGCACACTGAGCTCTGAGATTTTCATAGTGGCTCTGCTACACAGTCTGTATCCTGGTGTCCATTTTTCCCTGAGCCAGTACCCATATACCCCGCTCCACCATCTTGCTTTGTAGCTTGCCGAGGATTCCAGGCCACAACCCTGAGTGTTTCCTCTGCCAGCCTTGGTGACAGTTCCTTTCCACTGGGTATTTTGGCTAATGAACCATTTAGTCACATAATGCCTATGACTCAGGGAAGTGGGCCTGGGCAAGACCTGCCAGAAGGTAGAGCTCCTTTCCCTCTGGATGGGCACTGGGAGCCTCGGCTTCTTGTTTCATAGCATCACACCAAGGGACCACATCATAGCTCCCAATATCTAAGCACTTATCTCCGTGCTGTGGGTGGCCTGTTCAGGAAGAGGCATATGGCGGGTACCTCTCCTGCTTCCCTTTAGCGGTGGTCGTTACTCTCATTATTAATTCCGTGCTTTAGTTCCTATCAGCACAGATCATAATAGGTAGAAGCCAGGCGGAATAGAGCCACTGTAAAACCCAGGAGTCCCCAAAGCCCTGACAAAGTGTTCAGGGTTACTCTGAAACCTATTGTGTGGGGGAACGGGTTGTGAGCATTTAATATTTTGAAAGAAAAGAAACTTTCGCTTCAGAGTGGGAACTGACAAGAAGTCATAGCTTAAGAAGTTTTGGTTGTGTATTGGGTCATTTTGTGCAACTTCATGGAACTTCTCTGAGGACAGACGTTTAGGGTCCTGTCCAGTGGATGCACTTCCGTCTCTATCTTATTAATGCAACGCTGGGACTGTCTCACAAGCAAGTCAGACACGTGTTGCTGGACCAGTAAGGCGCTCTTTTGTTTTGTCTACTTGTACTCTGATGAACTCTGATGAGAAATGGCCTTATAGATGCCCTCTGGACTCCTCTGCAGACCCGGCAGGAATCACAGGCAGATTCTGTCCTTGTCACAAGACCTGAGAAGAAAGTTCATTAGCAAGTGCAGATAATCAGTTCATTGCACTGAGATTCTGCAAACCCTAGGCCTTCATTTCTGGCCCTGTCCTCCCTTTGACCTTGATGGTCAAGAGCTGATTATTAGGCTAGAACTGAAGGAATGGGAAGGGGCCCAGAGGAGCCATGGGACTTTGTTACTCTGGGCGTAGATAAGGACTGCAGTTCTGATCCATCGGCGGATCAGTGCCCGAGAACTTGGTTGTATATGCGCATGCGTGTGCACGCATGCGTCGGCATGTTACTCAAGTACCATCTTGCCTTTTTNTTTTCCCTGAGACAGGGCTTCTTGGTAGCGTTGGAGCCTGCCTTGGAACTAGGCTGGCCTTGAACACCCAGAGATCTGCCTGCCTCTGCCTTCTGAGTACTGGGGTTAAAGACTGTGCACCACCACCACCTGACCTCATGTCCGAGTTTTTTATGTGGAATCTGATGATTGAGCTTAGGTCTTCATGTTGTAAGGCAAGCACTTAACCAACTAAGCTGTTTCCTCAGCCGAAAGTATTTGTGGCTTTATTTGTTCATTCATTCATTCATTTATTATTATTATTATTATTATTATTATTATTATTATTATTACTACAATGTCTGTGAATGCCACAGAAACCCTGAACACAGCCCCTGCCTTGAGTTTGCCTGGAGGATTAGACCCTTGTCCAATCCCCCAGCAGCAGGAAGATTCTGGTGTTCAGGCTTTGTCCTGCATTTCCAACCAACCATCACTTCAAAGTGCCTTTCCCTTTTCTGTAATAGAGAGGGAGAAAATGACCAGTTATTGTGTACCTCTCCCGCTAAGAGGGCAGCTACACTCACGAGGAGAGGTTTGCCACCATGGTGGTCTACCCAGTGTCTCTGGTCTCTCCACAGAAGCCCTGCCTCCATGTCCTAGATTCCCCCTGCGTCCCAGAGGGCTATTTGGACTGTAGTCCTCATAGTGACTGATACCATGAATTTGCTAGTCTAACTTAATTCCCCTTGTGGGCAGCACAGCCCCTGTTCACTGTAGGGCCAGCTTGAGCCAATTGCCCTCAGGCAGGCTGCCTCCCACCCCAAGGCTCCTTGACCTTGTCTGGGACCCCTCTTTCCCATGTCTCTGTGAGGTTCATCAGCTCAGCCCTCCCTATAGCTGACTGCGAGACAGTCCAGGAAGGAGGTGTTTTCAGAAACTGGGAGAGTTTGAGGACAGGGAGGGGAATTAACAGTCTGGGGTTGAGACTGCTGCTCTCAGTATTGTTTTTTCCTTTGTGTGGCCATCCCAGGGATTCACTAAGGAAACATGAGGTGTAGTGGAAAGAATTTGAGGCCTCCCTTTCTCAAGGACACATCAAGGAGGCAACCAGGAGACCTTAGTTCTGGGATGGATTGCAGCTTATTAGCTCCGGCAAGCAGCTCCCTGTCTGCCTCACTATTCTTGCTTGTCCGAAGCCTCTCTTGTTTCGATGAGATGTTCAGGGTGTTGTAGATTAGATAGAACAGGGGTGAGGTGAGTTACAGAGGTGGGGGGAGGTGGCCCACCGGCTTCCCTTCTGACAGCCTAGCTGGTTTTTAAGACTGTCTCACTCCCGGGAGATTTGGGGATAAAATTTGTTTTGCCCAGTGACTTCAGCATTGGCCCTTGTTTTCTCGCCCGTCTCTCAGGCTTCCATCCTTTCCGTAAAGGGTTCCTCATTGCTCTGATGTGGCTTTTGCTCTGATCCAGAGGCACATTCTTATGTCCCCTGATGTCTCTCTCTTGTTAAGAGTGTTCAGCTGTGGCTGCTGGAGACTTCTTGTCTTCAGCTACTTTCTATGGCTCTAAGTAAATCCCACAGGTTGGGTGGTTTATGAAGAACAGAGGGTTTGGGGTTCATTAATGAGAGTCTAGAAGTCCAAGAACATGGCGGTGGTTTTTGGGGAGGGCAATGGGGCTCTGGCAGAGCAACAGGAGGGAGGTGCTACGTGTTGAGATGTGACCAGACTTGGCCTTTCTTCTGCTTTGTGTAAAGTCATCAATGCCATCATGGGCTCCCCACCCTAATGACATCCTTAGCCCTAGTCACCCCCTAAAGTCCCTGCCTCTTACATAAGAATTTAGAGGTGAACTTTTAAACACCTTAGCTTTGGGGAGCGCTGTGAGCTGGGGGGACACATTGAGGTCATAGCAGTTCTCTCCCCTCTCACCATCTGTAGAGACATCTTTCTTGTCTTCCCCCAAGGATGAGAATTTGCTTTGCTGAGCTCTGTGATTCACACAGAAGGGCAGCCCGTGTACCACCTCCTTCCCCACTTGGGACATCTCTCCTGCCAGGCACAGCCTCCAGCTCAGGAGAGAGTCAGGCATCCTAGATCATGGGAGGAAGTCCTTCTGCGTCCTGGCTATACCACCCATGTCGTTCTGTCTCTTGAGGGTGTAGTGGAGCTGGACACTGAACTGAGATCTCCTTTGTTCTAGTCATTTCTTGGGTGGTGCGCTGAAGAAAGGGGGTTTGGCCTTGGAGCAGGTTTGGGGTCTCCAGTGCCTTTTTCCACATTCCACACTCACGAAAACCATGAATCCGTTTTCTGTCGGTATGGATCTGGTTGTTTCGGACAGTTCATGTAAGTAGAATCAGACCCTGTATGCTTTTGTGCTTGGCTTTCTTTCTTCAGAGCATCATCCTCAGGGGTCACCTGTGCTGTGCTGTGCTGTGCATCAGTCCCTGCCCCACCCCCCAGCGCTAGCATTAAGGTCATGTGCATACTCGGTTGAGAACTTAGGTTTTAAACCTGCTTTGCTAACTCTGATGTGACAAGTTCAAGGTGTTACATAGAAAACAGGCAGATTTCTGGATGTCAGGGCCACCACAGGAAAGTGGGACTCAGAACTGCTGCCTGCATGGACAAAGCAAATGAAATTATTGTAATACTTTTTCTCAGTGCATTCCTTAACTGTTCAAGGGGACTGATGGAAGAAAATATTTGCTGATTCTTTATAGGAAATTTATTAAGCTTATCAGCTTGAAAATACATATTAAGGTTAAATGCTCCTATATAGTATAATAAGCCATAAATAACCAAAGGAAAATTATAATTTATATATCCTTTCTACAGGAGCAACACAAAACTAAGGATTTTAAGAATCTGATACCACATAGGCTACCTAAGAGAAAAGTTTAGTTAAATTTAAAAAAAAAGATTCTTTAGTTTTGCTGTAAAGAAAGATTCTTCAGCGATTACTTTTTGTAAACTCAAAAATCTCAAAAGGTGGCCCTGGGGAGAAGACTCAGCAGGTAAGAGTGTGTGTCACCCTCGCAGAGGACCCGAGCTCAGTTTCCAGCACCCATGTTTTGTTCTCCACTGCGTGCCACTCCAGCTCCAGGGACCCAGCACCCTCTTGGTGTGCCTGCATTCCTGTGCACGTGAATGCGTGTACTTCATGACGTGCATGTGGAGGTCAGAGAAAAAGCTGAAGGAGTTGGTACTTTCCTCCTACTGTGTGGATCTGGGGACTGAACAGCCATTAGGCTTGGCAGTAAGTGCCGTAATTAGTTCATTTTTATTTATTTATTATTTATTTTGCTATATGGTCTCTTTGTTGCCTAGAATGGTCTTAAACTCTTAGGCTCATGAGATCTTCCTGCCTCACCTTCTGAATTCCGGGACTATTAGGCAAACAACATTGTGCTGAATGGACTCCGCCCCCTTTCATTTTAAAGAGCGTACTTTAGTGATGAATAGTTTATACACGATGCTATTTTAATGCTGTATTTAAAATACATTTGTGTGTATAGGTGAATAGAAGAGTGGTGTAGATATTCATAAAAACAAATGACCATTGAGCGTGTTCTTTGGCTGATTGGATGACTTACGTTTATGGTTACCCATAAACTTTTCGGTTTTCAGCTGCTTTTGTATGTGGAGATGCGCTTGGCACCCTGGTTGCCCTTCCTTAGCCCTGTTGTTCCTGGGAACAGGGAGAGCATACTGTGAGCCTGTGTCATTGTGAGCACACTGGTGGTGACGTGCATGCGACACCTGGATGCTAAGCACAAGTCCTTCCTTTATCAGGCTTCAACAGCATTATCAGGCAGCATCCAGATTGGCTTCTATTCAGTCTTTCTAATTAACTGGGGGACAAAACAGGCCCATTGAGCCATCATCCCCAGTGGAAAAGGGAGGCATTGGTCAGTGTCGTGGCTGTGTCGGGCTCCAGTGAGGCCATGATATGGTTTGTGCTATGCTTTTGAATTCAGTCCAGACTCCTAGGAGGAAAACACCCATCACTTTTTTTTTTTTTGCTTTAAATTGAGCCCAGTCAACAGATGACCTCACCGAGTCTTCCTTCCCTGTGGTACTTCATTTGGAGGGGATGTAAGAGGCATTGTGCAATGTTGGAACAAACACTGGAGGACAGCTCCTTTGTTTTTCTTTCTTAGTTTAGCTCCAAGCCCAGAAAGCTGATCTATTCCCGACTGCACAGGGAACTGTCCTGGCAGCTTTTGTAACAAGGATGGGATGTTTGTCCATGTATTGACGGGGCCCTAAATACACTGTGGTTAGTGTTTGAACTAAGTGCTCCTTTTGGTATGCTAATCATGTATTATCTATAAACTGTGCCCTCAAATATAGGTGTGAACACTGTATTGTTTGTTTCAATCTGTATTTTCACAGAAGGGTCATTGTCATCAGGTTGTAGTATTTCTATGTGGACAGCAAGAGAAATGTAAACACGACCCTTCTCGTGGATTGGCACAGTGTTCTTTCCTGTTATTGTCTGTGGCCTTTGGGCTTTTGGGAGTATTCTAACATAGCTTTGTACATAGTAAATGTGTGTGTTGCTGTTAGTCCCTGCTAGAGGGAAGACTAAGTCTTTGGGTTGTTTTCTGGACAAGGAAACTTCTGGAATGAAAACTGAATTGATTGTATTCTTTGCACATGGAAGCCTTGTAGTATATGACCTTTTAAAACTTATTCTCTCCCCCCCTTCCTTCTTTCTTCTTTCTCTTCTGCTGTTCCACCCTGTCCCTTAATCTCTTATTTCTGGGAAGCCAGCACCAAATCTGTGGTCCTGTAGCTCAGGGCAACCGAAAGCCGAGACAAACAGAGGAAGTGTCATGAATGACATATTTCTCCAGCCACCTCATCTGGCAAGCCCAGCCAGTGGCCACCCCCCTCTCGAGGTGGTGCTCACAGAGCTCAGCCTGGCCAGGGAGGGTTGACCTAACCCCTTGTGGAAAAGCTTTAGGTTGTCCTCCATGGTCCCCCAGCCTCATCACGTCTCTTTACTCTTTCTGTAATTTGCTCATTGTCTGGAGTTTATTTCTGGAAGACTGTGGTGAAAATCGGGAAGTGTCTCTTCTATTTCCCTTAAAGGGCCCAAAGTACCCAAGAAGTAGGATAGGGAGCTTGCCTCCACCCCACCCCTTTTTTGTCCCTTGCGTACAGGCCTACATGCATGTATGAACGAACTTCCATATGCATGCATGTACACCACCCATGTGAACATGATCACACATCTCACTCACACACACACACACACACACACACACACACACTTCTGTGTGCACATAACCACATGGGGAAGGGAGGGAGCCAAGCATCCAGCCAGCCTGGGCTTCTAGTGTCCCTAGGGGTTTTGAAAGCAAGCATGCCCTAGCACTTTCAAAGCCTGCTGTGGATGAGACTGATGTTTGGGGAGATCTCTAGGAACCTCTAGGATCAGGTTGCTTTGCTCTTTATTAGAATGACAGAGAGCCCTGCTAATGAGGCCAGTTTGTTATCTGTCCTGATTGGCAGCTTTCCCCTTGTCTGAGTTCTCTTAACATTGGGAAGGGAATTTACCTGATCCTGACACTTTCCCCATAGGAAGATTTTTGTTTTGTTTTGTATCATGGTGTCCAGGCATGGGGGGTGGTGGGGATAGTGCAGGGAATTTCCCTAGGAACTGAGGTATCTCCTCAGCAGATCTCTGTGATTTACCCACTTGTCCTGTAAATAGGGCAGCTTCATCTTGTTCCTTGGGGTTTGGTCTGTTTCTACAGAAGCCTGTTCCTCTGAGGGGATGACTCATAGTTCCAAGCCTTTCTTGTGGTGCGGTGGCCTTGGCCTTCCCTCCGCAGAGCCTTTATCCAGTTCCTCCCCACATCCAGTTCTTCACTGCTGAAATTCCCTGCTCCGGCCACCCTCATTCCCATCCCCCTCCCCTGCTTCTGGGGTATGTGACTGGTCTCCCCAAGGGGAGCTTCACCCTTTAGGGGCTACAGCACTGGCCAGGAATGGCACAAAACAGCTTTTTTCCTCCTGTGTCAGCTCGTCGTTTGACGCAGGCTTAACAGGAGGACCTCCTGGTGTAAGGTCTTGACACATGCTGAATCACAACAGGTATTAGAATATTGTCTGTTTTACAGATAAGAAAACCGAGGCCCAGGGAGGCCAAGAACCCCGAAGTTCTACAACCAGTGAGAGAAATGTTACTCGGGTACAAGCTAGGCATTGTGATTTCAGTTCCCCAATACTATGGGAGAGACACTGTAGCAGATGTAGAAAATGAGGCACTGAGGAGTTAACTTGCCCAGCTTCCTAGACCTCATCCGGGGTGGTGCCTGGATTCAAGGCCAAACCTGTTGGTTGTCAAGTCCCCATTTCCTGCAAGCAGGAGTGGGCAGTTAGAGCACTGGGGCCTGATCTCATGTAATGCGATTTTCCTGGTCTGCTGACATTTCTTTGAATGTCATGTCATTCTGTCTTTTCAGATGAGTGAGTCCCCATGCTCTTCACTGAGCACGTGAGGGCTAAGCACATGGCGAGCGTGGGGGCTTGCAGTGTTTCTGAGAGCAGGGTGCCGGCAGGGCTGGGCAAAGCCACCCTCAGGATGTCAGAGCTAGAGGAATTCCAGACTTGACACCCCCGTTGGAATCAGAGTGTGTTTCTCTTTCTGGTGCGGGGACATGAGCTGCTGTCAATGTGGCGTCTGTTCAGAGTTTGACCCAGAGTGCATGTCTAATGGCAGGAAACAGGAACCTCACCCCTCCCTCAGCCAGGGACTTCAGCATTGCTTGGAGAAATGCTGTGCAGCCTGGAGCCTGCCTGCAGCGTCGTGAGTGAGAACGGGTTTGGCTAGGGTGCTCACCTTTGCTTCTCCTTGCTGTCTTCCCTAGGCAACAGTTGCGTCATTTTGTGGCAGGGATGGTATTTCCTATGAACTGTCTGTGCCGGGAGATGAACATGGAGCAGAGGTGGGACATGGCTTTCCTCAGTGCTGGGAACTGGGGCAGGGCTGCTCTGCCAACCCTGTCTCCATTGTGCATTCCTGATGGGTCAGTGTTAGCTGGGAATTGTCCTGGAAGCAGGTTGATAGCTGAAGAAGGGCTGAACAAGAGTCAGAACTGAAACGGCACAAGTGGCCCCTGGACCCGGCTCTCAGGAGATCATGACTCATTCTGCACAGCTGGCCTACTGAATCCTTCGTGTGTTCCCCGGGCCTCCTAGATGGGTCTTGGAAAGTGGCCAGTTTTCGAAAACAAAGGCAGCCAAGAAGGGTGAAAGGGGTGTTGTGTTTGCCCCTTTAAATAGCAATCCTGTAAACTGGGCACCAGTACTATCTGGAGTGACATCCCCTCGAATTGCTGGTGGCAGAGTGAAGCCATTCTACTCTGATCAACTGGATTGAGAACCACAGTACATCCCTTTGTGCTGACCCCAGCATCCTCTCCTCAGGGAAGGAGCTGAGGTAGGGGATCAGTTAGGAACATGAGTGTATTCATAAGAACATTATGCATCATTGGGGAATATAGAAAACCCACAAGTTGTTCCTTAGGGAAATTGTGAAATTAATGGACACCCCCAAGGATAACTCATTAGAAGATGGGTCAAGAAGATGGTAACACAACCATGCTCTTAGGATAAAATAAAGCCCCATGCCACTAAAAATGAGCATAGCTTGTGATTACACCCACATTAAATATATGTACCTGTATGACAGATCTGGGGAATAATATGGATGATGAATAGTCATTAATAAGGCAGCGGGATTATGGGTAACATTTTCATCTATTATAGTGAAAAGAAAAAAAATAGAGATTTAGGATTCAGACCTGAGTTAAATTCCATCTAATTATGCATCTTTAAATTTTTAATAATTGCACACATATATTTATTTAGTATGCGGAGTGTGCACATACATGGTGAGGGAGTGCCATGGTGTGGAGGCTGGAGACAACCTATGGGAATCAGTTCTATTCTTCTGCCATGTGGTCACCAGGCTTGGGGGCAGGCACCTCCGCCCACTGAGCTGTCTTGACAGCCCTGATTATGTAACATTCAAGACTTGCCCAGAACCTGAATTCTTTGTCAGGAAAGTGGTAGGTTGTCCCTACAAACTTCTGATATCCTTTCGATTTCGGTTGCAAAAATCTCTCCAGGTAGAGAGAGGCTGCCTGGCTATCTTATGTCAGTTGACTTTGTGGTCATATGATAACAGCCTCATGTGCAAAGCCCTCTGAGGGCTTCTCCAGATCAATTGTCAGGTCTCAAGACTTAATGTTTTTGTTTTTTGTTTTTCAAGACAGGATTCCTCCATGTAATAACCCTAGCTGTCCTGGACTAGCTCTTGCAGACCAGGCTGGCCTTGAACTCACAGAGATCCACCTACCTCTGCCTCCCAAGTGCTGGGATTAAAGGCGTGCTCCACCACTGCCTGGCTAAGGTCTCAAGGCTTTTGATGTGTGTGTGTTCACGTGTGTCTGTGCATGGAGATCAGGGGTTAATATCAAATGTCTTCTCCCTTTGTTCTCTGCCTTGTTTAATGAAGTGGTGTCTTAATGTCTCTCACTGAAGTGAAACTCACTGTTTTGGCTAGACAGCTGGTCAGCAAGTCCCAGGGACATGCTTGTTGCTGTCCCCAGTGCTGGGGTCACAGGTGTGTGACTTTTATGTCATGCTGGGATCTGAACCCTAATCCTCATACTTGTACAGCAAACATTTTGACCACTATCTTGCCAGCCACGTGGCTTGTCTTAGTTATTGCTCTGTTGCTGAGAAGAGACACTGTGACCAAGGCAGCTTGTAAAAGAAAGCATTTAAATGAGGGCTTGCTTACAGTTTTTCAGAGGGCTAGTCTTTTATCATGTGGCGGGAGCATGGCTTCAGGCAGGCAAGCATAGCTTTGGAGCAGTAGCTGAGAGCTTATATCTTACCCACAACCGTGAGAGTGGGAGGGAGGAATCTCAAGCACTAACTGGGGATGGTTTGGACTTTTGAAACTCAAAGCTCCCCTACCCCACCCGTCCAACACTCCCTCCAACAGGCTACACTTCCTCCAACAGGTGACACTTCTTAACCCTTCCCAAACAGTTCTACCAACTGCAGATCAGGTATTCAAATATATGAGCCTATATGGGAGCCATTCTTATTCAAACCACCGCATGGCTCATGGGCCACCTTTATGAATGAATGAGCTCTAACCATCCAGCCCTTGAAATCAAGCAATACTGTCTGTGGTGGAGAGAGTCATTCTGGGCCTTCTCTTCCTTCCAGAGCCTGGCCCATGCCTACTAGTTGAATCTGGTGGACCTTCCCTTGAGATCTTGACCTCCTACTGCCTGCAGATGGCCTGAGGGCTCTCACCCTTCCACATCTGCTTTTGATGAGTCAGGGAATTACTGCTTGTCATTTGGCTCATCTCTTGGAGGGATTTGCGTGTTGTAAATGACCCTCAGCGCCACAGGCAGATTTCATTAGCCTGGCCTTTGATCTGGGTTGCCAGGAGCCCATGTGTGAGCTGCATGGAAGAAAGGATTTTATGAGGTGCCAATGTGTTGAGAAGCTCTCAACCTGATGCCCCCAATGAACATTCACCCACACAAAAGGGAGTGTTTGCCCTTTTGATCCTGGGGTTCCCTTTAGAGCTCCCTGCTTTAGGGAACCTGCATGTGTTTGGAATTCAGGCAAGGGTGTGGCAATGGAGGACCATTCTAACACAATGCCTGGAAGATGGGGGCAAGGTTCACATTCCTGCTTTGGATGGGTTCCTTTTCTGTTGCTGTAAGAAAACCCCATGACCAAAGCAACTTAGGGGAGAAAGGATTTATTTTGGTTTACAGTTCAGAGACAGAGTCTGAAATGGTGGGGAAGGTGTGGCGACAGGCTGCTGGAACAGGAAGAGATGAGAACAGAGAGAGATGACATCTCCATCCACACGCAGGAAGCAGAGAGGGCGAAGCAGAAATGGGCGGGGTTGAGAACTGTCAAAGTAACTCACTTCCTTTACCTCGGCCATACCTCTTAAACATTCCAAACCTCTCCAGTGCCACTAACTGAGGACCAAGTGTACAAACACCTGAGCTCCGGGGGACGGGGGCATTTCTCATTAAATGACTACAGCAGATAGTCCACAGGGCCTGCATGTCTCCCAGCTGTGACCAGAGAGACATCCACCCACCCTGCCCACCCACACTGAGAATCAAAGGAAGGTAGGTATATGACGTTACTTTATGATGCTCTCAGACGCGATGCCCATGTGAATTGACAGGCTTGCTGTGAAATAAATACCAGCTGGAACATGACATCGTAACAGCTTCTGAGTCCCCTCCTCACCACTGATGGCTGCCGGAGAGGAGAGTGGGTGTTTCTTGAATTGGGTGCTGCAAACATGCAGGCTCATCTGGGAAAGCAGCGAAGGCCAGAGGTGCTTTAGCGTTAGAAGACAACAGACACCTTCCTGCCAGTCACCTTCCTGAAGCTTGGAAGGAATGGGTCACTTCCTCCCACCAGGCACAACCCATGAGTAGGAAGTCTGGGGCGGGGGTGGACTTCAGAGGCGGGCAGCTCCCTTGGTGTGACAGGCGCTATCACTGGTGTCCCCCACTTAAGGAGTTTATGGGGGGATTTTTGCCTGATACTGAAGAGGGAGCTGTCTCTCAACTCCAGTGTCTGGCAAGTGCTAGGACCAAGATTGGCTCTGAGGGAGATTGAGGCAGATGAAGGTCATGGGAGAGGAGGTAAGGAGTCCTGTACTACCCAGCCAGGCAGAGAGAGGCCTGCTGTTCAGCTGCTCAGACCCCGCCTGAGTACATGTCAGGAATGGGAACGGAAGCTAGAGAGCTGTGCCACCTGGGAAGTAGGGTAAAGGGTGTGAGACATCTTTCTGCACCATTTTTTAAAGCTGCGCGTGAGGGCTTGGGATGTGCTTGTCATGTAAGCGTCTGGGTTCCCAGCACTCACAGAAGTGCTGGGTAAGCACAGCAGCTCACCCTTAATCCTAGTACTTAGGAGGTGGAAACAGGGAGACCCCAGAACGGACTGGGTAGCTGTACTAGCCAAACTGGTGAGCACTGGGTTCAGGTGAGAGACTCTGCCTCAGTGTAGAGTGGCTGAGGAATGCATCTGATGGCAACCTCTGGCCTCTACATGTATGTTCACAAGGATGCACACTTACTCATACACACTTTGTGAAAACACATATACATATCACACAGCGCACAAATAAAAACTGGATTTGAGCCTACAGTGATCTCGAAAAAAAAAGGTTAGAATATTTGATTCTTTTGAAATACTATAAATTCCAAAGGGACTTTGTGTATAGATTTTTCAAGTTTGCAGCTTACTTCCTCATGTCTTAATATTTTGCTCACGTCCCAAAGGCTTAAATATGGGCTTCCAAAGCCATTGCAGGCCATAAAGGGGAATGATGTGCCAACGTATGCTGCAGTGCCCGGCCTTGGGAGCTTCGTGATAAGTGGAAGCGCCAGATGAGACACAGGAGACCACACGGTGCACACTTCCATTTTCTGTGAAATGACAGGGATCAGATTAGTGATTGCTTTGGGCTGGGGTTCCACAATCACTCTAATGGGGAGGAAGGTATGGGGAGGGGCTGCTGATGGGTACTGGACTTCTTTTATGGGTGTGTTTTAAAGCTATACGAGATAATGCTTGTATGGAAATGTGAATATAGTGAAAATACCGAGTTGGGCCCTGAACCAGGTGAATTGTGTCTTATGTTCAGTCAAGTTCTTTAAAAGAAGTAGGATTCCTTAGCATTTCTTGTAGAAATCGTGCAGGCAATAGCAGAGATCCAGTACCCCTTAGCTGAAGGGTTTGGGACGAGAAGAGTTTCAAATTTTAGAATAAGATATTTACATATATATATAATGAGTTATCTTGAAGATGGGTCTCAGGTATAAATGTGAAATTTCTATGTAAGGTTTACTACCAACCGGGTGGTGGTTTTGTATGCCTTTAATCCCGGTACTCAGGAAGCAGAGTCAGGCAGATCACTGAGTTCGAGGCCAGCCTGGTTTACAGAGTGAGTTCCAGGACAGCCAGAGCTACACAGAGAAATCCTATCTTGAAAAACCAAAAGCCAAAACCAAAATCAAAACAAAACAGCTTATTGCTGACCTTATATAATGTCCGAGTTTTTTTTTTTGTNGGCCAGCCTGGTTTACAGAGTGAGTTCCAGGACAGCCAGAGCTACACAGAGAAATCCTATCTTGAAAAACCAAAAGCCAAAACCAAAATCAAAACAAAACAGCTTATTGCTGACCTTATATAATGTCCGAGTTTTTTTTTTTGTNNTTTCTTGAGACACAGTCTCGTGTGTAGTAGGCTGGTCTCCATCTTGCTATGAGCCATTAGCCTCCTCTGTCTTCTGAGCTCTGGAATTACAGACCTGAGTTTTTAGCATACTGAGGTCAGAGACATGGGCATGTTAGGAAAGCCTCCTACCAGCCAAGCCCCTGCCCCGGCCCCTGAAAGCAATTCTGTACACTTCGGTAGCATGCCTGCAGTTTGGCTGGCACTTGTCATTTGAGATCAGTGTGGAGCTTCCCACATATGTCATGATATTTCAGATTTTGGAGCATTTTGGAGGTAGAACTTTCAGAATTAAGAACTGACAACTTATAGCCAGTCATTCTTTGGATATTCTGAGATTTTCGAAGAAAACATGTCCAGATTCAGGCCGTCATTCCAGGGCTTGCTTTTGGCTTGTCATACAGCAAGTGGATGGGCATCTATGGACTCGATGGAGATGCTCCAAGGAGAGAGTGTGAGGTCCCTGTGCCCACGTACCCTCCTCCACTCTGCATGGATAAGTCCAGGAAATCTCAGTAAACAACCACAAGGAAGGCCACCACAGGAAGTAGGCCCAACTCTTAGGGTGCTTTGACCTTAATGTTTACCCCCTTGTCAATGCTGCTTGCTGGAGGGTGACTGCGCCTTTCTTACAGGGACAGCTAACCCAGGAAGGTCACCAGAGAGATGATCTGTGAATGGATTTCTACTTTGGTTCCTCATTGAGGACCCCTGCTCCCTCCCGGAAATGGTCATGACCCTTTGTTGTGTTCCCGAGAAGCAGCTCTTCCCTGGAGACCTTCTGTGGAAAGGGAACAGTGGGAAAGTTCATGCAGGCATTTCAGGGACACGTTTGCAAGTGCCATTAGCTTAGGGGAAGCATGCCTGTTTCTCTGAAGTGCTGTGTATCACATGGCTCACTAATCAGATATTGGCACTGGCTCTGGAGGGAGGGCCTAGCCTCGTAGTCAGGGAACCTGGTTCTGTTTTTGAAGGTGGCATTGCCATTGTGTGGTGAACAGGGCCCTCAAAGGCCCGAGTGGGTTGGAATGGACGGAAATGCAAATGGAAAAACAGACTACACTCAGCTAGAATCAGAATGGCTGCTTCTCAAAAACTCACTTCCCCGGGTCGCCATCTCGACCTGTTGTTCCAGAACACGGACAAAGGGTGAGGGCACAAATCAGAGTTGATACTCAAGGTACGTCTTGTGTTCCTTGAGGATGGAGAAGCATGGCGTCACAGTGTCTGAGTCCCTTTGTGGGTCCTGTTACTGATCTGAAGGTTTCCCTGGCCCCTTACTTTGTGGAAGGGTGAGTGGAGGCTGAGACACGGCAAGCTCCTTGCTTGAGCTGTCCCAGGAGCAGGCATCCTGCATGGAGCATCCTACACAGGGCTCTCTTGGGTTCCTTAGGTAGAGAAGGAAACAGGCAGGCCTTGTGGAAAGAAGTGGGCCTTTGAAAGAAACATTTTCTCTCATAAAAATGAAAATTTTGACAGTTTACCTCAATCATTCAGAGGTCTTACCTACAGTGCACAAGGTTTAATGCTCAGCACTGGGGGAGTGTGAATATATTTGTGTTTAATGGTTTTAGGATCTTAAAGGGTATCACGGAGGCTGGAGAGATGACTCAAGGTTAAAGAGCACTGACTGTTCTTCTAGAGGACCTAGGTTGGTTCCCAGCACCCACATGGTGACTCACAACAAATAGCCTGTAATTCCAGTTCCAGGGGATCTGGTGCCCATTCTGATCTTTGTGGGCACCAGACATGCACACGGTGCACAGACTTCCATGGCAGGAAAAATACCCCTACACATAAGATGAAATACATAAATCTTAAAGAAGAGTATCCCAAAGCGGCCGTGTTTACTCCTGACAGGATAAATAGAATGAAAGAGAGCCAGTCAAGGGACAGAACGTTGAGAACTTAGTATTTATTCTCTGTAATGGGCAAATCCAAGCATCCAGTGTGTAGATATAAACTATTTTATCCAGTCCAATATTAAGATATTTAAAAGAATCATTATACTCAGTGGGTTGAGCATTATTCCCAGACTGAACTTGCGGTTCCCAGTGTTCTCTTGAGAAATGGTTTGCCTTGTTGATCCCTCAGGAAGGAGGGGTGTCAGGCTTCCTGGATGTGGGCCTGGGAGTCTGACAACGTCTAGCAGAGGCATGAGGTTATCTGAATGTTGTTTATCTATTGATGCATACACACGTAGGTGCAAACATGCGTCTATGCCTGTGCATAGGTGTGAACATGCATGGACAATAACAAAGCATTCATACAGGTCTACACACATACACACAAATAAATACACACATTTATTTGTTTTCACACACACACGTAAACATCTTACAACCTTGTTGTTGATTTCATTTTGTGTCCCCTGTTTTCTCCCTTTCTCCTTGTCATCTGTTTTTCCTGTTCTTGTTTGATGACATCTTCTTGCATTTTAAGGTTTTATTGTCATTCACTTGTTGTTCTTAGACAGGATATCACTAAGTGTCCATGACTAACTTATTCACTAGGTAGCCCAGGTTGACCTCAGACTTGTCAAGCTCCTCCAACCTCCAACTCCTACACGCTGGGATTACAGGTGTGTCATCCAGGACTGGCTTGGATATCTCTCTAAAGCCACTTCCAAGCTTTTGGGGAGGAGAGAGGCTAGAGATAAGGAAATAGAATAAAATACAACATGTAGAAAAAAGATAAAGAGAAAATGTGCCAAGTCGAGTGGGTTGATTTAAAGGGGGTTGGTGGTGATTGAATGGATGTAATATTAATTTTACCTAAAATTACCTTCATTTTAGGAAAATCAGCTTTGAAGAAGGCAATTTTCCTTATGTCCCATGCTGTCTGGTGGAAGGAACATTCCTTGTCAAGCAGGGTAGGGCAGGAGGTCTCCAGGTTTCAGCCCTATGGGTTAAATGGGAAAGCTGACCCTGTTACCAGGAGATTACAGTTGACCCGTCAGATCCAAGGATTTTGCATCTGTGGTTTCAATTAATTCTGGGTTCGCCCAAACCACAAATAATAATAATAATAATAAACTGTTTGGAAAAAAATTCTGGAAAGTCACAAAATGCGCAATTGAAATTTGCCATAGTGCAAGCGCTAGTACCAGGTCCACACAGGCAGAGTGCTGTGTGGTTCTGCATCAAGTCCTGCAAGCAAGCAATATGGAGAGGTTATGAGGTGTATGGAGGGGGTCTGGAGTGGATCCCAGATGCAGCATGCTGGGATCTGGGGATCAATTCTCAGTTTCCCTGCAAAAGTATATAGATGGATGTAACAGACTGTGTGCTCACACTAATGCAAGGGATTTAGCTGTCTGTGAAGTTTTGGCATCCTATGGGTGTCCTAGAATGATGCTCACAGATACTGAGGGTGCACTTGAACCCCGTTTGCTTTTTCAACTGAGTGAAAGGTAAGGTGTGAATGCCACGTAGTGATTACATAGGGCATTCATTGAGCTCTTCCTGTATCTGAACACTGTCCATGCCCTGGGGAGCTTATGCTTTGTACTGTGTGTGTGTGTGTGTGTGTGTGTGTGTGTATGTGTGTGTTTGCCTGTCTTTATTTGCATCTGTGTGAGTGAGTCTGGGTGTGTGTCTGTGTCTTTGTGTATCCCTGTAAATGAGTATATGTGTGTGTGTGTGTCTTTGAGTGTGTGTATATCTGTGAGTGTCTCTCTGAGTGTGTATGTGTCTCTGCGAGTGTGTGTCTCTGAGTATGAGTGTGTGTCTCTGAATGTGTGCATCTCTGTATGTGTGTGTCTCTGTGAGTGTTGAGTGTTTGGGTGAAGGGGTGTGTGTGTCTGTTTGAGTGAGGATATATGCGAGTGTGTGTGTCTATGTCTTTGTGTGAGTCTATGTGTGTCTCTGAGTCAGTGTGTGTGTGTCTCTGTGAGTGCATGTGTGAGTATGTGTGAATATATGTGAGTATATGAGTACATGTGCTACTCAGAAGCTATTGTAGACGGCAGTGCAGATGGTGGCAGTCTCATGAACTTGATGGGGTGGTGCTGTCTAGTGAAGTGCAAAGGGATTCACTGAGAGGGCCCTGCCAGAGCAAGGAGCACAGAGTGGACAGGAACAGGGTGAATCCAAGGTGTAAGAAACCCACAGGGTGGCCGTGGTTGGTGACCATGTCGGGGACAGAGAGTGCAATGGAGACCAGAGATGTCTGCCAAAGTCAGATCTAGCCGGGCCCTGGGGAGATGCTTGAGTCTGCCCTTCCTGGTGATGTGCATGAGGCCTGCAGCTGCGGATAAAGGGTCTTCCAAGGTCCGTCTGGCTGCCTGGGAGCAGGGATGGAGGAGAGTGAGGGGTGAGGCCGGCTGTAGCCACAGACAGTCCAGAATGCTTGCTGCTAGCAGAGTGATGTTTTTGTTGTTGGAGTTGTAGGGTGGCATAGGAAACACAGACGAGGGAGAGAAATTGGAATTGTCTTGTTGGAGTTTCTAGGGTAGCATTTGTCAAAGCCCTCATCAGTTGACATCATGTTCTAGATACTAGGTAGCCGTGGAACCCTGTCATTACATAGACTGATTCTTTGGGCTGGTACCTGAGTACTCCCCAGTGAATTAGTGCTGGAAAAAAAGAATTCTGTCAAAAGAATTTAGAAGCATGTTTTAAAATACATTTATTTTAATTGCCATTTAGTAATGATATTGACTTACAGGGTGCAGTGTGACATTCAGTACATTTAGGTAATATGTAATGATCAGGCAGGGGTAACTAGTGTATCTGATGATCATCTCAACATGAAGCCAAGTTAAGCCAATCACAATGTACTTGCATCTGAAAGTTTTGTTTCTTGGCATAGGAAATCTAATATTCCATTTTGGAAGAATAGTTCATTGCTTTAGGAGTTCAGAGTCTTGAGCCTTTTCCTTATTGTTGCATGAATTTGGTTGAACTTTGAACAGCTAATTTCAGTTGGAATCTTAGTGCTTTGTTTTGTGTGTGTGTGTGTGTGTGTGTGTGTGTGTGTGTGCAAAAGAGTAGCAATTCCAAAAAGCCTCATGTTATCAAGGAAGCCTGGGCAAGAGCTCTCCAGGGATTCTATAAGAGATATGTGCAAAGACCCTGGGATGCGAGGAAGCAGCCTGATGTAGCAACTGAAAGATGGTCCATGTAGCTGGAGACCGAGGGCAAGACAGTGCCGGCACAGGGTCCTGTTGCAGAGGTCAGCCAGGCTCTGGGAGAGCTTGTTGGTGACTTTAAACTACATTTGCCAGTTCAAGAGGAAGGCACTGGAGGGTTTAAATCAAGGAGCATTGTAAGGTTGGTAGACATTCTGTCTCTGTGTGATCTTCATAACAAAGTCTGTAGGTAATACAATCCCCTTTAGAAGCAACCCTGAGACCTGGGGCAGCAGAGCAGTGTTCCAGGGGTACCTGCGAGCCACCAGTGGAGCCAGGGTACAGACTGAGCAGCCTGAGTTCATCTTTGTCCTCAATATCAGCCTACCTTAGTAATAATATTACAGCAAGCTCAGCTTCAAAATGTTTTAAACTCTTAAGATGAAAGATTGTCCTTAAATTACAGAGTGGAATTACACCAAGGAAACCTGACTGGCCAGGAGTGAGTGGGGCTGCTGGCTGTTTTGGAAAGGCCTGTCGTACATGGCCCCATTCCAGTTTCAACGAGGCCTGGCTGTCTTTTGGGGCGTCTCACAGCAGCAAGCAGTACAAAGGAGGGTTTGGCTCCTCTAGCTGGCCCTCTGACACTGCCATTGTCCACAAGGACTCCTTGTCCTCGGAATGTGCCCCAGGCCTCCGGGACTCGGATTTGATAAATCGGATCTGAGGCGTTCATGCACGGTTTCACTTGCCGGCAGTTTCTCCCCGTTGGGCACTCAGCAGGCTTAAGTGCATTCCGAGACTGTGTTGGAGAGATCAGTGTCTCCAGCAGGAACCCAGGACGCTCAGTTCAGGGTTCAAGTGGGTAAGCACCTGCTCCTGACTCTCCAGTGATGACGACAAATGTCTGTTCTTTCCTCAGTTGACCACGTTGTTCCGGAGCCTGGCACCAGCCTGCTGGCGGCCTTCGATCAATGGAGGGAGTGGGCCGACAGCAAGTCCTGCTGTGATTACTCTCTGCACGTGGACATCACCGAGTGGCACAAGGGTGTCCAGGAGGAGATGGAAGCTCTGGTGAAGGACCACGGTAGGTCTTGCAACTCCACTGCAGGTGCTTTGTTCTAACCCAAAGCCCTCCTCAAAAGAGCAAGCCATGGGGGCTTTCGGCTCCAGCTTATGCTGACCACAGGGGCATCGGTTTATTTCAGACAGTGTGGCTTTCTCCTGGGCTGCCTTCTTGTGTAACAGCATTCTACTGATCGCTGGCTTGAGAGATGTGATCTCCAGGAGTAACTGGCCCTCCAAGGCCCAGTGAAGCAGTAGGCTTGTCTTTGGAGTTTTAGGGTAAACATGTCACACAAACCTGCAAGAATGAGGCTGGCTGAGGAGGTGATGAGACTCTTCAAACCTGGGACAAGCTGAAGGGCCTTTTCTGCTTCAGAGAATCCCAGGAATTGGGAGGAAGGGTTCTCAGGAAGGCCAGGGAAGTCTTCATGTACCTTGAAGTGCCCCAGGACTCCTGTCCACAGGAGACTTGGGGGGCTCAGGCAGTAGAGCTGAACGACATGGTTTTCCTGGGCCCCTTTCAGCTTGGCTGTGGATTAGGCTCTAGGAGTCACTCTTTGATATCATGAGGTCTTGATTTGTGGGGAAATACTACCAATTGTTTTGTTCTTAGTGGTTCAGCGTCAGAAACACTGTATGCTCTGAGTGAAAAGGTGGAGGCAAGTATCTAGGCGTGGAGACTGACAGGAAAAGCGCCCACAGACCCATATAAAAGGCTCTGGAGTGAGAAGCCAGCTTGTCCACAGACTAGCTGTGTGACACTGGGAAATTCATATAAACCTTGAATCTTAATAATTTCAGTATTTGTCCTAAGGATATTGGACTAAGATGTCCTGTAAGTTTCTTCCTAGCATGGAGGTAACCCCCCAGCCCCTCAACTCTGCAAATTTTTACTTCTTGTTTTTTGACATCCAAGAACTATTTTAATACAATTTAAATGGGAAAAAAAAGCTCAAAGGTAGGTAAGTTGTCTGGAGGGCAGAGGGAGAAAAAAAGAAGAAGAGAAAAGATCGTGCTGTTGGAGTTACGCTGGCATGAGGCCAGCTACATGGCAGACAAGCAGCCACCATGCGGGGAGGGACACTGGAGAAGCAGCAGAGCTCAAAGTGCTCAAGAAAGCACACTTTAAAAAGGGATAGAAAGAGGAAGTGGAAAAGTTACGTTGTCTGAGTGATTCAGAAAGTCAGGCAGACTTAATGAAGCCTCGCGGCTGCGGCTCTGAAACCCACTATACTAGAGAACTGGAATTCTAGGAAGGAAAGCTCGTTACCTCATTTAAAGGAGTAATTATTCCTCCCATCTTTTTAATGTGGCTTCAGGTGAACCTGCCTTCCAGAGGGGCAGTCCCTTGACCAGATATTTCCCTTTTAAGAGAGGAGGCAGTGTTTCATCTTCATCCAGAAATAGATCTCACTTTTTTTTCAGCTAGGAGGCAACAGCTTTCTCTTAACGGTCATTTAATGCTACTATAACCTTTTCCCCCCTTTTAAAGAGGTAACCCTAAAATCATTTCAGAATCAGACCCTGGCCAGAGCCTCCAAACATACTTCTCACATTTCTGGCTTCTAGCGAGGACCATTTTCACTTCTTGAGAATACCCAGATGCTGCTGGAATTTTAACTTTCAATTCCCAGGGTCAGTCTATCCCAAATCAGGCTAGGCACGTTGCCTGGCAACTGTTGCCTGGCATAGAGTGAAAAACTGGGATGCCCAGAGGCCTTTAGCGCAGGCAGCTTCCAGCATCCCCAGGTGGCTTGGATTAAGCTCTGAGGCTCTGAGGTTGTCAAGACAATTGTTTAGAATCGTGATGGTTCTTGGACAGGGATGTTTGGTCTGGTGCCTTGGGAGGCACAAACTCCAAGATGCTGTGATGGACAGCTGCTTACCAAACTAATGGATTTTTTTCTAATAAAAAAAGTCTCTTAAAAACCAGCATGGCTTACCAAAGAAAAGACAATTTCTTTTTTATTTTTTTTTAAGAAAAGACAATTTCCATAGTCAGAAGTTTGTAATTAATTTTCTTGTTAAAGTCAGAATAAATGCTTGCTTTCGAAAAAGTTTTTTTAAAGGTGATAAATTATATATAGGCTCTTTTTGAAAATTGTTCATTTGTTTATTTTATATGTGTGAGTGCTTTGCTTACATGTGTGTCTGTGTACCATGTGGATGCCTGGTGCCTGCAGAGGCCAGAAGAGTCCATTAGATCTCCTGGGACTGGAATTACAGACAGTTATGAGCCAGCATGTGGGTGCTGGGAACCAAACCTGGATCCTCTAGAAGAGCAGCCAGTGCTCTTAACCTCCGAAATAGCTCTCCAGCCTGAGATGCACAGTTTGATTCACTTCTAAGTGTGCAATTGCGTGGGCTCCCCCTTCACCTTGGTTTGAGTCCATCAGTGTGGGGCCTCTGGGATGGGTCAGCAGATAAAGGCACTTGCTGCCAAGCTTGATGACCTGATTTGATTCCCAGTGCACACATGGTGGAAGGAGAGAACTGACTCCCCACGAGTTGTCCTCTGACCTCCGTGTGCATGCCGTGGCACAAGCACACACCCACGAGTGCAGGCATGCATGCATGCACACACACGTGCACACACGCAAATAAATGCAATAAAACACTCTTCAAGCTATCACCACTATACACTTCTAGAATGCTTCGTCTTACTGAAATGGAAATCTGTCTCCTTAATTCCGCCTCTTCCTCCTCCAGCCCAGGTATTTCCCATCCTGCTTGTTTGTGTGACACTGACTGCTCTGTCCCTCCTACACGTGGGCTATGCAGCACCTGCCTTTTGTAACTGGTGTATTTCACTCGGTAGGATGGCCTTCTGTGTCTGTGCTCATTGTTCCACACAGCCAGAGTTCCTTTGTCAGGCTGACTGGTGTTCCAGCTCACACAGAGACCTCCTCTAGTGTGTCTATTCATGCACTGATGGTCCCTGGGTGGTGGGGTGGGGTAGTCCCACCTTCTGATTGTTGTGAGTTATGCTGCTGTGTGAATGCATTCACAACACAGGTTTTTAATTTTGTTGGACTTTTAAAGTTTCCAAGTAGGAAAATCCTAAGAACCCTGGAAACAGTTTCCAGAACTCCTGTTCCTGGCTTCCCATTTGCTTTGTCATTGTCGGTCTGTCTCTGTCGTGCTTTCTCCTCTTTAACTCTGTTATGGTGAAGATCAAGCTCAGGGCTTCATCTACGCCAGTCGAGTACTCCGCTGCTAAGCTGTATACCCAACCCTTTGTAGTTTTGATTTTTTGAGGCAGTCTCTCTAAGCATCCTATACTGCTTTGAGCTCACTCTGAAGCTCAGCCAAGCCTCGAAAGTGTGCTCCTTCTGTTTTAGCTTCCCGAGCAGCTGGGATGACAGGCACGAGGCTGCACGTTTGCTTTGTCGCTCTCCCGGCATCTCCATCTCTTTTTCTCTTCTTTTGCCCCCCCCTCCCCGACACCTCCTCCTCCCACACGGATAGGCACAGGCGCACACACCCAGGTGTGAACAGCGCTATTACTGTCTTACTGTCTTACGTCTTGATTGTTTGGTTTGGGTTCATCTACTACAGCTCACAAGTCTGCCTCTCTTCTTCCTCTGTCCCCAGGGGTGAACTCCTTCCTCGTGTACATGGCTTTCAAAGATCGATTCCAGCTGACGGATTCCCAGGTAAGAAAGCCAGCCTTTCCGAGTAGGCTCCTGCTGTTCTGTTTGGTCCTGTCAGGCACCTGGGGAAACATTCTTCCATGTGTGTAGAGCTCACTCATAGGATAATGGGACATGGCTGACAGATTTGAGTTTTGATGGAGTCATGCTCCATCAGACTCTGAAATCCGACCTTGTGACCTCTGCTTGGGATACCCGTATGGCCTGGAGCCCCTCATCACACCTGGTCTGAGCTGTCATCCCCTGCTTCTCATACCTCACTCCTGTCCTTGTGGTTGGGCTGCCTCTGTGAATGGCAGAGTGGTCAGAAGCAGCCCCCTTGAGCATATTGCTAAGTCTTGCCTACCAGAGCAGCTCGGCTGCCATTTCTCTCTCACTAAGTGGGTTTCCTTTGACCTGGAAGATTTGGGTTCTGGTCTCTGAGCTCACCCTCCTCTTCCTCAGATCTATGAAGTGCTGAGTGTGATCCGGGATATCGGTGCCATAGCTCAAGTCCATGCAGAGAATGGTGACATCATTGCAGAGGTATGGGACTCCTCTCGTATTCTTCATCTGGAGGAAAGCAAACTCAACAATATAGGACAGCTTTGGGAGCTGAACACCAGTGTGGGAATCTTGAGGGCCTGGTGTTCTGGTCCTGGGGCTCTGTTGGTAATCTTTGGCTAGTGTTCTCAACGCATGTGGCTGGTTCCCATTCTAGACACTTTCTCTCAGCACTGCAACACAGATATTCTAGATGGAGTGGAATACCCAGCTCCCACGGGGCATCATCCATATACTCAGATGTGGGCCAGGAGGGCCTCTACGTTCAGCATCCCCAGGGAAGGTTCACAACCTTCCTGATGCTAAGACCCTCCCTTTAATACAGTTCCTCATGTTGTGGTGACCTGCAACCTTAAAATTATTTCATTGCTCCTTCATAGCTGTAATTTTGCTACCGTTGTGAACCATGCTGTAACTATCTGATATGCAGGATATCCGATGATCCCCCACAGGCTGAGACCCACTACCCTAGTGGATCGATCTTTCTCAGGTGGGACTGGGGTTAGTGTTGTGCCCCTTCTCTTTTTGAGGTCTGGGATGACACCGTGAACAGGGCCCACTATCCTTGCTGGGAGACTTTTAGCCCAGGTCTCTCAGCATCAGCCACCTGACACCCAGCTCATCTGATCAGTTGGCTTTTTACGCATTACAGGAACAGCAGAGGATCCTGGATCTGGGCATCACGGGCCCGGAGGGACACGTGCTGAGCCGACCAGAGGAGGTGAACATCTGGGAGTGGGATGTGTGGCTTGAGGGCTCTTGGACTCCGCCAAGCACCCCCCTCAAGTACCTGTTGAAAGGGGGGGCTTTTTGGATGCACACTGGTCTTACAAAGAAATGTGTGCGTGTGTGCTCACGTGTGCATACTCACCAGCAATACCTCCAGACTCCAAAACACAGGCTGGAATCACAAAGCTCTTTTACATCTCTGCAACACACATGAGGAGCCTTCACCCAAAGCAGCACGCTCAGTGGAGCCTAGTGGACAGAACCATTGAAAACTGGGCAGGGTTAGCCCTGGCTACGAAGCACAGAGTTACCACAATAGACCATGAAGTCTGTTAAGTCAGAGGCTGCAGGCTTCATGTTGGAGGGGATGGAGTTTTTTTCCACTAGATTTTTCACCTTACAGTACTTTACAGAATGTCTTAGTTAGGGTTTTTATGGCTGTGAAGAGACACCATGACCACGGCAACTCATAAAGAAAACATTTAATTGGGGTGGCTCGCTTACAGTTTCAGAGGTTCAGTCTGTTATCATGAAAGGGAGCGTGGCGGTGTGCAGGCAGATGTGATGCTGGAGCTGAGAGGCAACAAGAAGATGGTTGAAAGTCACACTGAGGGAAGCTTTAGCAAAAAAGACCTCAAAAACCCACCCTGCAGTGACGTGCTTCCTCCAACAAGGCCACACCTCCTAATAGTGCCCCTCCTTTTGAGGGATTTTTTTTTCAAACTCCCACACAGAAGCTAGTCCTTCAGTAAGGGTAAAGGTCATTCTAACAGCCGTCTGAGAACTCTGAGGGAAGAGGATGATGAGGGAGTTCTGCAAGGAATGTTCTAGATTACAAAGATGTGTTAGAGATGAAGAGAAGACTCTCAGGGACCTAGGTGGATGGAGGCTCAACATTTAAGGGTTCCCAGAACCAGATAAGAGGGGGGATGTTTGGTAAGTGGTCTGTGAAGGAGCTGGGGCCACCAGATCCTAGAGCTTGCCAGAACAAAGCACGGAAGCAGGAAGGATGCCCACGAGTCTCCCAGAAGGAAATCGCTATCAGGGAGCCACCGTTGTGACTGAGCCTTTAAACAGAAAACTTAAACCCATTTGTATGTGGCTCAGCATTGGGGGCTTCTCTTTGGCCATTGTCATACAGAATTGCCAAGTGCAGAGGGGCTAGTTATGGACGTCCCTGAGGGCCAGAGGGGCTAGGAACATACATAGCATGGGGGGAGCAGGCTTTTCAGTTGATTTGGAAGTGTCCAACTTATGCCAGGCTCTGAGCTTGATGTTGCCCTCACTAATTTCACCCTGTGACATTCCTGTGAGGTGAGGCCAGATATAGGGACTTCAGAGGTGCAGAGATAGATAGGGGATGGGAGGGAGGGAGAGGGGGAGGGGCTGGCAGAATAGAATTAGGACTCCAAGCCCTTCACTCTTGCTGTTCCCTTGGATGATGACTGTTCAGTTTGTCAAGCTGAGTCTGTTGTGTGTGTGTTAAACACAGAGAATCAAACATGGAGCCATTCTGAGTGGACTTGCCATACAGCCCACTTAGGAAGAAACCACCAACACATAGGACACAACATTAACTAACAATTTAGCTTCTGTGTGGCGTCAGGATCTCTCCCATCATTAGTGCCCTGGTGGCCAGCTTGCATTTGAACTTCGCCTTAAGCTCCTCTTTGCAGCCTATCATGCGGGGAGCTCGGTAGGATTTCTCCTTGTTTTTAGCTAAGGCGATGGGAAAAGGGAGACTGGTGAGGATGTAGGTAGGACTCTAGGGGTCGCCTGTCTGAGGTGGTACAGTGTGATCCGCATGGGTTCTGATCACGGCAGTGCCCGGCCCTGTGTGGCAGTGAGCTGAGAGTGGGCTGGGTCCTCTCGGAGAGGGACTGTGGGCGAGCTGGTGACAAAGAGGCAGACAGGAAGTGTAAGCATAGGCTAGAATGTGACTGGTTGCCAGCAAGGGACAACTGTCAGAGACTGGGGCCTATGAAGAAAGTGCCCAGCAAAGTCATCATAGAGAGACTGTCCCTGATGGGCCTCAGGATATATGACTGAGCTGTGCCAGGTGATGGGGTGGGACGGGCTGTCCAGAGACCGTCATATCCAGACTCTGCTATGGGTCCCTGGATAGGTCATTTCTCGGTGGTGCTTGTGCTGCTCTATCTACGAAATCACATCGTTAACCTCCTAGATGTCTGAGATCCCCGTAATGAGAAGAGGTTTTATTTTAAGCTGTTATATTCTTTCCACAAGATTTAAAGAGATTTCTGTCAGGGTTCGGTGCACATACAACAGTATCTGCGGCAGATCAGCGTCTGGAGGGTTCTGATTGGACGACTGAGAGTGAGGTTTAAATGGAGGGTTCTGATTGGACGACTGAGTGAGGTTTAAATACCCTCTTCTTCCAGAGAGCTAGCATTTTAGTCTGGCCTTTGTCCAAGTTCAGGCCACTCTGTGGGGCCAGATGGAGTCTGAATTCCATTCACAGTGTGTATGCAAATCCAGACAGACCCCTGGGACCAGGATTTTTCCTCACTAGTCTTAGTGGGAGCCGGTCCCATTGGGCCTCTTAATTAGAGCCATTGCTCACCCCAATTTAACTGAGGGCAGCAGGCCTATAGCAGTCATTATTTATAGTGAGTGTGTCTGTCCCTTTGTGAAGGGTCTGTGCCGGGACATCAATAGGGCTGTTCCTGGCTTCCCTGCAAAGTGTTGAGCATCTTGAAGTCCCTTTCATTCACACTTCCCACTAGAGACATCTGAGCTGGCAGCCCAGCTGGAGGCTCCAGGGAGGGGAAGGAGGCCAGGGAGCAAGAGGGAGGCTCTCTTCAGCCATCCCTGGAATGGGAAACATCTGAGTGTTTGGTGAGTGTTTTTGAAGCCGTTTGCTTTCCTGTAGGTTTGTAGACTCCCTTCATATAACTGATGCCCAGAAGCTGAGTGTGACTGAGGCTTGGGCTCCCTTGCTGGAATGGGCACTTAGAGCAGCGACAGACCCCAGCACTGCCATGCTTCGGTGGAAACAGGCCTAGCAAAGCCAAGTCAACAAGGAGTGTGCAGCTCCTGTGAAAAGTGGTAGCCTGGCTTTTAAAGTGACATTAATAAGATGAAGCCATTTATTTGTGCAGCAACACGTTTTGAGCATCTGGCGGGCACCAGCTCTGCTTTGAGGGTGTTAGGAGTAGGGACTGGTGGGTAGAGAAAGAACGAGACCCCCGACACCTGCCAGAGTTTACTCTAGTGTCTCCTTAGCGTTTGGCAGTGCCCTTTTGGGATCTGCTTTGTGTAGGTGTCGTCTGACATAGTGAACAATGCCTTGTTGCATATAACATGGGCCTCCATACAAGGTGACTTCCCTGGTTGGGTGTTCAGCAGACATGACACGGGATCTGAAATTCCTGAGGATCAGATACAAAGAGCCAGCTGGTTGATTGGGGTGGTTCTTCATCTGTGCTGAAGGCGGTACCAGGCTGTGGCTGACCAGTCCTGCTCTTGGAGAACATGCTGCTGCCTACTTCATCCCCGAGCCCTGTGAAGCTTGTTTTGTTTTGTGGGTGAGGCCAGCCGGGCTCACAAGTATCTGGCAGACTCAGCTCCAGAGTCACAAACATTAAATGTCCTCATTCCAGATCATGAGAGCAGAATATATGGCCACACTGAGATCAGTCAGGGTCTGTGAATGTGTGGTGCTTTTTGAACGTGAGCAAGTGAAATTGTTACCAGGGTTAGGGACAAAGCCTGGGCTCTGACAGCCCTAACAAGCTTTGCTTCACTGTCTGTCCTCAATAGGCGAATTAGAGAAATAAGCCATTGGCAAACAGCAGAGAAAGGAGATGGTTCAGGGTAGTCACGATCCATAAGCCGATCTTCAGAGGCCTGACACAAAGTCTAGGGTTAAACAGGAGGCTGTTGGTCATGGTGGCACACTGGGGGGCTATGATGAAGAGGAGGCAGGATCAGGAGTTCCAGGCCATCGGGGGAGATAAGGCTCAGCGACTGAGAAAGCACAAGGGCGGACACCGCTCTTGCAAAGGACCTTAATTTGGGTCTCAGCACCCACGTCACACAGCTCACTACTGTCTGTACTTTGGGTAGATCCAAAGCCTCTGGCCTCCACGAGCACCAACCCTCAAATGCACAGACCCACACACAGAGGACAAATAATTAAAAAGAAGAAAATAATAACAGCTTTTAAATAGAAGGCAAGCAGCATGCACAGCCAGGCAGTTTCCAGGTCATGGCGTGGTCGCTCCCACCCATTGCTATCTTGGCTGTGGCCATTCTGAAAGGGGTTCTGTCAAGTCAGAGCCGCGTGACCTGTCTGTCCTGGAGACCAGTTCCTCTTCTGGCAGGCACCCGGCTTCAGCCTTTTCCTTCTCCCATCATGAAATTTCGCCTCAGGCAGTTCTAATTTCTTAGGGGCCATTGTTTCAGTAGTGTGCTAGCTCAAGGGAATGACCCAAGTATCTCTTCAGAATATCTTGTTTCCTGTCAATAATCATGCATAGTGGTTGCAACCCACTAGGCTAGGTTCTCTTCCAGAGTTGCTAGTGTGGGTCTAGGTGGGGCTTGAGGATCTATTTACTAGGTGCCCTTTGAGAAAGACTCTTGGGGGACCCATCTGTCTCTGTTGGTGAATGAGGACAAAGATGGGCTTGAGGGTGGGCTGGGTTTTCATGCTTTCTGCTCTCCCATAGGTTGAGGCTGAAGCTGTGAACCGCTCCATCACCATTGCCAATCAGACCAACTGCCCCCTGTATGTCACCAAAGTGATGAGCAAGAGCGCGGCTGACGTCATCGCCCAGGCACGGAAGAAGGGTGAGCCGTGCGGGGCTGTTGAACTCACTGTGGGCACGTGGAAGGAAGGAGCCTGCCCACTGGGGAGGCTCTTTTTCCGACCCTCATGCCAACTGGGCCACTTTTTATCATGTTCCAGCATTAACCTAATTGCACTCAAACAGAGCGGGCAGCTCTGGTTTCCTCCCTTTGTTCTGTGTCCATGGCCTTGTTTGTATCTATTTAAAGCCAAGGCCGTGTGAGCAGGTAGCCCCCTCTCTATATACGTTGATTTATCAGCGTGATTCTGTGTAAACAAACTAGTCACCTACATAGGTTACATCACTTTTCACTGGCGACAGAGCCTCTCTGGAAAATGCTATTGTGTGTCTTCCCTCCATCTTGGGTGGGGATTTCTATTAGGGGACAGTCAGAGTTTTGTGCGGGACACATATGTTTACTGGCCTCAAGGGACTCCCTGCGAGTATACTGTGGGCGCCTTCTGCCTGAAGCCGGTTCTCCCGAGACAGATCCTAGAAACTAATTCACTAAGTGTAGCTTCCAGCACTTTCCCTGGGGGATCTTCCATGGAGCACCTTATGCATTATGAATAGGCAGCTCCACTGTCACCTGCAGAGCACTGCGAGTTTGGTCACACGGCATGCTCTTTGTTTAGGAGTTAGCCCAGCCAGTAGAGCTGGATGGGAACCTTAGCCTGACCGGAAGTGAGCATTGCGAAGGGATGCCTGTCTTCCTTCTTGTCACTGCAACCCTCTGGTGGATTTTTCCAGCTTGTCTATCTCCGGTTATCTGGTGCTCCCTCCTCTGCGGTGCTCCCTTCCCCCACACCTTTCTCTCCGACTTGGTCTCTGTCTAGTTTGGCCTGTACAGCTGTTCCTACTTCGCTGCGTGATCCACATGGATCAATAAGGACTGTAAGGATATTTTCACTGGTGGGTGACTTGGTACAAACTCCGGAAGAAATTGCTCAATGGCTACTCAGTTAGCCTGTCCCCAAAATGGCTTCCATACCAACCTTGTGATTTATGGCCCCTACTCTTTGGGGCTTTCTGGGGGCTCCATTTGATCAATTGCTAGGCTATTAATTTTTGAGAGCCTGCCCTCTCCTGGCTGTTTGAAGAAATTGCCTTTTCTTTAGTAGTAGTAGAAGCAGTATTATTTTGGTATTTTCAAACTTGGTCTTACATAGCCCAGGCTGGCCTGGAACTCACTGTATAGCATTGAATGCCCATGACTTTCTGATCCTCCTGTCTCCACCTCCTGAGTCCTGGGATCACAGGTGTGCAGCTCTCTTCCCTGTTGGAAAAAACATCCAGAATTTGTTCAGCTTTGGCCTTAAGTTACTTTTTGAAGAAACCATGTAGGTGGTGACTGAATCCGTGGTCCTTTATCACCCAGGTCCACTTGTAAGGTGACTGAGTGTTCAGCTTCAATACCAAACATTCTTCCTGACGGCACTCCTTCCATGTAGCATGGGCACAGTGGGTACAGTATCTGAAAAGGGGGGGAGCATGGTGGGCAGCTAATTTTGTGTGTTTTACTGATCATTCTGCATAATAAGGAGTCATAATAGGGAGTCAAGTAAGGCAAACATTCACATGACTTTGTATTGTGGCCTTCCTGCCCAAAGTGTAAAACATCACAGACTCACCTTGGCAGAGGGAGGGGGTCAGCCTTTTGACAGATCACAGCTGGGGTGGAGTCACCAGCCAGCTCCCCAGCAGCACCGAAGCCTGTGGCACTAACTCAATGCTCATGAAGCACACAGTTTCACTCTGGCATTTTGCTTTGGAGATCAGAGCAGAATGTTGTTTTTGTTAACGTTTGAGCCTGGTCCCCAAAGGAAGAAATTCCGCCAGTTCTGTTCCAGAACCTTCCATGCATGTATCCAGTTGTGCCCATACCGTTCTTCTCAGGGTGGCCTTTGCATTCAAGCTGTTGCCCTCCGACAGACCCAAGTCACTGGGGAATTCCACAGCAGAAGGCTCTGGCCCTGTAGAGGGCTGCGGAGGCTCTTGCCGTCCTGTTGGCTCTTCCTAACCTCCTCAGGAGGCAGCCTGAAGGTCAGAGCTTGGGAAGAGCAGAGCCGGACTTGATGGCTGAGTGTATAGCTTCAGGCTCCAAATATCCACGCTAATGTTTGACCAGTTCACCTTTCCTCTTGGGGATTGTTTTAGCAGATAAAATTCTTCTGGTCTGTATGGGTTGGAATTTAGTTCAGGTGTAAACTCTAGCCTGACTCTCAGCATAGGCCTGGGTAATAAGAAACAAATATATATTTGTTTTTATTGAACTATATGTTTTTCTTTGCTCCCCTTCCATCCTTTCCCCTCCCCTTCAATCCTCTCCCATGGTCCCCACGCTCCCAATTTACTCAGGAGATCTTGTCTTTTTCTACTTCCCATGTAGATTAGATCCATGTATGTCTCTCTTAGGGTCCTCATTGTTATCTCGTTTCTCTGGGGTTGTGATTTGTAGGCTGGCTTTTGAAACAAATATTCTTGAACACCAAGGACACAGTAGCAGGCTGTTTGAGACTTTGTTCCCTGGGATTAATAACACTGATCAGGACCAGACCCTACACGTATTACAGCCATGTGACTTAGCATCTCTAGGTCTGTTTCTCACTCGTGAAGGGACAGCCATGATTGTGACGCTCCTCAAAGAGGGATGCTTGCATTTAAAGGAGATAATGAGAGGAGAGGTGTGTCCAGTAACCAGTCATTCTTGCCACAGAGGCATGAAATGATGGTTTAACCTGGAATGTGTTCAACAAGCCCAGATGAAGATGTTCATGTATCTTCCCCATGTGACAATTCAGGCCTCAGTGCCAGGAGCTGAAAGTGGTCTTGATCTCAAGCATCTGCCCTCGGAGGGAGGGTGAGGCAGGAGCAGAAAGACAGGAGGGGAGTGATCAGTGCCATTGTGACCAGGCAGGATTAGAGGACAGGACAGCAAGCCTGTGAGGTTCCAGCTACGGGAAGGACTTAGAACAATAGTTATCACTCTTCATGTGCCATAAGCCTCCCTACCCACAGACCCACTTGGTCTTATGCCCAAGCTGGAGACATTAGGGCAAATAGAGAAATGAGATAAACAGGAGAGATTATGGGATGAAGTGCCAGTGGGGGCTATAGCTGTATGCAAATTGGACCAAGCACAGTAGTTTTTATGATTTTTTAAAAATGTTGCAAGATCCCCAGTGGCAGTAGGCAGCAG
>LOEQ01002137.1:18120-28484 GCA_001685075.1 Bramus lutescens | reverse complement strand
GGAGCCTGTCCTGGAACTTGCTTTGTAGACCAGGCTGGCCTCGAACTCACAGAGTTCTGCCTGCCTCTGCCTCCCCAGTGCTGGGATTAAAGGTGTGCCACCATCGCCTGGCTGGAAGTGAGTTCTTAATGAGTGGAGCCCATCTCTGTGTGAAGTGACGAGCAGGTGTCACAGGGAGCACAATTTCTGCTGCTCCTTTACGTGGGCCTGAAACCATAAGGACGGTAGGCCCCAAGTGCCGTAATTGCATAGCGCAGGTCCAGGCATTTCTGAGACAGGTCTGGGCTTTCCGCCAGTCTAAATCCTCTCTCTTGGGCAGAAGGGTTTGGCTGCGGCATGCTGGGCTCAGTGCCAGTGTCTGTGGCCCCTGTGGGTACTGAGATGGGGGGCGCTTCCTGGGCGGACTGCTGGACTGCATGTTTATGGCTGGTCTTGCCTGGCTGGTTCAGGATTAGTCTTAGTGCCACGCCTGCTTAAACTTGTATCATCCATTTTGGGATGCTCGGTGACGTCCTCAGGGTGAACCTTCCGTACGTGTGTGTATCATTTCGCATGCCCACTCTTTTCATTTGACCCTCTCACTACAGGGTCTAGTGTGATTATCCCAAGTGGGGAGATAAATCAATGAGAGGTGCAGAGAGCTTCAGTGACCGGTCTAATGTTACATAGCGATCTTGCGGTCGAGCCAGAGTTAGAAGCCTTCGTTTTTTTGGCACTCATCCCCCACCAGACTGCGTGTGCTGCGTCATGGCAGGGTGGGGTGGAGAAAGTGCTGTCCTCTTTAGTGGAGTGCCCTCTCCAGAGGGAATAAAAGGGATGGCCAAGGCTCATTAAAGACACAGGTGACTAGGCAGGTAGCTGGCATCAGGACCTCTCTGCTTAGACCAAAAACAGGGAGGCATGAAGGTTTGGGAAGACAGTCGCTTGCTGACTGACACTTTTATCTAAACCTTTAGGGCAGTATCCTTGCCCTGATGTTTTGGAAGAGATGTGGCCCTTCCCGAATGCTTCATTGCCTGCGCCTGCTTCAGGGGCTGTCATTAAGCATGCCTGTGTGGCGTTGCTTGTCTGGTAAAGCACAAACAACAGACTCCAGATCTGGCTTCAGTGTGGAAAATCTAACTTATCCATAACCCTATTGCTAAGCCTCCATTAGATTTTCCAAGATTCCAATGTGCTCTGTAATTTTTGGGAAATTCTATGACGTTAAAAAATGTCCATGCTTAGTAGTGGCACAGCCTCCCCTCTCAAAGGATGACAGGAGATCTGGGGTCCCATCCTTGAACATGCCAGGCTTAAATCACTCAGCAGTGGGTTCTTAACCTGTGGGTCTCAACCCCTTTGGGGGGATCCAACGACCCTTTCACAAGAGTCCCCTAAGACCATTGGAAAACACAGATATTTACATTATGATTCATAACAGTAGTAAAATTACAGTTATGAAGTAGCAATAAAATAATTTTATGGTTGGGATCATCCTAACATGAAAAATTGTATTAAAGGGTCACAGCATCAGGAAGGATGAGAACCATTGTTTTAGTAGAGTCATGGTCCTGCTTCCCTCGGTATTTTAAAGGGGGGATGACTACAAAAGCCTCCACATTAGCTCCTTCCTAGGCCACCAGCCCCAGTGCGTACATTGTTCATGTTTGGGTACCAGGGACCTGTGCGTGTGGAGACCAAGTGCCGGATAGCCGGCTGTGGACAGGAGACTGGGGCCTTTGTGTCTTTCTCCTTTCATAGGTTAGGTGTGGCAGAGAAGCAGCTAAGGTCACTTCCCCGACACGTGGCAGGTCTTGAAGAAAGAAAGGGTCCATGGCCAAGGCTGTGTCTGTCTGGAGATGGATCACAAATTAGGAAGTGATGGGAGTGAGATAGACGTCAACGTGATCTTAGACAACCCTCACACACTTCCCAAAGTCATGTCAGAGGAGACAGGATTCTCTCACCTTGCTCTACACGCAAAGATCCCTTATTGTGTCATTGTCGTCATAAAATCCTTGGGAGGGTGGCGTGTGAGGAAACCTAAAAGTTCTAAGGCAGGGTTTAAGTGCCATGGACCACTGTTATCCAGTGCCTGCTTTTTGCCATGCACAAGACAAATACTGATGGTGAGATACATCTTTAGTTTCTGTACCATGATGCAGGAAAGCACCCAAGATGAGGGCGCTAGTTGGGACCGGCATGGCCTTTGTCTAGGAGCAGGAAGATGTGGGCCAGTCCTTGGGGAGGTGGTGTGGAAAAGCCCACCATGCTTCTGTCCAGCCCTTAAGGATGGGGGTGGGGAAGAAGATCCCACCTGAGGTTCTGAACTAGAAGCTGGCACTCATGCAGGCTAGGGTTTAAATCTCATTGCCTGTGTGGGTCAGACAGCCTTGAGCTGAGAATGCTGTGGGTGGCACTTCCGTGGTGCTAAACCGCAGGACCTAGGGTACCCCCTGGAGGATCTGGCTTCCCCTAGGCTACTGCGCCTGCACAGCCAAATCTGATTCCAGGGACAAGCATCCTGTTCAGGGGGTAGCTGTGAGTCATGGCGTCCCCCAGAATCATGGAATCCATCTTTAAAGCCTCTTGCCGGCAGCCCTGCCCCTCCACTTTTGTTTACGGCAACACCCACGTTTCTCTGTGGAGTCTCTGCACACGGCTGAGAGCGGTCACTGGCCCTACGGAGCAGTGTGGCTTTGCCACATGGGACCCATGCTGCTAGATCATTGTGGCCTTTCTCTGTGCTCTGCAGCTGCCGCACAAGCAGAAGCGGCCTTTGCCCTGGGTGGTGCGGCCCCGCCCTCAACACAGATCCGCTCGCGGTTTTTCTCTTGGCCTGAGTTTTCCCAGAAGCACATCTGCTCTGTGACACATGCTAACCTCCAGCTGCAGCCATTTGTTCCCACGGACAGCCGTGTGGAAAGAGCTGTAGGTCGCCTGCTGGCGCTGAACCAGAACTCCGAGAACTGTGGACATGGCTCTCAGCTCAAAGTCTCTTGTTTTCCGGGGCTTTGCTGGCAAACACACAGGAAAGCCTCCCTCCCACCCGTTTCCCAGGAGGGGGCGCCAGACCGCCTGTCTTCACTCTCAAGAACGTGAACCCCCAAACACCTGTGGGTCACTGAGGACGCTAAACCTCAATCCTCACAGGCTTTTACATGTTTTTTACCTGTCACCAGTCTATACTGTTGAGGATTGTGGTTTAACCATAAGCTCCTTATAGGCTTGACATCCAGGCAAGGCTGTAGGAAACCCGCGTCATTTCGCAGATCAGGTTGGACCTTGTTCAGAGGCGAGCCTTGGGAAGTCTGCCTGCACTGGGGAGAGTTGGTGGACACGGTCTCTGCTAATGAAGAGCCCCTTTCTTCCCTCCCCATTCTGTTTCTCTTTTCCCTTCTTTTTTTATTGTACTGGGGACTAAGCCCAGGGCCCTGTGCATTCCAAGGGTTCTACCACTAAGTTCATTCTACCACTAAGCTACATCTCCTCTCCATTAAAACAGCCTTGAATACACTGTCGCTCAGTCATGGCCTTGACTTGTGTGTGAACTTGCTGCCCCAGAATCCCGAGCATCTGGTTCATAGGTCTGCCCCACAAGACACAGCTGGAATAATTTAATTTGTAGTGTTTACAAACACATGCCCCCCCCCACACGCACGCACACACGCACGCATGCACACACGTGCATGCGCATACTGCCCATGTTATTACATGTTTATTTTTCTCTCAGATTTGGAGGTGGAAGTGAGATGAATCTATATTATCGACAGAAAGTGAGTGTCCTCGGGGTGGCTAGTGGGGACAGGCTCCATCTCTGGGGTATGCCAGTAAGTTTCATCAGCCTGATTCAGGCCAGGCCAGGGACAGGGACATGGATTGCTCTGATGGTAACTGTCCTCCTCTACCCCCAGGCTCTTGAGTACAACATCTTTGAAGGCATGGAGTGCCGTGGCTCCCCACTGGTAGTCATCAGCCAGGGCAAGATCGTCTTGGAGGATGGCACGCTCCATGTCACCGAAGGCTCGGGACGCTACATCCCCCGGAAGCCCTTCCCTGACTTCGTGTACAAGCGCATCAAGGCAAGGAGCAGGGTGAGTGACTTGGCTAACTTTAAATATCGTGGATTGAGTTTAATGCCGCAGGCATTCACTAAGTACCGTGAGTCAGAATACTGAGGGGGGGGGGTCACGACACGGACACGACAGAAAGATAAAGACAACTTGACGTTTTCATCCCGAAATGTAACCTGCTGGTGGAGGAGACAAGGATGACTACAGCTTTGATGATGAGTGTGGGGTAAGAACCCAGAAGAGGGAACCCCTGCTGCAGAATCATGGAGGAGGATGCTATGGAAGAATACATTTGGGGTTTGAAGTTTACGTAAGAGTTTCTCGAGCCAAAGGACACTAGGAAGATGGGATGAAATGGGCCGAAATCCGACAGTGAGTTCAGGGCATGGTGAGCAGCCCATGGATGGCGCTCAGGAACTGAGGTGGGGAAAGGGTGGAGCTGTAAGGGAATTAAAGGAAGAGTGAGATGAGAGGGACAGTTTGACCTTGAAAATGACTCCAGACCCTCTTCATAGTATGATCAGGGGCTTCTTGGAGGGTTCAAAGATGATGTGACCTGGTGGGAAAGAATTGTAAGAAACCAGTAGAGTAACCCATTGGGGACCCACCTTGGAAGGGAGTGCTTTGGTCTGGAACTTCAGGGACTGGTTGCATATCTGTGCCTATTGTACTTGTCCATAAGGGGGGCCTAGTCCCCAGGCATCCCTGGCCTGTCTCCTAATCTCCTGGCATCCCTGGCCTGTCTCCTGATCTCCTGGCATCCCTGGCCTGTCTCAGCCACTGTTCCATCGCACTGGGAGGGTTCAGGGAAGATGTCTTCTGTGACTGTGACACGGGTTGTGGGGTGATTGTGTGTTTCAGCTGGCCGAGTTGAGAGGGGTCCCTCGTGGCCTGTATGACGGACCTGTGTGTGAGGTGTCTGTGACACCCAAGACGGTTACTCCAGCCTCATCAGCTAAGACGTCCCCTGCCAAGCAGCAGGCACCACCTGTTCGGAACCTGCACCAGTCTGGATTCAGCTTGTCTGGTACGGCCAGGGTTGGGTGGTTCTGGGTAGGTTCAAACTCTGTAGAGCCAGTCTGGGGCTTCGCAGAAAATGGAAGGTAACAACAGTCTCGTTCTTTCCCCCAATGGGGAGCGCTCCAGCCACCAGACATGAGTCTGTAAATGACGAACTGGGCTTCAGAGTCTTCAGATCAGATTTTGAGCCATGGGATGCTGAGACACCACCCTGTGTGTGATTCCTTAGAGACTGAAGGGACATTTTCTGATCTGTCACGTCCTTTGTTAAAGAGGGACTATGGCAGATGAATGTGGATCCTGGACTCTGAGCAGCCCGCCTTACTCAGGTCTTCCGTGCCTCTGCTCTCACCTGTGTGGTGAGTCTCAGCACCGGCTCCCCGTGGGCCTGCTGTGACATCCACTGAATTAACTCACGTTAGTTGCCTACGACAAAGCCACTGGACATGTGTGAACCATCTGTGGGGGTAAAACCTGTGACAGTCCTCTCGGTGACAGAAAAGTAGACTTTCTGTCTTGGAAACTTCCTTTCCCTCTTTCTTTTGGCCCATGCTAGGACCTTCCGTTCTCCCAGCTTCTTAAGCTTAGACAGACATCCACGTCCTGTGGCCTGTCATCGGCATGGTTCATTATACAGATTCCCTTTTCTTGCCACATCTGCTGGGTTTTAGAACATACCTTACATGCCCATAACGAATGAGGAATTTCCCACTTTCGGGACTCTTCGAGGTATTTTGGTTTGGGAGACAGGCCCTTAAACCACAGTTTTGTCCCTAAAGTATGAGATCAGTCACAATGCCTATCGCCATGTTATTTACATAGATGGCGCAGGTTGCCAGTCCTTTCTGTGAAAGAAATACTTAGAACTGGAAGCCAGCTTGCATTTTTAAAATTAGAAAAATATCATGTAGAAAATGAAATATTTTGTGACTAAGACCCAAATCCAAACATATGGATTTTAAAATATGAGCAGGACAGATGGCTCAGCAGTTAAGAGTGAACTCTGATCTTGTGGGGGACCCAAGTCTGTTTCTAGCGACCATGCCAGGTGGCTTGCAACCACTTGTGACTCCAGCTCCAGGAGATCCAGTGCCCTCTTCTGGCCTACTCAGGCACTGCATTTATGTGCATGAACCCACCCCTTCATTCATATATATGAATTATTAGATAATGCATATATGAATTATATATATATATATAATCTTAAGAAACACACACAGTGCATCTGTGTTTCAGTCTTGAAGGGGATTTCATACAGTATTTTTAGTATGCCGGGTCTGACTATAGTCCGTCCTAGCAGGTCAGGTGTGGAATTTTCCACTGTCATGTCATGTCAGCTCTCAAGTAGTTTTAGAGTTTAGGGTATTTTGGGTTTGGGAGCTTGAGATCCAGCATTCTTGACCCGGACTGTTTGTACTCCTCCTGAGTGAGAGCCGTGGGTCCTCAAAGAGCCATACTCACTAGAGCCTTGAATCTAACTGCTTTCCTGGGAAGAGATCCCTTGCAACAAGTATCACCTGTGGGCTGCAGGGGGTCCACTCTACTTCCTGTAGTTTGAACCTTTAGTGAGGTTTGGGAGAAGGGGTAAGGTTGTGTGTACTTGGTTCAGTTTTTCCCCCAGGAGTGTACCTGAGCATACCTTAGGAGTCTGATTTGATTTCACCTTTGTTTTATCTTTTTCCTAGGTGCTCAGATTGACGACAACATTCCCCGCCGCACCACACAGCGCATTGTGGCGCCCCCTGGTGGCCGTGCCAACATCACCAGCCTGGGTTAAAGCCCTTAGGCCTGCAGGCCACATGGGGATGAGGGATGGGACACCTGAGGACATTCTGAGACTTCCTTCCCTTTTTTTTTTTTTNATTTTAAAGAGCCTGTGATAGTTGCTGTGGGCAGCCAGTTCCTGGGGCTTCCTCTTGCCCCCCCACACTCGGTTTCCCCTTGGAGTTTCTGAATTCGCTCACCCTAGTCCCTACACAGTTGTGACCACCACACCCAAGCCTAGCCTAGCCACCCACCCCACACGGAGCTGCATCTCACACGCAGACCTACACCAACAAGCAGATCCCACCCAGGGAGGGTGCCCTACCACACCCTCGGCTGTGTGGTCAGCACCTTCCTGATCTGGGAAGATATAGTGAATTACCCTGAGCTGCCTTCTTTTCTTTTTAAATATTTTTAAGAGAGGGGTTTTCTTTGTGGGACTGGGGGGGTGGGGTGGGATAAGGGAGGTTTTTTTTTTTTAAATACTAAATTGAAAGTCTGATTCAATATTAATCCATGGGTCTTGAACTGGACATCCTAATGATGCAATTATGTAACCATAGTGCTGATCTGAGGCTGGCAGGCTGCTGCTGCCCCTCTGGAGAAGCTCCACGCATCTCCATCACCATCCCCTACTCTTCCAGGTCAGCTGTTGTGAAGAGGCAGGTTTTCTTCGTTGACCTAGATTTTGCGGCAGACTTTTTGAGGGTTCTCCTCACCCCTTTCCCACATCTGTCTGTTCCGGCTTTTTCTCCTGCACTCACGGAGAGATTTTGATGCTGATTCCTTGCTTTGTGTTTCCCCCACAGTGTTCTTTTCTCCTTACCGTGAAGCCTGCCCTTAAAGCCAGGCATTCCCATTTGGCCTCAGGCACAGCCTGAGAGGACCCTACCTAGTTTTGTACCCACGGCTATAGTTTCATGCGGTTTCTGTTAAGATTGGTGCTCTCCAGTTCCCATCACTAGGAGGTGTCTGAGTTTGAGGCTTGCCAGACACAGGGGTGACCTGGATTATGACACCAATATTGTCATGTGTGGGCCCAGAATAGAGTCATATGTGCGGAAACATGAAGAATTAGGCTGCAGAAGTAACAGAGTTCCTGGTCAAATCTGTAAATCCTGTCCTCAAACTCATATGACCCAACCAAGCTGGGGCCAGTGTCTCTGTGGAGGAGCCAACCAAGCTGGGGCCAGTGTCTCTGGAGGAACCCTTCCCAGCCTTTCCCAGGAAAAGCTGAGAATTCTCGAACACTAGGTCTCCTCAGTGCATGCATGCATGTGTATGTGTGCGTGTGCATGCAGGAGGGAACATTTCTTTTTCTGTCCAGTTATTTCAAAAAGTCTAACATGATGTGGGAAGCCCTTCTAAGGGTGGAAACCTTTGGGATAATTAGACTTCAAGCCTGTTTTACAAGAGGAAAAACCCTGTCTTAGGAAACAATATCTCATGGGAAGAAAACTGTACAGATTGAATGCGTGGCCCACTTAGAGATCCTGTCACCACTTAGAGACCATGCCACCTCATGTCTGTCACCCTCTTCCTCTTCCTGTTGTAGTGACAGCTTTTCACTAGCTGGCTTCTTTCTCTATTTGCTGACTTCTGTCCTACTTCCTTCCAAATGTGTTTCCAGGTCTGTGTGAGCAGTGTTAGGTCCACAGGCCCTTTACAAATCCAGTCTGCTGTATAAAGCAGGGCCTCAGAACACAGTGACGCTTTGAGTGTCCACACATTTTGCCTTTGGGGTTAATGGTTGGGGTTTTGGTTTGTTGTTAATTTTTGTTGTTTTAAAGGTAAATGGCACTTTTAAACATTGGTTGACTTAATATATTTGCTTCCCCGACCCTTACCTGCACTTAGAGAGGAAATTTGAACAAGTTGGAAAACACCATTTTGTTCGTTTGTTTGGGTTCTGAGAAACCCTCGCAGCTCTTTAATACTCACTGTCTTCCTGCTGTTTCGTGTTCAGGGCCGTGGCCCTGTCGGTTGTTTTAGGTCATTTTCTTAAAAACCAAACCAAACAGTTTCAAACCTGAAGATTCCTGCAGTCCGTGTAAGCATGTTTGCCAGTCAGCTCTCTTTCTGTGTCTGTTAAATGTCATATGTAAATGCTAAGATAAGTCAGCACAGTGTCTCAGAACTGAATAACTGCAGTGACTTGATGCTCTAAATCAATGTAGGATTTACTGCTAGATGGTTTTTAACCCTTGAACTTGTGATTGTGACCCATGAGGGGGGGCCTTTCAGTGCTAAAGCTGATCATGTGTGTAGCCAGGAAGGTACTTTCAGTTTTTTTTTTTAATTTTTTTGTTTTACTTTTTTTGTAACCGCTGTCTTAATGGCAAAATAATTATGGTAAAATACAAGTCTCGTGTTTATTATTCCTTAAGAAGAAGTCTGTGTTATATTACCACTGAACACCCAATAAAGCAGAATGTGGTTGTTTCAGAGGCTTTGTCTATATTGAGACCCTTACAGTGTATAGGCTTCCACTCTGAAGTTACACATGGGGAAGCCCAGGGCGTGGCTTAGATTCAGCCTGTGGACCAGCTCCTGAGTGCTTACTCCCATGCCACAGGTTGCTATGGATACCCTGGTAACAGGATGAGTTCCCATCCCAGACAATGCCACACCTGGGGGCCCGAGGGCCATGGAGGCTGAGGATCAGTGTCTGAAACCCCATCCCAGAGAGGAGGCCCCGAGCCTCTAGAAGTGCCAAGCCAAATGGCGAGCCTGGGATCCAAGTGGGCCCACATGAGCTGAGGTGGGTCGGGTAGACGCTGGGCTTCCTTCCGATGTTTTTATGGGAAATCTTCCAATTAGTTGGGGGGAGGAGAGAAAGAAGACCGCCTAGTGTGTCCTGACACATCAGCGGAGGCCATGTCAAAACCAAGAGCGAGACCTAGGCTTCCATCCTCAGCCCAAGGTGGAGAATGCTGGGCTCTCAGTTCCCTGCTTCGGGTCGCATTGGCTCTGGATGAAGAAGGAGCATGCTTTGGGCATCCTGGGCTGTCATATGATAGAGCTGGTTTACCTCTGGGCCCCATAACACCTTACACCATCATCATAATCTAAACTGGATATGAGGTAAAATTCAGAATTATACAAGCCCAGCCTGATGGTTCACTGGGGTAAAAGTCAAGCATGGTAAGACTGGGTGACGTAATGAAGTCCTCCCTTAAAGAAAATATCAATGAAAAGAAAAAGACAATGTTATTACAAGCAAAGAGATGAGATCAAGGCATCTGCTTGGATCCCTTAAACACTCGCAGTGACCTACAATGACCAGTCACAACATTGACTGTAGTTAAGGGTGAAATGGTCTTTAATTGAGATGGTGGTTCCGGAACGAAAGCCTTGGGTTCTCCTGGGAGCCACAGTGTTGAGTGTGTGGGGCTGCCTTTGTGACTGAGTAAGTCAAACTAGTGAAAGGGGAGCAGGCCTGCTTTTTATCCTGCCCAGCTCCCACATAGCCCCAAAAATAACAACATACAAATTGTATTCATTTAAGCACTGCCTGGCCCATTA
>LOEQ01002137.1:0-11984 GCA_001685075.1 Bramus lutescens | reverse complement strand
ACCAGCTGTCACATGCTCAACACAAGCACCGAGCTGTCACACGTTAAACACAAGTGACCAGCTGTCACACGCTCAACACAAGAGACCAGCTGTCACATGCTCAACACAAGCGACCAGCTGTCACATGCTCAACACAAGAGACCAGCTGTCACACGCTCAACACAAGCACCGAGCTGTCACACGTTAAACACAAGTGACCAGCTGTCACATGCTCAATATAAGAGACCAGCTGTCACACGCTCAACACAAGCACTGAGCTGTCACACGCTCAACACAAGAGACCAGCTGTCACAAGCTCAACTCGAGACCAGTTGTCACACATTCAATACAAGTCACCAGTTGTCACACGCTCAACACAAGTGACCAGCTGTCACATGCTCAACACAAATGACCAGCTGCCACACACTCCTGTCACCATGCCTCTCCCACCATGATGTACCCACTGTACATCACCACTGTACCCTTGACCTGTGAGCAGAAATATAACCATCCCCCTCTAAGTTGCTTATTGTTATGCAACAAGAAAATTTACTAAACCGAGGAGAACTCCCCACTTTGCATTAACTTAAGTCCAAACAGTATCTCTTAGGTCTTCCCTTATACTAACCAACCTCAGAGTGGTGTTCATGCTGAAAATGACTGTGGCAACTGGTTACATGGTTTTATCCACATATTCTTCCATAGGACCAAGGTAGCCAGCTTTTCTGGTTGGAGGAAACCAGTCAGTATGGAAATTAAGTTCAGAGAAAGGAATATGAAAAAGGAAATTGGATAGGTGTGGGATAACTCTGCTTGCTGTCTTCCCTTCTCTTTCCCAGTCTATAAGTTCTTCTTGCTAATTCTTATAAGATTTTATTTTGAATAAAATGATATTTTTTAAATCTCAATTGAACCCAGAAGAGTTTTGGGGGTAGCTCTTGTTATCAGATGGAGTCTATAACAAAGAAGATATGGTCTCCAAGGGCTCAGTAAAAAGTAGACAAAGATTTGGATATAAACATCTCACAATGATTTCATGTAACTCTTAGATGCATCATAGGTAGGCCAATGTTTTTCTCATAGCATGAATACTGTTTTCTCCCATGCCCCACCTCAATGGGTGTAGTCTTTTTATTATTATTATTTTGGGGGGGCCCACTACCCAGTTTGCAAATAAATGCACAGACACTTATTCTTATTTATAAATGCCCAGCCTTAGTTTGGCTTGTTTCTAGCCAGCTTTTCTAACTAAAATTATCCAGTTTCTCTTTAACTACATTTTGCCTTTAGGCTTTTTACCTTTCTTTATTCTATATTCTTCTTTCCTTCTTACTCCGTGGCTGGTTGTGTGTCTGAGTGACTGGCCCCTGGCTTCCTCCTCTCCTCCTCCTCCTTTTCTTGCTCCTAGCTCTTCCTATTCTTCTCTTCTCTTTTCCTCAAGCCTAAAATTTCTCTTCCTATTTATGCTCTCTGCTGGCAGCCCTGCCTACCCCTCTCCTGTCTCGTTATTGGCTGTTCAGCTCTTGATTAGACCAATCAGGTATTTTAGACAGGCAAAGCAACCCAGATTTTCAGGGTTAAACAAATGCAACATAAGAATGCAATGCATCTTTCCATCATTAAACAAATGTTCTGGGGGTGTGTGTGAAATGTAACAATCTTAAACTAATACTCCACAACAAATGGGTTTCATTAGGGTTGTTTACAGGAACATGGGTTGGTTAGACCACTGACATCTCTTGATTGGCAAGATGGCTCAGGAGTTAAGGGTACTTGTGCAAGCCTGGCAGTGTGAGTTTCATCACCTGAACACACATAAAGGTGGAAAGAAAAAACTGACTCCACAAAGTTGCCCTCTGACATGCACAGTGTGTCTTGTAGAAGTTTCCCCTTTCCCCCAAATAAATAAAGAAACAAATTAAAGAAAAAGAAAGCTCTTCTCCTTACCCAGGTAATCACTAACAGGTAATCACTAATCGCCAGTAGATCCTCAGGGAAGTATGGGACTTTATGAACCCCCCTTTTTCATAATGGAACGTTGCCTGGCCCAATCTTGTGCAGGTTTTGTGTAGATAATCACGGCTGCTCATTGTTCAAGAGTGCAAAAGCCGTGTTATTCCTGGAGGACAGGATTTCACAATTCTGCCCCCTCACCCAGATCTTATACTCTTTCTGCCCTTTTCCCCACAGTTTTGTTGAGTCATGGAGCAAGACTTGATGTTCCATTTGTTGCTGAGTATTCAACAGTCAACTTAGTTTAGTACTTTGACAAGTTATGGGTCTCGGTAAGAGCCACCTCCCACTGCCAAAGCAGGCAGTGGCACTCATCTATGGGCTTAAACATAAATGTTAGAAAGGAAATTTGACAGGTACATGATGTTCATTTAGCAATAAACTGCAGTAGTTTCTGCATTAATGTCAGTCCTCTCCCGAGTTACAGGCTTGAGATGACTCAGCAGTTAAGAGCACTGCTTGTTCTTCTAAAGGTCCTGAGTTCAATTCCCGGCAAACACATGGTGGCTCACAACCATCTGTAATGAGATCTGGTGCCCTCTTGAGGAAGAGACCTGGTTAGTTGTCCTCATCAACTTAGACCATGAAACTCAATAGACAAATTCAACAGAACCATATACGGGCTGCCCATGCGTGCTTCAGCATTGCCAGGGCATAGATTTCATTCATTTTCATAGTACCACATACAAATTCCTGGGAATGGAACACAATCCAATTGGAAAGTAGTTGGTTTCTCTCACATAGCCATGCTGCTGCTGCATTAGCAGCAGTCTCCTCTTGCCTGGCAGCCCCATAGTATAGCATCCCCAATCTGTAGTGGAGAAAGATTGTTAGTGACAGGTCTATCACAGTGGCCTCCATAGAACCTTCTGGTAGCTTTGAAAGTAGGTGGCTCACTTCTCAATGTCCTGTAATCAAAGAGTGCCCTTCACTTGCCTTGTTCTTTCTCATCTGTGGTCTGTAGTATTGATTACCAGCTCCCCAGAATCTAGAATTATCCTGTAGATTCTGGTCTTCTGGCCATGCCTACAAAGGGTTATCTTTATTATGTTAAAAAAATACAGTCTAAAAGTGGACAACACCAATCCCTGGGCTTGGAATCCTATGCGTAATAAAAAGAGACATCTAGCCGAGATGAGCTCATGCCTTCAAGCTCTTTGCTTTCTGGTTGGGGCCACAGTGTGACCAGCTGCTGCAAGTTTCTGCCTTAATTCCCTGCCTGGATGGATTTTGCCTTAACCCGTGAGTCTGAAAGCATCTGCTTCTCCTCAGTTGCTTTTGTCAGGGTATTTATCATAGGCAAAGAAACTAGGACGCCATCTTCTGCCCGGGTAGAAGCTCTCTCTTGGCAAACTAATGCTTCCGTTTATCCCACGAGAAGCAACTCCCCCAGGTGATGACACATGGAGTCTCTCCGTGGTCTGTTAAGTGTTTTGCTCTGAAGAAAAGAGAACGCCGTCTCAAACGACAGGCAAAGTTTATGTTCAACGTGGCTTGCTAGCTCAAGCATACAGAGCTTGGCAGAACAAAGTCAATGCCCTGGAGTTAGAAGGTAGAAAAGGGGGGGGGGAGAACTTCAGTTTAGGGACTTCAGGAGAAAGACAGGGGAAAAAAAAACCTCCACTGATGGAAACACACCTGAGAAAATGATCAAGAAACCTTTGTACCGGAGTGCTAACGTTTGCTGACTTGGTAAGGAGTTGCTCCTCATAGTAGAATGAGAATTCGGAAGGCTTTGGGGGCCAGTGACACCTCTCTGTGTACTTCTACTCTAGAGTGCCTGCTTGAGATGCTCTCCTCTGTTCTTCTGCTGCCCCAGTAGCTAACGGTTGCACTAGCGACAGCAGAACAGAATGCTGGGAGGAAGAAAGCCGAGTCAGGCAGACGCATGGAGCTCCGGCCCAAGATGGATGTAGGTTAGAATCTTCCCAGTAAGCCACCACCTCGTGGTGGTACACAGATTAACAGAAATGGATTGATCAAGATGTGAGAGTTAGCCAAGAAGAGGCTAGATATAATGNNNTTAAATGAATACAATTTGTGTGTTGTTATTTCGGGTGTAAAGCTAGCCATGTGGGAGCCGGGTGGGACAAAAAGCAGGCCTGCTCCCCTTTTACTACAACCAACACTGGGAAGAAAGGGGAGAGGGTGAGCTCTAATCATGAACTTAGAAATAGGCTAGGAGAACTACATAAAAGAGCCAAGTCTTTCAAAAAATGATTTCCTCTTATTTATTTTTTATTTTATGGATGTGTGAGAGTTCCTGCAGGTACACATGCACACTCTGTGGTTGTCAGTGACCAGAGAGTTTGGAGTACGGCATCAGAATTGGAGCTGCAGTGTGAGTGCTGGCAGCAGAACCCAGGTCCTCTGCAAGGGCAGCGAATGCTATTAACTGTGGAGCCGTCTGTCCAACTCAAGTCTTCTGTTCTCAGTGAATGACAAAATTTGAAATGCACGTGTCCTGTCTTGAACTATCTTTGGTAGTCATGAGGAGATGAAGTTTGTGCGGATGAGTGGGGGCTCTGTGACCATGCACAGACGTGTATTTGTAACTGGAATTTTAGGACAAAAGCCGGGTTCCCAGCAGCTTCAAGAAGGTGCCCCTCAAGGGCCACCTGCTATAATACACCAACTAAAGAGATGTGTAGTTGTAACCAGTCTTTCTCCACCCCACCTGCCGTCTCCCAAATAACCTCATGGAGACTTCTTATTAATGATGAAAACTCAGCCTTAGCTTAGGCTTGTTTCTAACTAGCTCTTATAACTTAAATAAACCCATATTTTTAAATCTACATTCTCTTACATAGCCCTGTTACCTTTTCTCTGTTCTGCCCATCTTGCCTCCTTCATGTCTGGCTGACGACTCCCCCTTTCTTCCTCCCAGTGCTTTCTCTGTCCCACAGTCCCCCCCCATACCTCCTGCCTTGCTATTGGCCGTTTAGCTTTCTATTAAACCAATCGCAGTGACACCTCTTCACACAGCATAAAGGGATATTCCACAACATGGAATGGTGGCAACCAGGGAGGGAGGACTATTCCTGTGGCCACTGTGGGAAGAGGAACAAAGAGAGGAGTTCGGTGTTGCCCCAAGTCTCTCCTCAAGGTTCTGACATGAAGTTTAGCCTGAAATAGAAGAGAAACTGGGGCAGGGAGCAAGAGGCGTGCATAGCTAATGGTTCTTGCCAAGGCGTGGTGTACCTGACCCCCAATTCAGGTTCTTCAGAATGGTTGGAGGAAGTCCTGATATTTATCATCACTTAGGGGACCAATCTGGCGCTCAGGAGATGCTTATTCCAGGATGCTGTCCCATCATCATGGGTGGCTGTCCTCTGGGAAGTCATAAGGGGAAGGGGTAGCCTGTCTTGAAAGGCTCAAGGTGACTGAAGGTTTAGGATGGTAATTCTTCTGCTTTCAGACTTGAAGCGGGGGAGGGGGTGAAATGTGGTCCGACAGGCACTCGTTGAGTGACTCACACATCCGTGTGCAGAGCTCACTCACCAGGTGGCCCAAAGTAAAGGAGACAGGCACAGACTGAAGATGGAGAGAGACACTGGCCTGCATCCTGCATGTGACTGCCTGGTGGGTCCGAGTGAGGAGTCTGAGTGCCTGCTCTCTGCATGCCTCGTTCTGAGCTGGGTGTACAAGCTGCTTGTGGAAACTCTCAGCTTCCGCCTTTGAAGGATGGTCATGTGAAGTCCAGATGAGCTGGTGTGTAAAAATGCACCAGGACCCATGCCAAAAACACCTCCCTCATGGCGCATGTGTGCGCACGCGCGGGAGGGGGAGGGGGTACCATTAGCCTTTGCCTTCCAGGTCTCATGGGTGTCAGAAGTAGCATAAATCCGTTTAATTTGATATGCAGTTATCAGAGCCTTAAGGACAGAGACATGTTTTATTCGATGCCCATAGCGCTTAACAATTTCTTCCACACGCAGGTTCTAAATATCTCTGGTCCTGTCTTATAAAACAGACAGCGTGGTATCAAAAACCACAAACTCTGGGGCTTCCGCCATTTCCAGAATGAGCGTCCTAGCCCTCGGAGGTCATTCTGAGAGCAGCAGTCCTTTGCCTGGTGGCCTTAACTTGACTGTCACAGAGACCTGGTGGACAGAAAGGAAAGCTTGTGCAGTGCGCGCAGTTTGCCCCTAGATGGCGGCAGTGCACGAGCCTGAGAATGACCAGGACAGCCGGAGCTCTCAGAGATGAGCTTTCAGTGGCTCTGGAGTCAGAGCTTCCCGATGTGGGATCAAAACTGACGCGGGAGTTCAGGGACCGGGTGTGATCTGGAAGTGGGTGTTGTACAGCTAGGAAGTCACTGAGTAAGTCGAGCCATTGGGCCAAGAGGCTCAGATGGTCTTCCGGTGATAGCCCGTTCTGTAACAGCGTGCCTGCAATGTAACTAAGAATTAAGTTTAGGCAGGTGGGGAGAATCGGGAAGAGGAGCTTGGGGGAGGGAAAATCACGGCCAAAATATACGAAAAAATTAAATAAAAATTATTAAATGTTAAAGAAACCCTTAAGTGTTAAGCACTGGTTATGTCCTGTAGTCAGATACTCTCCTTTCCCTCCTCCCTCCATCCCTCTCTCCCTCCCCTCCTTCCGCACTCCTTCCCTCCCTCCTTAGTCTTCTCTGTTCCCCACACCCCTTTCCTCCTCTTCCCTCCCTGTTTTTTTTTTTCCTGTTCTGTGGATCTGAAGTGGGTCCTCATGCTTGCGTGGCAAATGATTAACCAAAGAGCCATCTCTTCAAGTCTCAGAACAACCTTCACTTGTTTCTCTTTGTCACGGAGTTGAGAATGTGTTTCTCAGATGTATTTATACAATTACTGTTTCTCATTTCTTTAAACAACATGCTTCGTAAAATGAGGGTAGGTAGGGCTTTAGTCTTTGAGAGTAGAGCATATACATTATAATGCGCTGATCCTGAGCATCGTTTTGGATTTATCCACATTTCATATTTTAATGCTGTTCTAAATTGGGTTGTATATATACATAATCTTATGGCTTAGTGTTTAGAACATAGTGACACTTAATTTTTAAATTTTGTTTGCGTTTTATTTTTTAAGATTTATTTGTGTGTGTGTGTGAATGTTTTGCCTGCATTTATGTATGTGCAACACATGCATTAGTGACTGCGGAAGGCAGAAGAGGGAGTTGGTCCCCTGAACTGACGTTAAGGCAGCTGTGAGCTGCCATTTTGGAACTAGGAACTAAATCCAGGTCCTCTGCAAGAGAAGCAAATGTTCTTAACCAGGTCTCCTTAGCATTTCGGTTTGGTGTGTGTGTGTGTGTGTGTGTGTGTGTGTGTGTGTATGTGCATGTGTGGAGGTCAGAGGACAACCCTCACAGCTGGGTCTCTCCTTCCACCGTGTGGTTTCCAGGAGTGGAAGTCAGGTCCTCAGACCCGATGGCAGCGCCTTTACTGCTGAGCCACCTTTCCAGCCCTATGAATCACCGCTGTACCTCGATCTTACAGCGCTGCTAGGCTTCCATTAGCTTTTTACAAGCCCTCCTGGATTTGCATGTAGACAAACTGTTGGTCTGCAAAGAAAGATGTGCTTCCTTGTTTCTTTCCGACGAAGGTGCTGTTTTCATGTCTTATCACACTGACCGCATTCCCCAGAACAATGTTGCTCAGCAACGGACTGAGATGAGAACTTGCGTGAAAAGCATACAGGCCTCCATCAGGTCCATCGTATCTTTTGTAGACTATTCTTTGCAAAGATGAGCCTTTCCTCCCATTCATTGTTTTCTAAGAATTATTTTTAAAAATTGGTAATAGACTTTGGTTTTTTTAATCCAATACTTTTATTTCTCTATTGAGATGACTTTTTAAATTAAAAATTTGTTAATATAGTAACTATGCAGATTGATTTTTCAAATGATAAACCAATTTTGCATGACTGACTGAACCAATCTTGGTCGTGGTGTATTATCCTTCTGCCACGTTGTTTGGTTTAATTGCTAGGCTTATTTTTAGAAATGTTTTCACCTGTTCATAAGGAGCATAGACTTCAGTTGTGATGTCTTTGTCTTTGTGTCAATGTAGTGTTGAATACACAGCATATTTGGGTGTCAGCCTTTCCTTCCCAGTGTTTGGAGAGCATGTGCAGGGTTGGTGGGATTTCTTCTTTCTGTGGTTGCCATCACTGCACCTGGGCTTCCGTTTGTGGGAAGCCTTGTTAGGAAGAATCTTCCAAAGAGCTGATAGGGAATTTTTATAAAGAAAAGTTATGTGTGTATATATATATATGTTTGTATATATGTATGTATGTATTGTGTGTATGCATGCATGCATGCATATGTGCATGTGTGTTTGTAAGTGTGTGTATGTATGTATGTAAGAATATATGTGTGTATGTGTGTATATGTGTGTATCTATGTATATGTATGTATGTGTGCATGTATGCAGGACTGTGAGTCATAGCTCTACTTTCTTAATATAGACTCTGTGATATTTTCCTTGTCTAGAGATAGCATTTTGTACTATCAATTTTACCCTGGTTTCTTCCTGTTTTCTTCACTCCGAGGCTGTCTGAAGGGTGCTTCTCATCTCCTAATGAGGAGAAAGAATGCAGACCTTTCTGGGAAGGACCCCAGTGTGATTTCTACGCAGCTAGAGAGCATGGTTACTCTGACTTAAACCCCCGTTTATTGAGACTTGCTTTATGGCCCTAAGGGTGGTCCATCTTGGATCATGTTCCCAGTGCTCCTGGGAAGAGCTGTCTTGTCTGTTTAATGGATGGAATGCTGTGTGACCAATAGTAGGTCAAGCTATCAGTGGTTCATGTTATGCCCAAATCTGCAAAGTCCCCCATAAGCCAACAAGGAGACTGAGTCCTGTACATAAAAGCAAAGAGCCTTCATTTTATGCAAGTTTGCAAACTCGGTCTCTCCGCATGTCCAACGTATTGGAATAAACGGAGAGCCCTGAGCTCAGTTAGAGTAGGGTTTTTATAGTAATAAAGGTGGGGGTAAGGGGTTTCTGAGGTTCAGGACCCCTGATTGGCTGACATTTGTCTAGGAGTGTCCTGGTGAGTGTATGCTGGCAGGAGGTCCTATCTACAGGGAATGTTAGGCATTTCCTTTGGATGGTCTGTTCTTGGGTGGTGGTCGGGTAATCTCAGTTTGTGGTCCCTCCTGAAACCAGGTATTGCTTCAGGGTAAACTACTGATACTCAGGCCTCTATGTAATTTATTGATGGCTGAGTCCTACATTGGCAGGTGATAATGGATGGAAGTAAAGAACTTCCTTTGGGTGATCTGTTCATATTTAACTTATCATGGCTGGCTCCTATAGTTCAAACCTCCTAAGATCCGTGGTGACCACCTGATTATGTCCAGCTAGTCTCCTGTGTTAGCTGAGAACTATTTAGTCTGAGCTGTAAGAACAATATCATAAAGGGGCCTGCAGCAGTTTTCTCTTCTTCTGTCTGTCGTTGGGAGTCCATCACTACAACATTCCTTAAAGTAGATTTCAATAAAGTGCTTTCTGGTGAGCCATTCTATGGAAATATTGTCCTGTAGTGTACTTTTTAAATGTCCCATCATTTAAAAGTTAACTCGCCTCACGTCAGTTTCTAGTCATGAGTGGCCAGGGGGCGTATCCAAAAGCTGGTCTCAGTTTATTTTCAGAGAGCCACTTCAGACTTGGGTTCTGAGGCAGAGTAACCCACTGTTAATAGTCAATCTATAAGCTGCGGAGAAAGCTGTTGACAGTCTGTTCTCATTCCCCTAGGCGTGTGAGTTTATATTTCTTTATTTCTACATTCTTATTTCTGGAATCTACATTTCTATATTCTTATTCTTGGGCTCTTCAACTTGATTCACATGATGTCTACCCAAATCGTCACATGTGTTCATTGCTCATGTTTCTTCATCTGGCTGAATTTTTATAAAATCAATAAACCTTACTTTCAAGCAGTTGTCAGAGAGAGAAATGAACAAGGAGAGCAGAACATATCTCCTACCGCCTTCCGTTTCCCGCTGTTCATGTCCTGTGTCAGCATGGCGCGTTTGCCACAGTGATGACTCCATTCCAATGGATTATTGTCCCTGCATGCCACCTGTCAATCAGATGGCTCCGCTTTGTATGCTCTATGAGTTTGTTCCAAACGTAGGATGTCACCGATCCCCCGTGACCGCGCCATTTTAACCCGAGAGCCCTTTGCTCGATGCCTCCATCCCTCCCTCCTTCTCCTTGAGCCACCACTGGCCACCACTGGTCCTTCAGTTGCCTTTGTGGGTGTGTTTGTGTTTCTCCTGGCCACTTGCTCTGCTTCTTCTGCAGTAGAACCTGCATGTCCTCAGAGTTCCCATTTTAACCATTTCGAAGTGTACAGTTCAGAGGCATTCAGTGCAGTGGCAATGTTGAACAAGCAAATCCACTCCCCACTCCCCAAACCAACTCCGCTCACGCAGTTTGGGCCTGTGAAGGGTGGCCCCAAGTCCCTGTTTACTTACAGCTGTCAAGGGGCTTTGTTACCTTAAGGAGACCTCCTCAACATGCCCAACTTTTAACTCTTTTTCCACTCTTCATATACGAAATAAATCAAATGTTCCTTTCATTGGACATGTTTATAACTGATAACAGCTCCAGGCTCTGACAGTTTTATGGGCGAGTCCATTTAAACTTTCAAGTAGACAATTCTTCCTCTGTATAAGTATATCTGCAGCTGTAGCACCGAGTGTACGGACACAGCCCCCAATTGATTCAGCAGGGTGCTATAGAGACCCAAAACTAACATGTACATTGGAAGGGTTACAGCTAACCCGGGTGTAAACGCTGATCTAAATGAAAATCTAAACAACGTATTGCATCAGCGTTGGGAATGTAACATTTAATATCAATGCAGTGATCCTGTTTGCTTCTCTGTTGCTGTAATTAACACTAACCATAACAGAGGTGGAGGAGGAAAAGGTCTATTTGGCATATGGCTTCCAGCCCATCATCCAGGGAAGCCAAGGCAGGAACCTAAGCAGAGATTATGGGGAACACTGCCGAGACAGGTTTGCTGCCTATGTATCACTCAGTTTGCCTTTCTGATTCAACCCAAGACCACATTCCCAGGGGTGGTATCTCCCACATCAATCATTAATTAAGAAAAGGCACCCCCAGACTTGCCTATAGGCCGATCCGATGCAGGCATCCTCAACTGAGGGTCCCTCTTCCAAGGTGACTGCATTTGTATTAGGTTCACAACAACCGAGTGACACCAGCAGCTAGACAGCTAGTCTGCTTCATGCATGAAAAGCTAGATGGTTGTTCCGATAAGACTTGCTGACATGAAGCATCTCTTCCTTGTAAAAGCACTCACAAACATTTTTTACATTTACTGAAATCTCTACATTTTCTTCTTACATTTCTTTGGAGCTGGCATGCACACCTCAGCACATGTGGAGGTCAGAGGACAGTGTGCGCAAGCTGTTTCTTTCCTTCCACTACACGGACTGCAGAGATGGAACTCAGGTTGTCAAGTGACAATTATTCACGGGGCCATTTTGTTGGCCCAAATTATATTGACTTACAATGATAAAGAATCTATTTGTGAACACAAGAGCCAGTATTGTATCTACTTCGTGTTTCTAAAAATATATTTCAAATAGTTTATTTCTAAATTTTATTAGCAACAAAAAGAGCGTTTTGGAGCAGGGTTTTGTGAGTGGGTGAGTATTGGCCATATATTCTGGAGAAGGGAGCTGTAAGGACTCTTTATGCAGGGAGTGTTGTGCTTAGCATCTAGGGCAGAACTAAGGGGATTCAAACTAGGCTCTGTCCTCTATGGCATACTGCTGCATGTTCCTCAAAGGGAATTCTTTGTCTATCAGTCCACTCAGAGCAGAAAACATGGTAAGGATGTGTCTAGAAAAACACTCTTCTGGAATGGGGTCTTAGCATTGAAAGACCCCAGCTAATAGCAGCTTAGCATTAGTAACGCCATTTTGCAAGGCTAGAGCCTGCAGGGTTCAACTTGGGGACAAGCTAAAAA
>LOEQ01002136.1:174689-198848 GCA_001685075.1 Bramus lutescens | reverse complement strand
GTTATCATGTTGTTTTTCAGATTGTTGGAGGAATTGTTGCATTGGCGCCTGCCCGTCTCTTCCTACAAATGCTCTCCAATGGATCTTCTGGTACAGGTTCAGGGCCACTTGCTGTCCAGGGACCTAGCAGACAAAAGGACTAGCTTGCTGTGTGCAGGCTTAGTGAAATAAAGGAACTCCTGCCAGGTTGTACTCACCACCCCATCCCAGCCCCAAAACAGGCTGAGCTAGGGATCTTATGACCCTGGAGAAGGGAAGGGGTGCCTGGGATCAAGCTGGGGTGGGATAGGAAGAAAGAGGCAGTAGCCTGGGAGATAAGCCCCTGCAGAATGACCAGAAAGTCCAGGGGGTTGAGGAATGTCTATGTTCCCTTATCAGGGCTTCTGCCGCTGGTCAGGAACACACCCACCTCTCTGATGGATCTTCTGGTACATGATCAGGACCACTTGCTGGCCAGGGACCTCTCAGACAAAAGGCCTGTTTATCTTATAAAGTAGGTGACTACAGGAAGATGTGACATCTGTCCCCATTGGCAGAATCTTCTAGGCTAACACACAGGAAGGGTTGAGCTACTTGGTTTAACTTCAGAGGACAGAACTTCTCATTTGTGTGAAGAGGCAGACAGCTTTTATTTAAAGCAAGGGGTTTTCTAGTAATTACAAAAAAAAAAAACCCTAACTATACAGTTGACTGCTCCCTGGAGTGGAATTCCCCTATTACTGGGACAGAATAACCAGGGGCCGTTTAAACACAAGTCAAGGATCACAAACACGAAGTTCCCAGTTCATGTCTACCTAAGCAGTCCCATTATTATCAAGCCTCAGCTGCAATTCTGGTGCCTGGTTTGGAGCACAGGTAACAGTGGAGCCTGCACAGACATTCCAGCCGGACCACAGAGGTTCCACTGTGGTCCCCAGCCCCGCAAAGCGCTGGGAGACCTGAGAAAGGTTCCTTCACCTCTCTCACTTCCTTCCTCATCTGTAAAATGGGGACACTCCGAAGACTGGTTTGGTTAGTTAGCATCATGCATGCGGAGGGATGCCTGGTGAGCAGCCATGTTTCACCAGAGTGATCGTGAAGAAGAGCGGAAGGCCTAAAGGCAGCAGGTAGTTCAGTTCCTTCACCCCTTCCCCACTGATGTGAGGAACTGTCCCTGCATCTTCTGCTACTGTAGCACCACTGGGTCAAACTGTAAAGTATGTACTAAATATTTCCTTGTCTAAAGAAGTTAGAGACAGATATGCTATCTTTTTGAAAGTCAACTCCTTGAGGGATAAGAGCTGCAGGAAGCCATAAATGCCTATATAGATAACTGGCCCTCTGGATTGCTAGGCAGGGCACTGACTGGCTGTTGCCCTGTTCAGAACACACAGTCCTTGAATCTGAACATTATTGTAAGAGCCAGAGGTAGTGGAAGACTCCAAGAATACAGTGTCACCCAGACGCAACAAGGCACATATGAATTGACAGAGAGAGTAAGTACAAGGCCTGGGCAAATTCACGCCAGACAAAATACCTGCACAGAGAAGGGGAAGTGGGCATAGGATGGCACCCTAACCAAGAATCCATTTGCAATCAATGGCTGCTGGAAAAGGAAAAAGAATCAGTTTTTGCCAAAAAAGTGACCCTGGGTTTATCAGCCACACCTCAGAATAGGCATCCTGCTCAGGAATAGTTGACCAACACAAAGGGGATTCCATGCTTTGTTTTGGCTATGGTTTGGTGGTTTTTGTCTTTTAGGGTTTTTTGGTGCTGTTTTGTTTTCTGCTTTTGTTTTTTAAGAGAGAGAGAGAGAGAGAGAGAGAGAGAGAGAGAGAGAGAATATGGAGTTGGTGGGTAGGAAGGAGGGAGGACTTGAAAGGACTTGGGAAAGGAGGAAGAATTACGATAAAATAAATCATTTTTAAAATATTTTTTAAATGGCTGAAATTCTATGGAACTGCACGCTAAGGATAAAACCCTCATTCTGCAATTTGCTCACCACAAGTGATGGCTCTTTTAAAAGAGTAATGCACTTCTAACTGGTTAAAGAAATCTGTCTGTTCAGCAGCCACGAGTCAATTCCTCTAAGAGCCAATTAAGGTGCATTTTTAACTTTTAGAGACCTAGCTGGCATTTCCCATTCACCTAAATCTCCCTTCTCTTTGTTTATGTCAATGCTTCTCTTTTATGTATGTATGCTATTCTGAATTACTCTATTCTATTATTCTGCTAGATCAATAACATTTAAAAGCTGTGTATGTCCTACAATGTCTGTCCTACTCCACGAATCCACAGTGTACTCTCTGTAGCTCTTCTGTCATCCTTCTCAATTAGGTGACATTATTGACACTTCATTTGGGCTTTATCAGTAAATGCTCCACCACCCATGACTGATGAACAGAAGGTGTTAAATCAGAGGCTACTAAAACGAAAAGGTCCTGCGTCAGACTCAGCTGGCAATAGGTACAGAGTTGCTGGTGAGGGGACATGGCATAGGAGCTTTCTAAGCTGTTTGTAAGCAAACCAGGGCTGTTGTCTCCAAGGCTTCATTGAACCTTAGTAAGTAAAAGAAATCCAGAGGGATTGGTGAGCCAGATAGATCAGTCGGCAAGGTGCTTGCCATGCAAGAAAGAGAGGACCTGAGTTTAGATCCCCAGTACCAACATAAAAAAGCTGATCATGGTGACGCATGCCTGTGTTATCTGAGTGCAGGGAAGGTAGATAGAGATCCCTAAAATTTCCAACCAGCTGGTCTTGCCACATCAATGACTTAGTGAGAAACCCTATCTTTAAAAATAAATAAGGTGGAGAGCTATAGAGGAACACACTTGACTTTAGCATCTGGCCTCCACATGTAAGCACACACATTCAGAAACACACATGAACACAAACATGCTCATGCACACATGCAACACACACAGTCATCCTAAAGTAGGCAAATAGAATGCTGACTGTGACCTGACACCAATACCAACATCATACCTGTGTTATTACTGGCTTAACCACTTAGAATTTCAGGATTTTAAAAAATAATATAATAGGTATATTCGTATATAAAATAATATACAGAATTGAACACAGGTCTTGTGCTTGTGGTATAAGTACCCTACACTGACCCACATCCTAAGTGCAAAGAATATGCATTGGGACAAGAGTAGATGCAGGATTAATAGTGTGTTGGCAGCTGACAATGAGCTCTCTGGAAAATTCTCTTTCTGTCAGAGAGACATCAACCTTTGCTGGTCTCTGTGATCAGCCCTGCTATCACAGCCAATTTCAAGTTACACCAGCCCTTGAGCTGGGAAGGCATGGACCATCTGCACTGAAGAGCTGATAGAGCCGAATGTAAGCCTCTAGGTGTTGCTTTAGATTCTATCTGATAATATTAGGAAATTACCTGACATTAGTGAGGCAGACTGACTTTCCTTTTGTGGTGCTCGGGACTGTGTGCTAGGTAAGCGCTCTTCCACTGAGTTGCATCTAGCTTGTAAAATCAACACTGTTTAAGTGTGATTTTACACTTACCAAGAATTGTTCTCATATATGGCATGATAGTTGAACATATGATCCACTAGCAGGATTAAAGTCAGGCTGAGAAGGGCTGTGGAGTAAGACAACCCTGGTGTAGGCCTGATTGTCTATCAGTATAATCACTCACTCCACCTATTTTTAGCACTAGTGACAGCAATGGCTTTAATGACTGTGAGGCGCTTAGCACAGTGCCCAAGGGTGGGAAAGACTAGCACAACACACAAGGATGTGGGGGCTTAGCACAGTGCATAAGGACGATGGGACAGAGAGGACTGATCTCAGTACACAGGACAGGGAGGACTGACCTCAGTACACAGGACAGGGAGGACTGATCTCAGTACATAGGACAGGGAGGCTGCTCCTGGTTGCCAGGCCATGACGGAAACAGAGCCACTGCTGTCTTGACAGATGAGGTAGCACATGGTGGCGCTACTTGAGGTCCTTCTAGCCTGAAGTCTATGCACTTAGGTTTCTCCTTGGGATCTTTCCACTGTCCCCACAGGATTCTGCTGGAAGCAAGAGCTGTCTTTGTTCTGAACAGCATCTCTTCTCTACAGGGGCTTTGCTCCCCACCTCATCCAACACACACATGTTCACATACTTGGCAGTAAAAATAGAATCTCTGAAGTGAAAAAAAGGATCAACTTTTCCTCCCAAGCATTGAATCCATGGTGTCCCAATGCTAAGCATACATGTTCTCACTGAAGTGGATATCTTGAAGGACAAAATTTCAGCTAATGGCATAAGGGTCTATTATCCCATGAATATTAATATTGTTTCTATACATATATTATCTATGATAAATGTTTTGAAGAAAAAATGTTTCTGTAATTTCAAAAGAAAGCTGCATACATACCCTGAAAAATGAAAAATGAATGTTTAATAAAGAATCATAAAATTATTTAGAAACAAAGGACTACAAACGTTCATTATAAGCAGTATGTAGTAAGCTTAAGGAACACATGATTAAAAGAAAATAAAACCACTCTCCCCTCCAAAAGGAATCATTAGTAAAGAATTTAAAATACATATTAACATATGAATATTAAAATGTAAATATTGAAAACCAAAGAGCAGGCAGAGGACCATCTCCCCAAACATCTCTCTAAATGGGAATCGCCAACGCCACCTGCAAATTTGTCTTTGTATGACAGGTGGGTCCAGGTAAGGCCTCTGTGTGGCTCTAAATATATTCAGAACTCAGTAGCAAAACCTTTCTAAAAATGGCTTCAGTCTCAGAAACTGGCACAGCGTTTTTCTGAAGCTCTCCAGCAATATTGCTATAAAAGACTCAGGTCAGGGACAGGAGGAAGAGTGCCGATGCCAAGGCCAAGGATGACACTCAGCAGCCTCTCCAGGGCTGTGTGTAAGATCAGGGTATGATCTACTTCATGTTGGCTGTCACAGTTTCAGTCATTGCCTCTTAAATCCCCTGAGCTCACCCTGTCACTATCAATCTACTCCAGCCCAGCGAAGTGCTCCTGACTGACCTTGCTGTCCAGAACAGCGCGGAAGAACCCAAGAATAAACAAAGCAGTATTATCGTAGTTGGATTAAGAATGTTATTAAATAGAAATGAAAAGGAAAGATTCAATTCCATAAAATGCCAGTATGTTGGGCAGATCTAGGGACCTCTGAGACAGCATGAGCCCTGACTGCCACAGGAAAGAGGCTTAGTCCCAGACACACCACTTTTCATCCTATCCCCTGGGAATCTGAAGTATTTTTAGGGAGAACCCCATCTTCAGAGAGATGGGCTCCCCTAGGGATGTTCATGGCCAGGGATGCTCATCTTCTCCAGGGCCTGGTGGTAATCCTCACCGGGCTCTAAGTGTGCGTTTTAGCATACGTGGTGCTGGGATAAGAAACTTGAACTTACAGATGGGTTCTTGGCTGCTTTCAATAAAGCAACTCCCACTGACTAAACCTACTGATGCTTGGCGAGGAGTAGCAGCTGTCATAGCATCTGTTTAAGTAGATGACGAGGCTCCGAAAGCACCTGTGGAATTCCCACCCCAACCCTTGACCAGGCCTCTCTTGTCTACTAAGAAGCCCCACTCCCACCCCAGGACTCTGCATTTTTAAAGGTTTACCTGTTTGCTTGCATCATATATGCATGCGTGTGGTGCAGTGTCTGGTGCTCCAGGGTCATTCTCCTCATATTTCCCTGAGCCGGGGTCTCTCCCTGAACCCCGCGCTTTCTCATTTGGTCTGGAAGCGATGGAGCCCTGAGATCCTTCTGTCTCTGTGCTTCCCACACCCTGCACTTAGAACCAGGGTTGCAGGTGTGTGTGGGATGCCCAGCTCACTATGTGGATGTTGGGATCTGAACTCCAGTCCTCATGATTGTGCAGCAAGCACTATTGGCTGTAGCGCCATCTTTTCTGCTTATCTCAGCTCCTTTTTATTGCTTAGGAAATCCCTCATTCTTCTGCATTCAGAACCCTGCTTCCTTGTACTCACACAGAGAGGAGATTCCATATGAGGGTTCATGTTCACTAGGACTGTGAGTCAGCCTTGTGTTCACTAGGGCTGTAAGTCGGCCTTGTGGTCACTAGAACTTAGTCGGATTATTTCTTCCTCCCAGGTCCTTGTTGGATGAACAGGGTGGTGAACACTCACGTCTCAGGAAGGAAAGGGGGGTTTCCTAGGAAGGTGTGGTAGCCTCTTCCCAAGGCTTTGGGGTGGTGGCTGCCTGCCAAGGATGGAGCCTGAAGGTCTCTTTCATGCTCTCCCACTGCTCTTCAGTTTTAGAATAATAACATTCAGGTGCAGAAATGGCGGGCTTTGTAAAGACATAGGATGGAGAGTGGCCACAGGGTCCTTCTCTATCACACACCCCATACTGACTCTTTGTTTAAGAAAACTGGGCATAGGAGAGTGACCTGTGACCTCTGGGGACAGCTAGAGATCGTCTCTATTTTCTCTTACGATGTGGTTTGAGCCCAGCAACTACTGACCTTTGTGGGACCTCCTGAGGTATAAAGGGATAGTGTATTTGCTAGGGGTGGATATGCTGTTTTAATGCTTTCCTTTCTGGTGCAGAAGCCCCATGAAAGGTAGCTAATCCAAGGTAATACAGCTTTTAAACACAGTAGGACCACAAACTCTTAACTATAATCTAATGATAAATGTTCACCCAATTAAGCAACTTCCTTATGGCCAAAGGTCAAGATCAGGGGTCTCTCTCTACTGTTGCCTGACTTTTTTGTTTTTAAAGACTTCTATTTTTTATTTGATGTGCATATGTAAGTGCTGGCATGTATCATGTATGTATGTGCACCAAGTGTATGCCAGTGTCTAAGAAGGCCAGAAGATAGCATGGAGTTACTTGTGACTGTGAGCCACCCAATGTGGGTGCAGGGAACGGAACTCTGGTCCTCTGGGAGCCCTCTTAACCACTGAACCACTCTCCTGCTTCTCCACTTTAGTTTTTGAGACAGGGATGCCAGTGAACCTGGAGGTCCCCATCAGCTAGACCTGTTAGCCTATGTGATATAGCAATCCTCCTCTCCAGCACTGACATTCCAGTGGCATGATGCTGGGCTTAGCTTTGTGTGGGTACCAAGGAACTGAACTCAGATCCTCATTCTTGTGAGATGGGTGCTCTACCAACTGAGCCAGCACCCCAGTCCCCTGATTACTTTTCTATCTGATAAATATTCATTGATTAGCTACTCTGCTGGACCAGACACTCTTCAAAGGAGTGTTGGATTAGATGATAAACAGCCACTGCAGGCTGAGCGCCAACAGTGTAACTGTATTCTAGATGATAAAGAAGTAAATTCAAAGTGTGTCAGGAACTGCTAAGCACAAGGAATACAGATGAGGGGAATCAAGCATGATAGGGCCAGGGGAGAGCATTCTGTTTCAGAAAGGTCACTCACAAAAGGTCTTCCTAGCAAGAAGATGCCCAAGCAAAGTTCTGGAGGCCGTGGCTGCAGATGGTTAGGTGCATGGTCTCCAAGCTGAAAGGGTGGGCTGTGCAAAGGTCTGTGCCTCTGCTGCATGTGCGCATGATGTAACCGGCAGGTCTGGATGCTTGCAGAGGTGAGAGAATCAGAGGCAGCTAATGGCAGACCCTGTATAACCTGTGTGGGCCAGAACGTGAGTCTAGGCTTGCATTCTAAATGAGAGAGAACCTTTGGAAGCCAGCGAGGAAGTATACACTAATAGCTAACTTACTTTATTACCCAAGAGCCTCCACAACTCTACTATGGTGTGGATTAATCTTAGAGCAGTGGTTCTCAACTTTCCTAAGGCTGCTACCCTGTAGTACAGTTCCTCCTGTCATGCTGATCCCCAAACCATCAAATTATTTTCATTGCTACTTCATAACTGTTACTTTGCTGCCGTTATGAACTGTAATGTACGTATCTGGCATACAGGATTTCTGATACGTGACCCGAGTGAAAAGTTTGTTTAACCCCCAAAGGGGTCGTGAACCACATGTTGACAAACTCTGCCTTAAAGGAACAAAGACTGGAGCAGAGGGATCCAAGACGATAATCCCTATCAGAGAGGACGTTTGTTGGGATCTGTACTTGCTAGTGATGAGAGAAGCAATTCCCGAAGGTAAAGTTGATGGGCTTACGGATAGCTGTGATGAGACAAACGGTCTCCAAGGTCTCCTTGCAGCTTTTGGTAAATGCAACCAAAACGGTACAATAAACAGAATGTTCATTACCTTAAAGAGGAAAACAGAACCCACACTTTCCAACTCTCTAGCCAGATACTTTCACTGATAATAGCTTCCTTTATGACTAGGGTTTACTGTAAGTTCTGCTTCTACCCACAGACTCCCAGAGGCAGAAAATGAGTTCAATATTGTTGCGAATCTCCATAACTGAAGATGCTATTTCAGAAGCCGCAATGGTTATCAGTATTGATTGTCAACTTGGTAAAATCTAGAATCATCTAGTAGCCAAATCTCTGGGCATGTCCATGAGGGACGGTCCACAGACTAGTTTAAGTGTGGTGGAAATAACCCCACACCCCGCTCCTGTAGGAGATAGTTTTCCATAGAGTGGGATCCTGGGCTGAATGAAAAGGAGAAAACAAGATGAGAACCAGCAATCATCTCTCACTGCTTCCTGATTATGGATACACGGTGACCAGTTGTCTCCGTTCCTTTAGCCATGACCACCCACCATTATTAACTATACCTTTAAAACATGAGCCAAAATAAGTCTGGTTGCTTTGGTCTGGGCATTTTATCCCATTGCCAGAAAATGACCTAAACAGAAGCCCACACCAGGGTCACTCTCATTTCATTTCAGAAGAATGTCACATTTTGACCATGTACTGTCATTGGCAAAATGAAGAGTTCTCCTCTAACCTCAGGTATAATAAAAAAGGATTTTACATCTGAAATACATCGGTAAATGGCACCAGGAAAAACAATTGGTCTGGCACCATGAGAAAGATTGTTGTTTTGCAAACCAACAATATCTAACAATAATAACCTGAACCAATACAATTTTAACTATATCACTGTTGATTCAAATATGTAAAAGGAAGAACTAGAAAGATTTGATTTCCTTATCTATGATCTTCTAATACTAATAAAACTTAGCTGTTGAGCTTCTGGAACAGTAAGTGAAAAAATGCTTCTGCAGCCGTCAATGTTCAGAGTATGTGCTCAAAGTAGCTGCTATTTCATCAATAATATAACTTTTATTTATGATTAATATTAATAAGCATTAAAATCCTCACAATTTAATAAATCGACAAATTATATGATACTAGACAAAGGTTTCTGCTTGCTGACGTAAGCTGCTTTATTGCTGTCTTCTCTTACACTGAGTTTCCTGTGTTAATTTCTTTTCTCCAGTGGCTTAAAGAGTTAGAGTTCCTGTTTCATTCATGGTATCTTCAGCCTCAACATTTCAGTACACTCTGGGTTGGTGGTGCCCTTTCTCCTCTGGCATTCTGCGGGCTCTCTGCCATGAACACTAGTCAATAGCAGTGAAGGCTCTAGTTAGGCCCCAGCTTGACTTCTGTGTGTTCAGTGGGGTTTCTAGGTGCTGTCTTCAGCAATGGGGCCTTACCATTGACTTATGGAGAGCAGTCAATGGCCTTGGAATAACCTCAGCTGTTTGGAGGTTTTAACAGCGTCCCTTTGGCCAACAACTCAATTAGATGTAACCCATTCCTGGCACTGAACCTAGTGGCTTAAAATGTTTAGTTGGGGCTTTATCTCCCCTGTTATTTGATGACTCTCTTTAGATTTCTCTCTCATGTGTATATTTTAAGTAACTTCTGTTGCCGTAGGTTTCCATACGACATCTCACCTTAGTATTAGCCGTCCCTCCCTGTATTCCTTCCTTTATCTCCCCCACCCCATTTAGTCCTTCCATTCCGGCCTCCCCACTGTGTCTCCATAATATATATTCTATTTGCCCTTCTTTGGGCGACCCTCCTTACCCTCTAGTCCTTACTCTGTACCTAAACCCAGTGTTCAGTTTAGAAAGTTTTCCTGTGCCAGTGAGTTCAAGGCTATTCCCCACTTTCTTGTCTATCAGATTCAGTGTAGCTGGCCTTTTGTTGAGGTCCTTGATCCATTTAGAATTGGGTTTTGTGAAAGGTGAACAATATGGATCTATTTGTATTCTTCTATATTCAAACATCAAGTTGACCAGCACCATTTGTTGAAGATGCTGTCTTTGTTCCAGTGTGTATTTCTGGCTTCTTTATCAAAAACCAGGTGTCCATAGGTATTTGGATCTTCTATTTGATTTTGTTGATCAATGTGTCTGTTTCTTTGCCAATACAATGCAATTTTTGTGTGTGTGTGTGTGACTATAACTCTGTTGTAGAGCTTGAGATCAGCATTGGTGATTCCTCCAGCAGTTCTTCTGTTGTTCAGGATTGTTCTAGCAATCCTGGGTTTTCTGTTTTTCCACAGAAAACTGAGAATTGTCCTTTCAAGGTCTGTAAAGAATTGTGCTGATTGTTTTTATACGGATTTGTTGAATCTGTAGATATCTAAGCCCTTCTTTAAAAAAAAATTCATACAATATATTTTGATCATATTCCTTTTACTTCCCAAACTCTTCCCAGATCTTCCTGTATCCTTATCCACTCAGGTTCATGTTCTCTCTCTCCCTCTAAGGAAAAAATGGAAATAAAAACAGAACATAATAAAACCACACAAATAAAACATGATGAATGTTTTGTGTTCGCCAACCACTCCTGGGCATGGGACTTTAATGGAGTGTGGTTAATAACCAACCAGAGAGACTCCACTGGAGAGGCCTGACTTTCCCTTCTGAGCAGATAACAGTTGGAAATAGCTTCTGGATTAAGAATGGGACTTTGTGTCTACCTCCATTTCTCCATGCTGGGATTTGTCAGGTCCTGTGCTGCTGCCACGGTCTCTGTGAGTTCACATGTGCATTTGTCAGGTCCTGTGCTGTCACAGTCTCTGTGAGTTCACATGTGCATTTGTCAGGTCCTGTGCTGTCACGGTCTCTGTGAGTTCACATGTGCATCTGTCAGGTCCTGTGCTGTCACGGTCTGTAAGTTCATATGTGCATGAGTCTTGTGTGTCTGAAGGTACTCTTTCCTTCAAGTCACCTCTGACTCTTAAAATATTTTCATCTCTTCTGCACAGATCCTTGAGCCTTGAAGGGAGGGCTTGATAAAGACATCACACCTTCATCTGGGTTTGAGTGCTCCAAAGTCTCCCACTCTGCACATTGCTCATTGTGGGTCCCTGTGTTAACCAACATCTACTACATGAAAGGAAGCTTCTTGGGTTAAATGATGCTCCTATCTAGGAATATAGAAATATGTCATGAGGAGTCATTTTAATGCTATGTTTCTTTAGCATAGCAATAGTAGTATGTTTTCCCCTAGGATCCATGGCCAATCTGATATCAGGTTCTTGGCCACTTTTGCAGTGTCAGGTATGAGTTCCATCTCATGGAGTGGGTCTTATATCCAATCAAAAAGTTATTGGCTGCTCTCATAACATTTATGCCCCTATTGTACCAGTGTATTTTGCAGGGCAGGCCCTCTGTGGTAGGTTGCATGGTTTGTAGTTGGGTGATATTTATGAGTACTTTTTTCCTCTAGTAGTGTGCAAAGCACCTCTCAACACCACAAATGTTAGCATCAGTAGAGATGAAGTTTCAGCTGGGCATCAGCTCACTTTCCCTGTGTTCAGTGACACATGTAAGTTGTGTCTTCAGCAATAGGTCATTATCATCAGGCTATGGCAAGTAACCAATAGCCTTGGCAATGGCCCGTGATGTTTGGGGAAAATCCATGGGACTCCTTTGGCCAATGATTCAATAAGATATAACCTATTTCTGGCACTGTTTGTTGGCATACAGTGTCCACTTGGGGCATTATCTTATCCATTATATAGCAACTCCTTTTAAATTCCTTTCACACACACATAGTTTTCAGGAAGCTTCTGCAGTGGTATATTCCACATGGCTTTTGTCCTTCCCCACATTCTCTCCTTTACCCTGCCCTCCCACTCCCTGCCCATTCACTCCTTCTATTCTAGTTTTAATCTCTATAACATTATATTATATTTCTCCTTCCTTAGATGGAAGATCTCCTCCTGCCCTGGGTCCCTTACTATCCCGCTAACCTCTGTGGTTATTTGTATTGAAATACTTATATCTAAAGTTTAAAAGCTAACATCCACACATAAAGAAAGCATGTAATATTTTTATTTCATAATTTCACTCTTCTTAATATTCCATTGTGTAAATGTTCCATATATTCATATCCATTCACTGGTTTATTAACATGTAGGCTGTTTCCAATTTCTGGCTATTATGAATAAAGCTGCAATGAACATGCATGACCAAGTACCTCTGTAGTAAGATGTAGAGTCCATAGGGTGTTTTATAGCTGACTCTTGTGGCATATCTGTTTCAGCTTTTTGAAGAACCTCCACACAATTTCCATAGCGTCTATACTAGGTTGCAGTCCACCAGAAATAAGTTTTCCCCTTTCCCTGCAGCCTCACCAGTATGAATTGTTGTTTGTTTTATTGATCTTGGTTATATTGACTTGTAACCAACATTCTAAACAAAGAAAAATATCCATAATCCATTTTTTGGGCATGTGGGCATAGTTTTCCAGGCTACTTCCTGCTGATTGGGGGTGCTGATAATCTTATGGGGACCTGGAGAAAATTTAGAATTATGATCAATCCCTGACTGGAGTATTCTGTGAGGCTTGTTCATCTCAGCCAACAGTCTTGAAACTATTCTGGATGTAGAACTCAGAGGAAACTCCAACAGAGGACCTCTGAAATGTTGGATCATCTGTACCATCTGCTCTTATCAAAGATTCTTCAGGGGATCTTCCTTGATCAAACCTGATTTTTCTTAATCCAGAATGAATCCACAGCCTCTCATTTCCTGGTGGAACAAAAACAAAACTTCTTCTCCAAAGTAACATATCTTTTGAATTATATTTTAAAGTCAAGGCATTTTCAATATATATATATATGTGTTGAATTAATTTGGCAGCATTTATATTCAAATGTCTTTTAGCAGCTGTTGCTCCTTCCTCAGCCATCAAACAATTCAAAGACAACACAATAACATACAGTATACAGATTTTCTGTGTATTTTCCATTTTTACATGACTTTTTTTAAACTCTTTTTTAAATTTTTATCTTTAATTTTGTTTTTGTTTTTGAGACAAGGTTTCTCTGTGTATCTTTGGCTGTCCTGGAACTCACTCTGTNTATAGAAACTGTAAGCTGTTTAGAGGTTTTCTTCATCTTTGAATCTATATTTACTCTTATCTCTCCTTTTCTGACCACATGAGTCTTTAATTTACTAAGTGATATGGCTAGGATTAAAGCCATGGCTTTAACGGCTGGATCCCCTCCATTCCTTAGCTTTCTGAGAGTCAAGCCTCATGGTGGAGGTACTGGCCGGAACCATATATATTGCCACAACTCTATGGAGTTTCAAGGTCCCTGCCACCACCAAAAAGCATGCTGTCTGCTATTCATCAACACCATTTAAGTGTTTGGATGTGGTTAAAAGAGCTGCAACGTTTTTGCAGCTGAAGCTGAGTCAGAAAGCCTCTCTTAAATAAGACAAGTTTGCCTCTAGCAAACAGAGCTCACCTGAGAAAATGCTGCTACCAAGAAGTCATGCTTAACTCTGTTCTTTTGTGTCTAGAATTGCTTCCCAAGCTCTCTCAGGATTTATGTGGATGCTGTTATTCAAGTTGGCGCCATTGGTTGACAGAGATTTCTGTCTTGCCTGGTCCCACAGCTGTTCAGTCCCAAAGAAACACACAAAGGTCTACATTATAAACTGCTTGGTCTATTAGCTCGGGCTCTTTTTTTATTATTATTAATTCTTATAACTTATGCTAACTCTTATTTCTTATCTGTGTTAGCCATGTGGCTTGGTACCTTTTATCAGTGAGGCTTTCTCATCTTGCACTGCAGACTGAGTCTTTCCACTTCCCAGAATTCTCTTGTTCTTATGGCCCTCCCTCTACTTCCTGCCTGGCTATTGGCCAATCAGCATGTTATTAAAACAATACAAGTGACAGGTATGAGACCATTTTCCCAGAGCAATGGAGTATTACTCAGCTATAAAAAACAATGACATCATGAAATTTGCAGTCAAATGGATGAAACTAGAAAAAAATCATCCTGAGTGAGGTAACCCAGACCCAGAAAGACAAATGCAGTATGTACTCACTCATAAGTGGATATTAGACATAAAGTAAAGAATAACAAGTCTACAACCCATAGCTCCAGAGAAGCTAGGGAACAAGGAGGACCCTAAGAGGGAAGCTTGGCTCACCCTTGGAACAGGAAATAGATGAGATCTCCTGGGTAAACTGGGGGATGGGGAAGGTAAGGGGATAGCGGATGGGAACATGATGTATCAGGATGGCTGAGATGGGGGAAGGATGGAGAAGGAGAGCAATGAAAGAGATATCTTGATAGAGGGGCACAATATGGGGTTTTGGGAAAATCTGGTACCAGGGAAACTTCCAGGAAACCACAAGGATGACCCAGCTAAGACTCCTAGCAATAGTGGAGAAGGCACATGAACTGGTCTGCTCCTGTGATCAGATTGGTGACTACCCTAAACGTTCATAGAACCTTCACCCAGTAACTGATGAAAGCAGATGCAGAGATCCAAGCCAAGCACCAGGCCAAGCTCTGGGAGTCTAGTTGAAGAGAGGAAGGAGGGATTATATGAGCAAAAGGTATTAGGATCATGACAGGGAAATGCACAGTGACAGCTGACCAGAGCTCGGGAACTCTAGACGGAGAACTAAGGACCCTGCATGGAACTGACCTAGACCCTCTGCATGTGGGTGACATTCGTATAGCTTGGTTTGGTTACAGAGGCCCTAGCAGTGGGACCAGGATCCGTCCTTGGCACATCAACTGGCTTTTTGGAATCCTTTCCCTATAGTGGGATGCCTAGCTCTGCCTTGATGCAAGGGACAAGAGCGTGATCCTGCCTCAGCTTGATGTGCCAGACTTTGCTGACTCCCTGTGGGAGGCCTTAGCCTTTCTGAAGAGTGAATGGAGGGGTAGAAAGGAGGTGGGGAGAGGCGAGCGGAGGGGAGGAGGGAGGGGAAACTGGTTGGTATGCAAAATGAATAAAAAATTTAATAAAAAGGGAGAAAAAATGTGATGTCCAATTAATTCTTTTTTATTATAGAACCTCAATGTTCCTGACAAAGAAGTCATAGACCAGAAAGATATGTCCAACAATTTTAATATCATTAAAAGCTGGACTGGACAAACTAAAGCAATGTTGTCAAAGGCAAAATTACGTGGTAGGAAGACTAGTGTGTGCCAAAGACAGGGAAAGGCACAGAAGAAAATGAAAGAAACTGAATGGGATCTGTAACTGCAAAGATGAATGTGACCAGGCTATTAACAAACAAAAGATTCTAACACTGTGTTTCATAAATCTGGCTCCAAGCTGTTTACAAGAGGTATATTTTTAAAACATAATTCTGGAAGTTTGAAAATAGATGTCTCAAGCTGTGGAGCCAGAAAATTAGAATGATCATTTATTGTTATTCCATCCTTGATTAAAATTAAGCTGACACTAGAGGCTGCAGACCTCAAATGGGAATTTAATGACAATTTTAAGCATCTCTTCACTTGGCTGCTATAAAAATGGGTGTCAAATGCAAAGCTAGCCACTACGTCCTGTGATATCAATAAATATAAAAACTGAAAATATTTACAGAAAACTCATCCTAAGGATGTCAAGAAGAATAATGTCAATCCAAATAAGTTGGACTTAGGGCTTCTTTTGTCAGGTTTATGCTTGTTGTATATTTTGAGAACATAAAATTGAATTTCTATGTAAGACTATTTGTAACAGAGGGAAAGGAGTTCTCTGGCTGTGGTGAGATGTTTATTTTAGTCACCGCTGCTATGGCTGACTTGGGACTTGGGACGTGAGACCTAGAGTAGTGTGTTAGAGGGGTAAATCTGTTGGGATGTTTGTCATAGAGAACCATGTTTGTGGGGTGGTGAGATGGCTCACTGGGTAAAGGCTGATGCCATATCTGGTGTCTTGGATTTGATCTCTAGGACCCACACTGTGGAAAGAGAGAAGTGATTTCTGCTAACTGCACTCTGACCTCCACATACGCAACATGACACACACACACACGTGCAAGTAGACACACACATACACATAAATAAATAAAAGTCATTTCTTTAAAAGGGAACCATTTTGCTTCCCCAATACTGCAAATTCTGGTTTGGAATAAAGTTTGGTCCTCAGCCTTATGACAATAACCTAAGAGTAGCATTTCATTCCTGTAGTAATGACCTCAATCATTATGAACATCAATGCACAGATGTTTTATGGCTCAGATATTAAGATACTCATGTTTTTAAAAATAAGTCAATAAATAATATAATCCTATTTTAAGATAAAAATTAAAAATTTTGCAGATTAATTATGTGTATATGCACGGATGTATTATGTATGTGTGTATATATGTATCTTGGACTAGGTCCTGCTATGTATCCTAGGCTGGCCCTGAATCCATGATCTTCTTACCCTAACTTCTCAATTCTGAGATTGCAGGTGTATACCCCAATATCAGCTAGAATATTTTCAAATTTTAAATTTTAAAAATGATTAAGGATTAACAGATTAAAAATGACTATTCTTTTCTTAGTTTTATATAAAGTTTGGATTGAGCTCTGAAATTTCCTGACATCTATCCTTTGAGCTTTGTATGGGCCATGATACCTTGGAGGTTGAGAAACCTAGTTCACTGATATTTATTTTTCTCCCCAACAGAAGTTTCTGAAATTTGTCTACACAGAGCAAAAGATGGATTAAGATGGAAATACAGAGAGATTTTATTATCTTGAGGTTTTAATTGTGTTGTTCAAAAGGTAAATTTACAGACCCAACATTCAATGAAAAATTCCTGAAATAAATGCACTAAAAATCTATAAGGAGGGTGACAATCTGAAGTCTGTGTCGATAGGCTGTTTGGGGTTGCATCATAGAGAGTGTGCCAGCACCACTGACCACATATTCAACTCCATGAGTGGACAAGAAGGCAAATTTAGTTACAATCAGGAAAGCAGCAAAGCAATTTGCTAGTGCCAATGATGGCACCACCAGCAGGACTTGACACCACCAGACAGAGATTTAAATAGACTCTCTTTTTATGTCCTACACTAACCTCAACTGGAAGAATATAAACATTTGGCAATTAAAATACCAAGCCAGGCACGGTGAGGTATTCTTGTAATTCCAACATTCATGATGTTTGCAATTTTGAGGCAACATAGCAAAACCCTAACCAAAATAAATAAATAAACTCTAAAATTAAATAAAAATAACACAATATATGTTACAGACCCATAGTCAACTTCGTCCTAAATAGAGAAAACCTCAAAGTAATCCCATTAAAAGCAAGAACAACAAAGGGTGGTCAGTTTGCTGTCTCACTCTCATTCCACATAGTGCTCAGGGTCAGGGTGAAACACCTGCTTGAATAACGTGACCATAGCAGGAAAAAGAATCATAAATGGGGAGGAGACAAAGAATTCCTTATTGTGGATGATAAGATGATGGATGTTAGAGATCCTGCTGAACTCCACCATGTTGTGGGAACTCCTTCTGCCTTTAAGATTCTGGCTCAGTCTGGGCGTGGCTACATGTGCTATTTATACAGATGTAAAACCACGCACAGCGCCTTGGCTGATGGATTCGGTTCCTGTTCCCTGCCCGTGCAGAGGACTGCTGATCTGTGAGTCTACTCCTAAGTAAAGAGATCTTTAATATGCTCCGTTCTGAGCTAGTGTGGGATTACTTTATTATAATCGGCTACACCACCAGAAAACTCCTAAAACTAATTAATAGTTAGCCAAGGTGAAGAATAAAGAAATAACATAAAAACTTGGTAATCATTCTGTATACTAATGTCAAATGCCCTGAGAGAGAAATCAAGTAAATAGTCTCATTCACAACAGCCTAAAAACAAACAACAAAACCTCATTCACTATATTCTAAAAAGCAAACAAGCCTTGAAGTCACCCTGACTGAGGAGGTAAAGGACCTAGACAAGAAAAAAATGTTAAACTCTGAAGAAAGGAAACAGGGAGGACACCAGAGGATGAAAAGACCTCCCATGGTAATGGATTGGTAGAATTAACACCTTGAAAAGGACCATTCTACCAAAAGCACTTTCTGGAGTCAAGGAGATCCCAATCAACATCCCCATGCCATTATTGACCGAGATAAAGGAAACAATCGTAAAACTCATGTGGAAGCAAAGCAATCTGGATCAAACAGAACATTACCCTGCCCAATCTCAAGCTCTACTACAGAGATAAAGTACTAAAAAACAGCACAGTAATGAGTAGAAAAATCCCACTGTAGATGTGGGTTGTACTACACATGGGGTCCTGGGAGCTTGGATGCAGCTTCTCTACTCTGTTCCCTTCCCTTTCCTGGCCACCATATGAGCTGCTCTAGTCTGAAATCACGAGTCAAAATAAACTCTCCTAACTTACATGGTTTGATTCAGTCAATTTTTTTCCAATAAAGAGTCTGGTTAACCCAGACAGATACTCACTGATTTTTAACACTCACCCTCCAGCTCTAGGTCTGACTTTGCACACAAGTACTCCCCGAGTACCCTGTGTAGTCTACTATTTCTCTATGCAAGTATGAATAAGTTGCAGCATATATCATACACTGGAAGATGCATAACAGAACATAGAACTTAAGTGAGAATCCATACAAGGGCTTAAAAGGTATTCAGATTGGTAAAAGGAATAATTAATAATATAAAATAGCCCAGATTTTTTACTCAATTAGAAATTTGCTATAATAATATGCACCTAGAAAATCAGATTATGCCCATCTGTATTTTAAATTGAAAAAAATATGCATGCAAATTAATATTTGCTAAAGGAGCAATCAAAATGAAAAGTCCAGAGTTGGCTATAGCTCTGTGATGGAACACTTGCCTCTCACGTGCAAGATTCTAGGTTCTCTACGCATCCTGGGAAGAGCACTGTCGTGGAATAATTAAGATGTATTACATTTGTTTATGCTGTTGGATATTTGTTTAATGGAGCAAGGTGTGCTGCATTTGTCCTTTATGTTGCATTTGTTTAACTCTGTAAAGCTGTGTTGCTTTGCCTGCCTGGTTGGTCTAATAAAGAGCTGAATGACCAATACCAAGGCACAAGAGAGAAACAGGCAGGGCTGGCAGTGGCAGGCAGAGAGAATAAATAGGAGAAATCTAGGGAAGAGAGTGAGGAGGGAGAAAAGGAGAGAAGTATGCCAGATTTATTCTGTGAACTGACCAACCTGACATTTCTCCCACCTTCTCTATCAGTGTGGTCTCTTATCCAGCCACCAGTGGCGGTTAGCTTATCAGTTTTCCAGATTTAGCAAATAAAAATTTGGGATGGATGATCGAGTAAACTCTAAAACATAGTAACATCAAATTCTATTTTGAAGACTTTACAACAACCAGGAACTTTTCTAAGTACCTTCTCAGCATTATTTCTCATTGCTGGAATTGAACAGGAATTCCCAGGTGGGATCAGTTATTACCCCAACTTTTTATACCAGGGGATGAGTGGAGATCTGAATGCTAACTGGTTGGCTAGATCACAGATAACAACAGTGGGGTCCAAATTCAAATTGTGTTTTTCTCTTCTAATCCATAGCCACCAGCTGTGCAATCAAAGTGTCAGGTATAGTGACACTTTGTCACACTAGGGGTGCATGGAGTGGAGCATGAAGGAGCATCTTTGCCTCGGGCTGCCCTGCTTCCCTTTTCTCACACTATAGCCCAGGAAAATCGGGGTTTCACAGAGAATGGGTTCCCTGAACATGAGTGGGGTGGCAAGAGGACTGTAAAGCCAAGAATCTTCTTTAATAGCAAGGTGATGGGGATTGAATATATTTAAACTATAGAGGGTGACATTTCAGCACACATTCACTGGATTGATTACTAGTTAAGCTAGTCTGTCTGTGTGTGTGTGTGTGTGTGTGATGAGAACACTTAAGTTCCCTCCCTCTCTCACATAGCAAATTTTTAGAGCTTATATTGTTAATCATCCCTATTGCTGGTCCTTGACTTCCAGAATGTCCTCATTCTGCTTGACTTTATGTCCTTTTCCCAACACTTTCCTAAATTTGTATTTCACACACTTAACAATTTTTTTAGTAACACATGAAATCGTGCAATATTGGGGATATATTTTTATTAAGGATTATTCACAGGCTGTAGAAATGACTCATTGGTTAAGAGTGCTTGCTACTTTTCCAAATGACCCAAATTTGGTTCCTAGAACCCTTGTTGGGCTGCTCACAGGGTCCAACACATTCTTCTGGCAAGTGGCATATGCGAATGCACATGTGCACATAAAAGGGGAGTGAAGGAGGGAGGGAGAGAGGGTTGGGAGGGAGGGAGGCATGGAGGGGGAAATATTGACAGAAGATTATTCATCATCAAGAATTCTAAATTAACTAGATATTCTATATTTTATCTCCCAACCCTAGAGATAAGTATAGGTTTTGTGGTTTTGGCTTTTTGTTTGTTTTCTACTCTTTCTGTGGAACCAGAGCTAGCCACAAAATGGAAGCCTTCCAATGCAGAGGAAATAGCTTTCGGCTGTCATCCTTCCTTACCCGAGAGAGATGAGAGCTGAGATTTAGCAGTTCATATATAGATATTTTAAAGTATAGATGTGAGTCTGATCAAAATTTGTTTCTTGTCTATCAATCAGTAAATAGATCTATGGGTTTAGCTATCAAAAGTAGGAGAAGTAGATAGAATTGCATCAGAAGCATTTTCAGTCTGCATACCAATAACACGTCCCAAAGAACAATAAGGATTTCTTAGTACCTGCTGAATATAAAGTTTAAAAGTCCCCACGTGACACAAAATGTTTATGTCTTAGTCATCAAGTTTTAATGGCTTGAGGGTCTCAGGACTCATTTAGAAATTTCAATGATCATTAATTTGGGGTGTAAAGAGTCTTCCCTGAACATAAAGTTCGCTTTGAATATATACCCCGTGAGGGTTAAGGGAAAGGACATGAGTTTTCACTACACTAAGACCTACATTTAAACCTGTGCTCACTACACCCTAATGTGGTTTTCAATACATTTACTTTTTGTTTTGCAATTTTTTTAACCCACTGGGAAGTTGAATGAATGCACACAAAAAAAGATTCAATACTCAGTTTGACTCACTGTATCTGTATCTTTTCACATGTGTACTAACACGCACGCAGGAGCACACACACACACACACACACACACACACATTTCCCTTTGACTGCCCTTTGGCTCACCATTTGATTATAGACCACAATGTCATGAGATTTTATCTCTAGGCCAAAAGTTCCCTAGAAATCACAACACTGTCATGGCTTCTAAAATTTCAACACAAATTCAATCAACATGACCATTATAGCCCCACCCACTCAAACTGGCCTTTTCTTTGGTTTTGTTACATTTCCATCATCTAGATGGTTTTCTAACTCTTTTTTTTTTGTTGTTGTTTATGCTTCTGAGTTCTTTAGAGTTCAGACCAGCTGCCCTAGAAGGCTGTACCTCATCTTGGCTTCTGGTTCCTCATAGAAAATTTTCAATGTGGGCAGTGTGGTGGTGATGTCGTGAGTCCCCCACAGAGCCATGAGTCTTAGGAAGCTGCGTCAGCCTTCCTCGCACCATGGCAATCCTTATAGAAAGACACATTTTACTTTGGTAATTAAGAAATAATTTGTTGAGTGACCTGTAACCCTCTGTTTAATCATTCACTAAAAATCCATGCCTGAATCAGTTATTATAGTGCATGTTACAAACTGGTGATTGGGCATCAAATCATTCCTTCTAGAGCCATAAGCTCTCATTGTGAAAATACCCAGTTTCCTTTTCTCTCCCCACTTTTTCCTGATGATTGTCCACTCAGTGTCTTATAATCCATCTCTATCGCTTTTATTTTAGATGATGAAGTAATTCCAGAACTGGTCAGCACCTGACTCTTCAAGCTGGTCCATGGGCCCTTTAGATGCAGCCACCTTAATCTTTAAATATTTTGTTGTTTTCTGGTCCAAGATGTCCCAGGCTCACTTTGTACTCAAGCTTCCTTTTCTCAGACCTGAAATCTTGTGGATCTCCTCAGAAGGAAATGTTTCTTAGAAATCAAGATTTAGGTACAATTACTCTTGGAGTCACACACCTTCTAGGTCCTGCTAAACATGAGTTAATACTGATGTGTACACTTGATTCTCACAGCACAGAATTCTCTCAGTCAGCTTCATCTTTAGAATTACCTGAGAGTCCCAAAATGTGACTTCAGCATTAACCCTGGCCTAATAAATATGCAAAACAGTTTTCAGAATTACAAGATCAATGCTTCTACCACTACAAACCTAGAAAAGAGAACTAAAATTATCTGCAATGTCCTGATATACCATGCACAGTTTAGTCTAGAATATGCTTAAACATTTTCTGAACCCCTTTGTGTGAATGGGTTGCTTATTTCACGTACTGTTGAAAATCTTTACATAAATTTTCCTGATAAAAATCTAAAATGCTATTTATATACAAAAATCATACATATTACTGAAGTCTTGCTCCAAATCCTCTGTACATTGTTCTTCTCACATCTGAAAACGTGGAAAGGTAAGTAAGCAACATTGAATGGTATTTATCTCTCTTTGGCTTTCTCTTGCACAGAGAATAAATAGTATTTTCTGTACTTTGTTTCTTTTCCTGGTAACAATGTGTCTTACAAATGAATAAGAAGTAGTTCATAGATAGTGTCCCATTGTTTTTGTAGCTACTGTCCCTCCATGATCAGCTGGATCTTTTCTAGATTGGTATTTAGATTGCAGCCATGCACTGCCATAGCTGATAATGATACAACAGATAAACTTAAAAATGGATTATTTTAAATGGGTGGCTTCGAAAATTAAAGGTAGGTTTATGGGATAGAATTTTCAGATCTGGAAACAAATATCTATGTAGTTCTGTTAGAGATTTCCAAGTCCTCATTTATAAGGATCATAACATTTAGCATTCATGGAAGCAATGGACAGAAGTTCCCTCATCTCCCTAGGGCATGGCCAGTGGAGTATGGTGTCAAGTTGTCAAATTTATACTCAAAAAATAGCACACCTCACAGTATTTTAAGTTTATAAATACAATCGTGAGCAACTTGCTAAGTCTCTTTGTGCCTCCTTTCCTACTTAAGATAAAAACGAACAGCTGGTTGCAGTGGCACACATCAGTAGGATTTGCCGAAGAGGCAGGGTCAAAGAACCATGAGTTTTAAGGCCAGCCTGCCCTACACCTTTTCCTTTTTCCCCAATTTTTCTCTCAGCTTATGAGGGAACCCTACCCAAACACAGACCCACAAACCTCACTGCCTATGATGGTGCCAACAACAGCTGCCGCTATCATCACCCCAAGATGAAACCCAAGTGCACCTCACCTTCCTCTCAATGCTGCCTTCTCTGTTTCCCTCTCCAGAGCCTTGCCCTGCTCCCCACTCAAGTGCCCCCTGCAAAGGTTACTCAGATGATCAGATATATACCTTACAAGACACCTGTTTAGGTTCATTCTGTTACTGTGACAACCTCAAGTAATTAAAGAGAGAAAAGCTATGTTTGGCTTACATGTCCAGGTCACAGCCCTTCACTGAGGGAAGTCAGGACAGGAACACAAGCAGGCGTTTGAAACGAGATCTGCTTAATACTCCTTGAAGAATTACCTTTGGCCTAACCAGGGGACATTCACAGCCAAGGAGGTGCATCCGGAACACAGAGAATGCTGCTTACTGGCTCACTTATTCATTCATTGGTTGATTTAGTATCTATCCCAAGACCACCTACCTAGGAATGGTCCTGCTCACAATGGGCTAGGCCCTCTTGAATCAATTAATAAAGACAATCTCTCTCCTAGATATGTCCACAGGGCCCATCTGATTTAGACAATTCCTCAATTGAGGTATTTTTTCAGATGATTTGAGGCTGTACCATGTCGATAATTAGAGCTAATTAGGACAGCATCTAACTTGACATCCTTCTGTCCTATCCTCATGAGCACTGGGATTACAAGTGCACCACCACACTTGGCCATGTGTGTGTGTGTGTGTGTGTGTGTG
>LOEQ01002136.1:162991-174662 GCA_001685075.1 Bramus lutescens | reverse complement strand
GAGAGAGAGAGAGAGAGAGAGAGAGAGAGGTAGACCTCTTTCTCTAGAAGTATGCAGCCTAACAAACATGGAGTCAACATCTGAAAGATTAGCAAAGGGCTGTCTTGGGATATTAAATTGTGTAAACAGCACTTTCAGACTTCCGTGATGAGACGGCACAGTCCTTTATCAATTACATTCCTTTTTATAGAAGAAAGGTGAGTCTGGGGGTCAGAGAAGTAGAACAGTTTCTTGGTTGAATTTAGATTTGGCTGATTTAATGAAAGTTGAAAATGGAAGACTAAATGGTTTTACCAATAGAGGAGGTAAAACAGACAGTTACAGACAGCTTATAGTGCACCAGAATCCTTGATTCTCTTGTTTCAGGTGTGAGGAGTTTGTTAGCAGAGCCGAGAAGCCAGCATTCCCAGTGTGAAGAGCCACATCATGGAGAGGGAAGGGTTACTTGAGGAACAGCCAGCTCAGAGGCAGAATGAACAAACAACACAACAAGCATCCCTACAAAGCAATACATCAAGTGCAAATTAGGACACAGCTAGTCTTATCGAGGCATTACTTATCTGATAATCTCAACTCTGGACACGGCCTTAAATAATTGAATATGCAAATCAGTTTCTGAACAGGGAAAATACCAGTTAGAAAATGCATGACTTCCCCAGATGCATTTTCTCTGTCACAAGTCTGAATATTCTAGACTTCAACTTTTCTTCTTGAGAGACGAAGGAAGACATCACGGCATTCTGAGCAGAGGATTAGTGTAAACTAGCTTGCATTCAAAGCATCCTTTGGTCACCATGTTAAGAGCACACTCGAATGGACAGCAAGGGCAGCAACCAGAAAGCATTGCCACAGCCCAGACTGCAGCAATAGCTGAATGGCTGAATGAAAGAGATGGAGTCAGCAAAAACTGGCGAGATTCTGGTACATGTTTAAAGTAAATCCAAGACCAAAACCAAGCTATTGCTAGGCAATAGCACTTGTCTAGCAAAATATTTGAGAGAGTTCAAACTTTCTGCTAGTCAAGTGCTATTTCTAAACGCTGAAATGGGAAAGATGATGGAAGAAGCAATCTGAACAGAAAGGCTGGTGCTTTGTAACAGTACCACATTGGCCTCAAAAATCTACATTCAGTAGATTTGGCTATAAAAATTGGGACCCTTCAGTGTCTGTCACCACATAAAAATTTTCTTTTAAGTTAGTTTGTGTGACTAACCACTGACAACTCAAGAAAAAATGTTAAGGCATTAAATTTTTCTCCTTCATAGGACAGTTGTTGCCTCAAAAAGACACAAGAAGGAACTATTGGGTTTCCTCAGGCGCTGAGGGGATGGTTAATGGACAGTTAGCTTTAAGATCTGCAGGAGTGGTTAAGTCTAACTCAGGAGAAAGGGCTGATGGGCGTGGTTAAATCTAACTCAGAAGAAAGAGTTGCAGGGTCTTGTTTGGAATCTTAGAGACAGATAGATCCTTCCTCAGGGAGAACTCAGGAAGTCTCCAGTCAGTACTGTCTGCTGAATCAGTGGAAAAGACAGCAGAACTGTGAGGTGAACTGTGGAGTGAACTGTGGGGTGCTACCAGAGATGAGGGGAAATGAGCTGGAGAGTCCCAGCTTGAGAAAAGGAGTCACAGTGAGGCACCAGCAGTCCTGACTCTGCGGGAAGGTGACCAGATTGTGTCCAAGGCACCTTTATGCCCCAGTTAAAATTCTGTACTTCTAAGTGAGACTTCTTTTTCCAGCTTGAGAAAGGTTCATTATTTAGAAGGTATTAGCCAACTGTTCATCACCTCCAAGAAGGACTGGATGTGGATCCCTTAATCCTAACAGAAGTTATTGGTTGTTGTTAAATCCCAGAGTGAGGTCTTGAGGGCAATCTGTCACCAGATTAATCTCCTTAAAGACGAGGTTGATTGTGTTACTGGCCTTTGCCAAGCTCTCACAGCTTATTGTGGCTCCCAAGTCTGGTCTCAAGGGGTCTATGGTCTGGCCTCAAGGTAACAGGCAGAGTCACTGCTACCCCTCCTATCCAGTGGGCTCATAGGGGGTTCACTGTCCTGTTTGTCCTTATTGCAGCTCATTCAGAATCTAGCAATGCCTTCCCAGATCACTTCAGGCAAAGTGGACAGTTCAGTTTTTAACCAGCACTGTCATTGTGCTATACAGCTGAGCAGTTCTGAACAAATGAGTTCCTATTCCCTCTCTCTCTTTAGAATATGAGACAAAATGGCTTCATACAAGTTTAGAAGCACATAAAACCCTAGTTCTGAAGCAGGACAAAGATTAAAAATTGTTCATTTAGTTGGTCTTCATCAGCTTTCCCTCGTGCACTTTTGTTGGGGATATGCAGGCTCCGTGGAAACAGTAGCTAACAAAATGCTGCATTAACAGTGCGTCACATAAATGAAGACCATACTGACTTGTAATCCATCTGAAACTAAGAACCGAGAGTAAAGGGGGAAAGAAAGATGAGGAGGGAAGGCATGATGACAGCCAGGGAAAGAAGGAAGCTTCTGGTGAAACGAGGGAGAATTTGATCCCAGGTGATAAATAGCATTGAAAATTGACCATTTTACAAACCATGATCTGAAATATGAATATATCCCTCGAATTTTAGGAACTATTGAATTAAAATGTGAAAAACTGCTCTTATTTCTGAGAAGCAAACATGCAGGAAGGAGATGAAGACCCAGGCAGTAACAGGCACCAAGCTGTCCATTATTAGTGAATAGTTGCCAAAGATGGAGACAGAATTTAAATCTGGGCCATAGGCAAAGTGATCCCGTTTATTGATTATAGCAATATATGCCTCCATCTTCTCTGCAGTAAAGACTATTAAGTTAAATTCCATTTGCTGCAGTTTTAGATCCCTACACGGAAGAGATTTTTAGTCTCTACCCACAGAACATTTGCATCTGGATGTATTATGGATCATTGTAACCACTTATGTTTATGTTTCATTTATAATAATTCACTCAGGATGGACGGTTGCTTGTTAAAATTTTCTCAAGAAGAAATCACACTGATATTAATGACCAGGTTGACACAGAGGAGAAAACAATGGCATCATAAACTACAAATCGGTGTTCCTCTCGTCTGCCCAAGTCTAAAATCGCTGTGTAAAGGGCTCAGATCTTAGTTTCAGAAAAGTAGCGAGTAAACACTCACACCTGATGGTTTCTAAAAACTATGCATTTCTAGCCTTTCTTTTCTTAAACTGATCCAAAATATCTCTGATCAGGTCTCTTCATTCTGAGCTAAAGTCTCACTCCACAACCCAAGTTGGCCTCAAACCTAAAAATCCTCCTGCCTCAGCCTCTCCAGAGTTCTTGCCATTTTAAGGAGAGAGATAGAGATAGAGTCAGAGAGAGACTAAGACAGGGAGAGACAGAGACAAGGAGACAGAGAAATGGAGACAGACAGACTGAGCTTTTGAAACCTCAAAGCCCACCCCCAGGGACATACTTCCTCCAACAATGCTACACCTACTCCAACAAGGCCACACCTCCTAATCCTTCTAATCCTTTCAAACAGTTCTAATTCCTGGTGATTAAGCTCTCAAGTATGTGAGTTTATACCTTAACTGATACAGTGAACATCTTTCACTTGGTAACAGCAATCTTTCTTACAGTAGAAACACACGGCTTCTGCATCTCCTGAAATGGTAAGCCAAACCTGCTGGTGGGTGTCTCTGTATACATTAAAGTGCTTCTCCCATGTCACTCCTTCAGTGGCAGCATCACTTTGGAAACTCGTCCTAAGGGCAAATTTTCAGGACTCATTCCCAAGTCACTGAATGGCAGGCAGAGATGAAAGTTTTAACAGGGCTTTCAGACCACACTGAAACTGGATAGTTCTGGCAGTGGCATGTTCTCCGGCATAGACATTGTTCTGAAGTGTCACAGTGGCAACAAGGCATGCTTGACTGCAGTGTTGGTAAAGGGTCGCTCTGGGACAGGTCTGCCTGTCCCGGCTACAGGGAAGAGCCTCAAGGTATCTGCAGAGTGAGTAATATTGATTTTTTTAATATAAGGTATTTCAGCTCTATAAAATACAGTTTTTAAATACACAGAATAAAAAAGTTCTGGCAATCATGAGCACAAACACTTTAGATTTGGCCTAAATTAACTTAGATGTTTTTCTCATTTTTTTTGAGTTTTTCTTGTGTTGTTCTTATTCTCTGGTTCTTCTTTAATCCTAGTAAGTTCTTAAAGCCGCTGGAGCTTAAGTGTGCTGATCTAAAGCTCCCTGCCAAGACATTAATACTAATGGCCATGCTGAAGAGTATGTATTAAGATCATGTGCTCGACACTGGGAGCATAGTCCCTTGCTCAAGATCCCCTAGCATGGGGCCCAGACAGTGGATGCCGAGATGGAAAAATGCAAGGAGACCAAACTCTAACTTTCTGAACTGTTTTAGATTTTAGCCCAAACAGCCTGCGCTGGTGACACACTGTTTTATGGAAACTGCTCAAAGTAAGTGCTATTGCCTGCTGGAGATTTATGTGGCACACCCAGGGACCATTCACACTGCAATTCTACCATTTGTAAAACTATAGAAATAAAATCACATCTCCTCACAGAGATGCCAAAAATACCTAAGACCTACTAAAAAGCGAGTCATGTCCTTATATCTGAAGTGTAACCAAGGCACTCTTTTTAGGATCTCCCTTTTGAGCTTCAACGAAACCTCCCAGGATGCACGGGGCCAGAGGAAGCAAACCCCTCTTCCAATGAGAGATCTGATTTGGTAGAAGTAGGAATGGTTTTGAATGCAAACTTCCTGTTAGTAGGTGGGGTAGGAAGACTGGTGCTCCCGAAAAGATATCCATCCTCAAATGTCAGGCAACAAGGACAGAGGAGTCAAGGTTGCTAACAGACAGGTTTAAAGGAGAAACTCACGTAGGTCATCCATAGGCCCAAAGTCATCACATCATCCACATAGACCCAAAGTCATCACAAAAATTCTTCAAATGGCAAGAACAGGGCATAGGTAGTAGTGTGAGCCAGTCAGCACAACTGTCTGAGGTTTCTGGCTTTGAAGATATGCTGGGCCATTAGTCAGTTATTTAGGAAGCTTCTAGAAATCATGGAAGGGAGAAAATGGAGTCCTCCTGGAGTCTGAGAAGGAAGGCAGCTCAGACACCTCAAGTCCAAGTGAGATCTTTTTCAGATTTCTTGTCTCTAGGGCCATATGGTAATGACTTTCTGCTATTTGAAGCCAGGAGTTGGGGACAATTGTCTGTAACAGGATGCTAACACACTGCCTAGGAGAGTGAGGGGTGCAATGTGGGGATCCCCCATTTCCTAAGACTTTCTTAGAACTTCCCTACCCCCAGCCTTTGGTCATACCCCTCTCAGTCTCATTGTGAAGAATTCAAGAGAGAATTCTGGCCGTGGCCGTACAATCTGAAGTTGGGCTTTGTCTGTGAAGCAGATGGTCACACTGGAGGCCTCAAGAGAGACCAAACATGTCTCTAAGTGCCCTGTGGAGTGAGAATCAAAAGTAGGTTTTATGGCTGGCTCCTGGCACAGAGCTCCTAACTTTGGAATTTCTGATTCGGGTTCCCACTTCTCCAGAAGTTAAATGACAGCTGAAGATAGCCTAGGTGGTTTGTACATGAGTACTCACTGTAAACCTGAGAAGCTCGCGAAGATGTTGGAGGAAGTGGAACCAAGGATGTCATCACAGTCTAGCTGCATTTAGAGTGTTTGTTTTGTGGTTTGTTTGTGGTTGTGGTTTACGATGGGGCCTCACCCTATACCAGTAGCTCCAGATGGCTTCACATTCAAAGTCCTCCTTCCTCAGCCTCCCAAGTGTTGGGATCACAGGCAGGCACTACCACGGCTGGCTCATGGTCTGTCTGGAAGAGCAAAAATTGCTAAAAATGGTAGAGGTTGAAGGTGTGGTCAATTGAAACTTGCAGGGCCAGGACTGTGCGGGGCTGGTCAACTTTTCACTGTGTCTCCTTGCCAGCTGGTGACTCTGCTTCTGCAACATTCCCTAAGTCCTAGGGGCCCATGATTATTTCAGAATGAATAAGTGACTACATGGACAAACACAGTGGTTGTGTTCACGTACTCCAGTACCATAGCCCAGAAGCTAGCTTTATGTAGCCCATAACCACACTGTGATTGGCATTCCTTCACCTGAGCTTTTCCTGTCTTGGGGTTAAAGTTGTCTTCCAGTTGGGGGTGGGGTGGTGTTAAGTTTTTCTGGCCCAACAAACCTCTCCACTGATGAAATAACCCAAATCAGACCAAATCAAACCGAATTAGAAAAAGGCCCAGGTTTAATGGATGCCAGTGCTTTGGGGAGGCCCTCCAAAACACGGAGAGGGGAAAGTAGAACCCTGAGAGACCAAGTGTTTGTTCTCTGGTGTGGGGGAGGGGAGTTTAAATAGCCTGCAGGAGTAGTCTTGACCCTCTCTGGGTAGGGTTCACAGTTTGTTGGGCCTTCTCAGAGGTGGAGTCTGGACTGCGGCAGCTCCCAGGGGAGGTGGCTTGAAATGGAGCTTTCCACCCAACATTCCAAAATGGGTGCCAGGAGCTGGGGTGAAGCCTCACTCAGACAGGTGGGAATAAAATGTGTCTTGAAGGAGAGCGAGGACTCAGCTGGTAAAGGGGCTTGCACCCAAACCTGAAAACCTGACTTTGATCTCTGGGACCCACATGGTGGAAATAAAATGCTCATTTCAACAAGGTTGTCCTTTGATCTTCATACGTGTGCCATGGCACAATAAACCCACACACATACACACAAATACACAGAAAATAAAATTAATGAATAAATAAATGTACCAAAATAATGCTTTAACAAATATTGGTTTATACTAACAATACTAGAAAGTATGTTTAATATATAATATTCACATTGTCCCTTTAGATTCAATAATTTAAAATATTATGATAAGACATATGCAATTTAATTCTTCTGAATCAAACATCTAAAATCCATGGGCACTTCTAAAGACGACTATAATTGGAGAGAAATAAATCAAATGAAAATGATGAGAATTAACAGCATAAAAACGTGATCTAATGAGCAATGTACGTTTTGCTCAAGTCTTTTCTCACCAACTCATTTCCACTTAATCTGTTTGTGCAAGTATCCACGCTCTAGACAAACGACTCGTGCCATGAATTTCTCTACGTGGCATTTTGTTCAAGTGAATTGAGATCGGATCTCTAAATATGCTGAAAACAAGAATAGACTCTGTAACCTCTTCTCATTGTAGTCTCCTCACCACGCGGAACTAATATGGTATTTGAGCCTGACATTGATGGAGCCTTTGCAATAATGAGGAGAAAACAGGGACTTGGCTTCAGATGTGAACTATTAGAATATTTTTTTCCATCTAAGACCTTTATTAAACAGAACCTATAAGTGTTGGGCTGGATTGAAACTCAGGGGTTGCCAAGTGTGAGGCCCGGGTTCAATTCCTATCACTTAAAAAAATAATAAAGAAGGCTGGAGATGTGGCTCAAGTTCAGCTGGTAGAGTGTTTTCTTGGCATGCACACAGCCCTGGGTCTCACCTCCAGCACCATACAAAACCTGGCGTGGTCTTGTACCTTGCACACATGTAATCCCCTCACTTGGGAGATGAATGAGGAGCAGGTGGTTCAGGATCCGTCTCTGGTACATAATGAATTTGGGGGCTAGCCCTGGATGCATGGAGCCCCATCCCTCCCCAAACAAAAACAAGTTATTCACAGAATGTGTCCAGTGAGATATATTCTAAATATTATACCTCTTAGGTCAGCTAAGCTCACTGGATTATCTTACCTAGGTAGAATGCAGTATCTAAATGAGTTCGCCCCCTGCTCCCCCCCACACCCCCCATCCTGAAAGTTATAGACGAGCTTGAAGTTACATATTTCCAGCCCTCCATTTCCCATGACGCTGGAATATTACCCAGGAAACAAACACGATTGAGTCTTCTTATTTCCTGAAACCATGAGAAAAAATGTGAACTGTTTGCAGAGTCACACCCAGGGGACAAGGCTCACGCTGAGCTCTCTGACACTGTGGACGTGTCGGGTCACTTTTCTCAAGCGTCTGCTTCTCCTTGATGGCTTGGGAAGCCAGTGGTCTTCTGAGAACCAGTATCCTGTCCAAAGTCAACAGAATACAGGAAGGACCTGGAGCACTGAACCAAACCAGAGTCTCGCCACAGGGACCGAGACACGGCACTCTACCTCTAGCTGTGACCACCTGTGCAGAGTCTAAAAATTTAAATATAATTTACTAAAGGGCTTCCAACTTAATGGGAAAAAAACGCCACAATGTCTTCTCCTAATCTCCAAACTGTCTCATTTATAGCTGTGACCTCAGTTCTTGTAGAGAGCTTGGTTTAGCTTGTTTAGAGCCAACTGTTATTGTGAGAAGTAGGCTCTGACCGAGATCTGGAAGAGTGGGCAGCTCTGCTGGGTGGGAGGGAACCAAGAGAAACCTGACGTGTGCAGCTTTGGCAAGTGCCAGAACGCAGAAGGCCCAGGGTGGACCTGGAGGTCAGCAGCTCCAGATGCCGGGATGCAGAGTTCCACTGCCCTTTCAGGGGATGTCTTCCCACCTCCTCTCACTGCTCCCCTTTTCTTGACCAGGTAGCCCCTGCCCGCCACATCCATAGGAAATTTCAGAGACTAAAGGTGAGATTAGGACAAGCTGGATCTGCTGAGCTGTCTTTCAAGTTGCAATTATTTTGAACTTGATGTAGGGATCATTTTTTTAGCTCCCTGTAGGAACAGCTGGAAAGGCTAAGGTTCCAGTTGTCGAGACATCGTATTTATTTGTCTATTTATTTATTTGCCTATTTATTTATTTATTTATTCTTTCATCTATCAATCTATCTATTTATCTCTCTTCTATTTGGTTTTCATGTGGCCCCAGTTTTTTAGACACCATTTTTATTTATTTACTCCTTTATTTATCCCCTATTTGGTTTTTGTGTGTTTATGTATGTATTTATTTATTTATTTTTTTATTTGCACAAGGTCTGTATGTCCCAGGATGGCCTCAAACTTGCTATGTAAGTGAGAATAACCTTGAACTTCAGATCTTCCTGCCTCTACCCTCCAAATACTGGATTATAGGCATGGACCACCATGCCTCTTTATGTGGTGCTGGGAATGGAACTCAGTCCTTCATTTGGGCCAACTGAGTCACACCTTCAGTCCCAGAGTTACTTTTTAAAAAGTTTTTAAATTTTTAATAAAATGAAAGAGAAGAGGTCTAGCAGTAACTCCAGTGGTGTAAAAGTGATTTTGACCTAAAGGCATTTGAAAATGGGCTTTTTCTCTGAACTGCCTCGTGTGAAAGAACTCACCTGTCAGAGCCTTTTCCTTGGGGAATTTATCCAGGAAGAGTTATTCTTATCACCAGTGACCCAAACAGACATTGTCACAAGGCTATCCTGTCTCCTTCCATTCTCCCGAGGGTCCATTTACCTTTCTTAGAAGTTCTTTGTCTTTCCCTAAGTGCGTTTTTCTTCTATTAAAAGATAGAGGAGGCCCAAACCCTACCACCTTCTGAGTTCCATCTTTCTGTGCATTCTTGTTTATTCCACAATTAGATAAATACTTCCCTCTATTTTCTTGCTAACTTTTCTTTTGTTATTTTGGTTTGCTGGATCCCAGTCAACCTAAGGGGGTGGAGAGAAAGCTCCTCTCTCAAAAGCAGGGCAGTGCTGAGTGCTCTGTATACCTCCTCCCCACCAGGCGCCAGGCGCACTTGCCTCCGTTTTTCTCTTTGTAGATAGACCCTTGCCTAGCTCCTGTGCTCCGTGAGTTCTTGTCACTTAGGAAATAGTATGTGTGTTTGCTCACAGCAGAGGTGCAGGTGCACACGTGTGCGGGGCCAGAGTCAACCTCACGTGTCTTCCTCAATCGCTTCTCCGAGCTAATTTTTGAGACAGGATCTCTCATGAAACCTGGAGCTCGCCTGTTAGGCTAGAGCTGCTGGCCAGAGAGCGCCACCAGGATCTCCCTGTCTACCCGGTGCTGGGAGTACAAGCGTGAATCTCCACATTGTGATTTTTTTATGTCGGTCCCGGAGATTGAACTCAGGTCCTCAGGATTGGGTGACAAGCACTTTTCAGCTGAGCCATTTGACCAGCCTCCTATAATTTAAGCCCCTTGTAATGTAAGGTTTAGCACTGAGTTTGCTTCCCTTTTTCGTGGGATAGCAAATGCTGACAGTGAGACACAGCGACCCCTTTATGAGTGCTTCACTGTTGGGCAGTGTTCCCAGAGCCTTGGGTTAAAGGTAAATAACTGGGTAAGGAGTTCAAGGCAGGCTCCCTGGGGGCAGAGCTCAAATCCTTAATACCCATTCCTGGCTACTCTTTCTCTTCCCTTCAGTCCTGTGGTTGCTTGTTTGTTTTAACCTTATGTTTATTTTTTGTGTGTCTTTCACATCTCGAGCCCATTCATTTCCCCCACCCCTTCACATCTGCCCTCGGCCCCTGCAACACCCCCCCCATAAAACAAGATTTAAGAGTTTAAAAAGGAAAAATTAAAAAGCTCATCATGGCAGCCATATAAACAAAGGGGTTTACTGCATGAGTCACTGTGTCACACTGCAGCTTCCGTGACAGGGTGTGCGTCTTAACAGTGCAAACTCGCAAGTTCTGCGAGCCATGGTTTACTGGTGAGAATATGCCCAACAAGAAGCATTCAAATTCAAACTGAAAAACTGCATTTTTGCCAAATAAAATAAAATAGAATAAACCTATCAGTATATAAATTAGGAATCAGGACTACTACAGGCTGCAAGTTTCAGTTTCTGGCCCACAGTCAAAACACCTGAATAAATACAGAATCAAGAACTTCCTACAGCTTTCTCTCCAGAGACCTAAAGCCAAAAAATGGATGTGTGGTGTGACATTTCGAATTCTTAATTGTTCAAGCTGAGCTGAAATCCTGTGAACTCCCATGTCCTCAGAATAAGTTGTCTTTCTGGTGTTGCTATCCCATCAAACAAATTTTGCCTTTTTTTCCCCCTGTCTATTTCAAATCAAATTTCTTTCTTTCCTTCTTTTTTTTTTTTGCCTATCTCAAACCATTTCCACTTTAAATTGTAACAGACTAAGACCTCAGGTCTTATTCTTCATAGCTAAACCGACCTTTTAAAACGTACTGCTTCCAATTTCTGTCTTTCCCTAAAATATAATTTATCCTGTTAGTCAATCATTTACTCCACTCCTCTGCTTTGAAACTTCAATTGTTCCTCTGCTAGATACCGTTCTAGAAGGTTTTATCTGGCCGCTATAAATCCTGCAAGGACATCGTGTGTAACAATCCAAAAGGGAGGATTTGAGCAAAACCTGTTAGAAGTGGATGAGGTCAGCATGTCTCCATGGCTGAGGTGGTATCTTCCTCCCTTTTCTACATATCTGTCTCTCTCTTCATGCCTTGCCGCCTTGCTCCTGGTCTCCTCAATAGCTGGGAATCTTATTCATAGCCTAGACCTCTCCCAGACCAGGCCATTTGACTGCCCAGGTTCAGGCATCACCAGCACATGGAACAGCTGCAGTTTCACAACTTGACAATCATGTCAACCTCTCTACTCACTATTTCTTCTCAGCCTTTAAGAGGAAACACATGTATAGCTCCTCACCTATCTATCTATCTATCTATCTATCTATCTATCTATCTATCTATCTATCTATCTATC
>LOEQ01002136.1:141055-162654 GCA_001685075.1 Bramus lutescens | reverse complement strand
TCTATCTATCTATCTATCTATCTATCTATCTATCTATCTATCAATCTATCTATCCACCAATCTATCCCCCTTTCCTCCCTTTCCCCTTCTCTATGTTTCTCTGTCTCTAATTGCCCTCCCTCCCACCTTTTTATTTTTCTTGCTCTATAGTCCTGGATCTCTTGAACTCACTGTATAGATCAGTTTGGCTCTTCCCAAACTCCCAACAACTTTGTCTCTCTCTCCCCTGAGTGAATGAGCACCACAGCACCCAGTTTCTTATGTCTTTAGTACGTGTCCCTTTTTGCCTCCCTGAAGTGGGAGCACATAGAAGTGAAGAGCTCTAGATTTTCCTCTGTCCTTCAACTCTCTATTCATGGGAGACCCATAGTCTATCTCAGTACTGGGACCTGCCTTCCCTGGGTCATCTTATCAATAAGAAGTTTTAATGGACGCCTATATGCAAACTTACTTTTCTGCCTGCTCTCTTCCCCTTCCTCTTCCACTTTCTTTCCATCTTCCATTTTTCCCTCCCTTCTTTCTTTTCTCTTTGGCTGCACTTAGGGATGTAGACTCACTTTATATTCAATTTCCATGAAGTCAACATTCAAGCTCAATTTCTACTCCTCAGACCCACATTCCCTTCAGAGACGGTACTTCTCACTCTAGGCAAAGATTCCCTCTGACTTGAGATGCCAAAGGGGTGCAGCTAGCTAGCAATTCTGTATCCTAGCTGAAGAGAACACAGACCAGTGATAAGGATGCTGGCAGAGCAGAATTACCCACCGAGGAGAGGCTATCTATCTCTATTATGTGGGTATGGAGACGAAAGCTTGGATGGTGGAACTGGAAACAGTGGTACAAGCCTTCATTCACCACCCCGAGCAGAGGCACATCCTTATCCATCGTGTTGCTATGACAAAACCCCATTGACTGGGTAATTATAGAGCTCAGAATTTTTTCTCCAGTTCTAGAGAACAAGAAGTCGAGCATCGATGTACCACCCTCCAGGAAGGGCCCCTCACCATGTCTCCACTTGGCAGGAGGTAGAAAGTGAAGCTGACCAAGGGCTCTCACTGACAAAGAATAAACAGTCCCATGACCCGGTCATCTACCACGGGTCCCTTCTCGTATACTAGTGTATCCACAGAAGGCACAGTCAAACCAGAGCAGGGTTCAATGCTGTCATTGAACTTCTCTCTGCTTCCATTTTGCCCTATGAAAACCGTGCTAATAGTAGTGCCTGCCTTCTTTGTGCTACTTTAAGCTTAAGTGAACCAGCACTTTAGGGAACTTAGCCTTGCTAATAAGCACTTAATGTTAAATATCATCATCTTCATCGTCATAGATGAGTTCAACATAAGGACTTAAAAGTTCACTAAAGTAGTCTTTCATATTATCTTCCAGGGAGAAATTTCTGGTTCATGGTATGGATCTTTCCTGGTGGTCTGTCCTCTCATCTAAGACATGGCAGTGATGTGAAAACAGACACACTTTCACAGAGCACCATCCTATGAACGGACTCACCAGAGCTGATTTTATATTAACCATCTTTTCTCCTAAGTGTCATGTGCATGACGTGTTCTAAAAGCAATGATGCTGACCATTGGCATCAATTCTAAACAAGCATTTTTGTGTTGCACAGTTATAAATACATCCTGGATTCCATACACAAAAGGACAGCTTTGACTTGGGATGAGGAAACACACCTGATAAAAATGTCGCTTCATTCATGCATTGAGCAGCATTTTACACATGCTTTCTCAATGATTACCACATAAAGTAAGAGGAGGGGGCCTTTCAAGGCTGTTTCCATGTGAGGGTTTTGGGGTACCTCAGCAGTGACCATCAGAGTTGGCTCATCTGCTGTTTCTATGCAGCCTGCAAGCTAAGGATGGTTCTCACATTTTTAAATGGTTAAAGAGTAAATCAAAATAGAATAATAGAATAATACAGATGCAACAACTATATGAAATTCAAATCCAAGTTTTTGTTGATGGAGTTTTATTGGAAGATGGCCATGTCCATTAATGTAAATATTGCCCGTGGCTGTTCTCATATTGAAATAGCATAGCTGAGTAGTTGCCACAGCCCCATGATGCAGAAAGTAAATTTTCTAACTGGCTTTTTATAATGAAGTTTCGCTACGCCCTGTTCTAAGAGTTAAATGACTTCTACAAATCACATTTGTAGGGGAAAACTTTGAATCTCAAAGAACAGGCTCATGACTAGCTGTTCCTTTGTTTTATAGAAATAAAAAAGCAATATTTTTACACTTTCAGAATCATTTTGGGGACTGACAAGCTTTGAAGCTTTGATTTCAGTCATGAAAAGCTTCAATTATAGATGCAGGAGAAGTCCCCGTCTGCAGATGTAGACTCTTGAGTGCAGCTGGCAGGAGCATCTCCTCTCATCACTAATCAGACGGTGCCATGCTTCTGCCCCAAGCCACCCTCAAAGCTGAAGTGTAGCACCTGCAAGAAATTCACTCCTCCCAATGGTGCACAGTGAGATTTGCTCCTAGATCACCCCTCCAAAATACCTATCAAGAGTGGCCTATCCCTTGGCATCCTAAGGACAATCAAAATAATACATTGTCAGGAGAAAGAAAGATCTCCCTCACATGATGCCTTAAAAGTGGCTTCTTAACATCTTTTTGATGTAGAGCAACAATACCTTCTCTGTGCATTTCCATATACAATGAATGCTTTCAAAACACAAACACTGTGTCTACTGCAAAGCAATTGCCTTACACTGAGCTCACAGTCATCTGGAATCTGGAAGACAGCCATCTGTTCTCAACAGGGAATGACTTGCCTGGAGGATTTAAACAGGAGCAAGATGGCCAATTTGGGCAGTTTCCCAAATATTCTTTGTTGACTGTTGACAGCCATTTTTTCTTATGAATTCTCAAAAAACTAAACACATTTTTATCCACACATAAATATATGCACATATGTAAAAATCCATATCACTTTTGAAACCCTTTACATTTTGGAATAAGTGTTGGTGCTGAGAGCCAAGAATTGAATGAGCATTTTCTATCTGGAAAATACAGTATTTAATGTCTTTTCCAATATTGCACAGAGTAAACAGAAGACCAATTTTCCATTATCCTTATGGTGCTGAGGATGCCATATGCTATCATAGTTTATGTATATGGCAGTGATTCATGAACATGTCAAGGAGAAGGGTAAACCACACATATACTACAGTGAGAAAACATCTTAGAAAAACAGTTGTAAGGTGTTTATTTCATTGTCATTGTTCCTAATAAAATACTATTGGAAATAAGTTGTACTTGATTCTCCACTAGGCTGTCAGGGTCACCTCTAACAGAGAGGTAATTAATACAGAATAGAAAGGGTGAGTAGGCAGAAGGACTCTATTTACTTTAGTTATATTTTTGCACTAGGTAGATAATAGTGATAATAATTAAATATAGTGATATATCTATAGAGATAGATGAGTAGATGGGTATAATCATGTTTTTGAACCACTTGAGAGCATGTCAGAGGCATGGTGCTCAGTTAGTATTCAATAACCTGGTGCTCATTGCTGAAAATCAAGATTGTTCTCTTGCATAACCACAGCATGAATGGTCTAGAAATGTAGCTCTGTGACAAAGCACTCGACTAGCATGCAAGAAACCTCAGATTCTATCCTCAGTATAGAAAAAATTAATAATTTTCTGGGCAAGTATTTCAGGATACAGGATTCCATGTAGGGTCACAAATTGCATTGAGTTTTTATTTATTTTTAATCTGGAATCTCAAATCTGATGACCTTTGACAGTTTGGGAGAATCCTGTGATTTATCTCAAAAAGTGTATCTCTATTTGTAGCTTCTGATAGTTCATCAGCATTAATTTGTGCCACAAATAACAGATATTGGGGTTCAATCTGAAGATCAGAAAAGCAAAGCGACCAAGCCACTAGAGAGCTCTTACCTCTAAGAAATCCTCAGATTGAAAGAGAGTGAATTCCTGTCTTGTCCCATTTTATATTCCTCTTTAGTGCTGGGATTAAAGGCGTGCACCACCACCACCTGGTTTCTATGGCTAACTAGTGTGGCTCCTGGGATTAAAGGTGTGCGTCACCACTGCCTGGTCTGTATGGCTGACCAATGTGTCTGTTTTACTTTCGGATCTTCAGGCAAGCTTTATTTATTAAAATACAAATGAAATATCACTACATTAATTCACACTGTGTGCTGGGGATTCTTAGGGGATGTTTGGCCCATTCTCATATCAGAGGGCCAGGACACCTCTTGGTTAGATCCCAGATGATAATCACCTGCCACTGCACAGATTCTAGATGTCTCTTTGTTTTTAATACAAATCTTTTATGAGCTTTTGTTGTGACTATATAATATTCCCTTTCTCACCGAACTTCCAACCAGTAATTTTATCATATATGGGTGGTACTTCAGTTTAGGGATGAACCTAAATGGAGTGACAGAGAATGACGAAATGACAGAACACACCTACAGAAAAGCTGGGATTGGATGAGTCATGTACTCTGACAGAGACACGCCAACAACAGCACCCCATAAACTCAAGTTGTTTTACAGCTGATCAAGGAGGCAGGCTTAGCTAATCTTGGTAGGAGATCTTTGTAGCAGAGAAATATGAGCCTGAAAACACCCAAGAGGAAGAAATTGTAGTCAACATTTTCCTCATGGACCAGGTTCAAAGTAGAGACATGGAACTCAGAAGAGAAATACAGAGAATAGGTTGACTTGGGAATTGTCAAAGAATGAAGCTTTGGAAGTGAGAGTTAGCAGGGGTGGAAAACCAAGTGGAAGAGAACAGGGCCAACATCAGGAAATTTCTAAAATTAAAATATCAGTTACAGAGTAAGAGAAGATGCTTAGTAAAGGAATGCCAAACTTTCTATCCAGGCATGGTGGTACACACCTGCAATCCCAGGTCCTGAGAGACTGAGGCAGAAGAATTGTCACGAGTTCTGAGGTCAGTATGGCCTATATAGTGAGTTTCAAGCCAGCCCTGAGTACATAGTGAGACATTGTCTCAACAAATAAAACAAAACCCAACTAATGGGTCAAACAAAGGTTCTATGTACTACTACTTTGTATGTGTTATTCATTTGATCCACCCCTAAGAAAGTGGGTTCACTTTAAGCCATGCTAAAGAGGTGGGAGAAACAATCCATCTTCTAATGAGACAATACAGTTTTCCTTCCCAGAATGCCCACCTCCCAGCACAGGTCCTCCAAGTCATCACAAAGTTCTGTTGAGTCTGCCCATATTTTTGAATCCTGGCTCCAAACGGTGTAACTTTCCTTTCCTCTCTGTCTTTCTTTTGGGTGCTGATCAGAGCTGAAGTAGACTTTTTTGGGTACTATGGGCTTTCTTACTCTTTCTCTATTTCCCCTTTCCCTGCTGTGTGGCTAACTAACCTCCTTGCCGGATTCCCTCAAATGGCGTGTTTTTTTTCTTCTCTGTTCTTTCCAGATTTACTAGGATTTACAGCTTGCCTGCCCTGTGTGTTTTTCCTTTAACCTCTAGTGAAATTGTCTTCAAGCTTCCATTTGAAGTTCATTTTCAAATTCTTTATTGAGCCCCAATTCCTCAGAATCATGACACCATTATTTCCACTAATTAGCATATCTGCTAGCTGGGCATGTGGCTCACTGGAAGAATACGTGGTCAACATGCATGATATTCTGGGATCAATATCCAGAGTAACATATATAATAATAATTATTAGAAACAAATGAGTATGGTGAAATCAATTATCCCTTCTATTCAGCCTCCCTGAAGCTTGCTTCCTGCATTACCCTCTGTCTCCCCCCCCCAAATTAGCTAATTCCAAGTTCTCAGGGCTGCTGTAGTTTCAGTTCAGTTCCCACTACCTTCACTTCCATCCAGTCTTCCAAGGCCCGTGGGCCTCCGCACACACATTCATTTTAGCCCCATGTTAGAACAGATTAGAGATTGATTAATTCTTCCCAACCCAATGCTTTCAGGACATTCAATAGGGACCCTCCCAAGTGAACCAGACTTTCAAAATTTAGACTCATTCCATGCTCCCTATGGCTGCACAGAAGCATGGCAAGCGACGGGCCACAGAGAGTATATTGGCATGATCCTTTCTTTCAAAACAGTAACTTTTATTAACAAGTGTTCTGAGTGATTTTTTTAAGCACTAATAAAATTGGCCAAGAGAACGCAGGCTTGATTGACTCCCTGTCAGCTTGGCCAAGTACCCAGGAACGCACGCACCGCAGTTCAAACCCAGCTGTTTCCTTCCTTGTCTTCTGCACGTGGACAGAAGCCTCTCCTCCTGTGTACCCTCCATTGGCACTTGACCTACTCCTGTTTATTTCCGTTTCTCTATTTTGATCTATTAATTAGAGCTGTCACAGTGCTCAGCCGTCATTATTATGATGCATTTCTAGCGATTTTGTTGTAGCTTTGTTCCTTTGTTGTGATAAAATATTCTGAGCAAAGCGACTTAGGGTAGGAAAGGACTTATTTGGCTTACACTCCCAGCTCACAGGCCTTCTTTAAGCCATGGAGAAATGCTGTTTGCTGGCTTGCAGGCTCCATGCTAAGCTAGCTTTCTTAGACATCCTAGGACCACTTTCCCATGTAATGGTACAGCCCACAGTAGGGCAGGCCCTCCTACATCAATTCATAACCAAGACACTCCTCCATAGGTCATTTTGACTTGGGCTATTCTCAATTAAAATCTCCTTCGCTGATAACTCTAGACTGTATCAAACTGACAGCTAAAATTACTAGGTCACATAGTAGATGAGAATGCTGCCTTATTAGGTATGTGTCTCTCCTTGTGACCACTACCCAAAATCATCTTTACTCCTCCAAATCCTTAGATTCTCAGCCTTCCTAATGCTGTGACCCTTTAACACAGTTCCTCATGTTATGCTGGCCCCCAACCATAAATTATCTCATGGCTACTTCATAACTGCAATTTTGCTGCTGTTGTGAATTGTAAAGCAAATATTGGATATGTGCCCCACAGGTTGAGAACCACTGCCTGAGAACTTGCTCTTTTCCCTGTTCTCAGGCTCTTCTGAGAAGTCGGGTGTCTAGCCTGGCCCCAAGCTTCTCTTGATGGCTGCTCCTTTCCCTTCAGGTCTCCTCTACTTGCACTCATTCTTCTCTTCTGTATTCCAGGTAACACAGGGTTTTCTGCCATTGTGTCCTTGATCTTGTCTAACTGCTGCAATCTTGATCCTGTCCCCATTTTTGTCCTTCGGCCAAAGCAATGGTTGAGTCCTCCATCCTAAGAAGAAGGCTTCTTTCCGAGCTTGTCCTGTCTTCAGCTCACTGTTGAGCTTTGGAAGAGTGGAGATCGTATGCACCACATCACCATCTCATCTGACCTTTCTTGTGGACAGACTTCAGTCCACGGTACTTTATGGACATTGTTCTCTGGAAGATGGTGCTGGCTTCTGACCTCTTTGCTATCAAGCTTCCGTCCTCCCTTTGTCTTAAGGCAGCAAAACAATGGCCATGTTGATTCAGGTCTGTTTTCAAAATTTTCCTTATTAAAAGGGTGCTCTTCTCAGCCTTCTGTATCATCTTTGGCATAGACAAAATTTTAAAAAATAATTTAAATGAATGGGATATTAGGTATGACAAGTATAATTGTTCTAACCTATTTAAGTGGCCAAAAATAAGCTGTGCCAGGAGAAATCAAAGTCTATCTCTCCTATATTATTTTCATTTACACATACTTTGGTATTTTGGGCCTGAGATTTCTTTGCAGCAATATTTTTCAAGCCACTTGTCACTCTTACCAAAATTGGTTTAGCTAAAAGCTTGGAGATGTAGTCACTCAGACCCCTCATGTGACTCTGTCCCTGTGTCACCTGAATTCAAGTGACTCTGTCATGGCCCTGTAGGCTCCTTCATGTTAAAACAGATTGAATTTGGATATGCTGAAAGCAAGCAACAAATTGCTCCCGTCCCCCCAGCGAATCTTACTTTTTGCTCAGAATACCAGACCTGACAGACCGTATAACAAACAACACTAGAACACCAGGGCCAATCTCCAGAGTAAATAGTTGTATAGCTGATTTTATTCATGCTTTCTTTGGATCCAACTTCATCCTAGAGACCTTTGTGAGCTCCAACAATGAGTCACTGCATAACACACCAGGTGCTTCTAATTCATTAGAATGAATGCAAGTGAAAACATTCAGAACCAATATTCCCAGTATTGCTTGCCAAGTCCTTGCACAGTCTCAGGATTGAGCTGGCTTCAAAGGGATTAAGGATAAAAAGACTTACAGAATCAGAAAAACTGAGATAGGGTAGTCTGGGTTCTCTGATGGAGAAGCCACAGCCCCTGAGAAGCTTAGTGTGTATCAAGGAGGCAGGTTTAGCAAATCATGATGGGAGGACTCTCTGTAGGGGAGTAGTTTCCAAGCTGTAACTATTGGGGGAGGACTCTCTGTAGGGGAGTAGTATCCAAGCTGTAACTATCTGGGGGAGAGCTACAGTGAACATTTTCTGCACACTCTATCAGCATTCAGACTCCGAGTAGAGGCCACCTTCACCACCCCTTTGAGCCTCACTGCGGGAGAAGCCTATTCCAGTTTCCCAGGTGTTGGGGACTTTGGTCATGTCAACAACACACATCCACTTAAAACTTCAGATACTCGGTGCTTCCTCTGTGCCTCACAATTTCTATCATTTGGCAGCATGACTAGGAGAGGTCATTTTGCTAATACATTCTCTTTATTGTACTGAATTCCAAGCCTTCTCTGTGGATGTGTGCATTTTTTTAATGTTAGTGTTCCATAGGCAGAAGCAGGCAGATTTCTGTGAGTTACACCACACACACACACACACACACACACGCATGCACGCACGCGCACGCATGCACACACACGCATGCGCACACACACACACACACACACATATGATCTCCAATGAAGGAGTGGGTAGTAGGCAGTAAGGACTTAAGTAGAAGGGGAAAGAAAATTCTGCCCTACCACATTGTTGAGGCCTGGATTTCTCATGTGTGCCACATTTCGTTGTTATGGTAATCGTTACCTGTGATTTCATAGAAAGTTAGGTGCCACTTAGTGTGTGCCATGCACATGCTCCACCCATCACAAGGCTGACATTCTGTACTTGATTCCAGGTTCTCAGTGAGGACCATCTACCTTGGTGAGCAGTGCCATTCTAAGGTGATGTTTGCATGCCCAAGTCCTCTCTTGAGCCCCTATAAATGCACATGGTCCCCTCTTTGGTGGAACAGAGTGATAGCTTTACCTCGTGAGACCGAAAGGAGGAGATCTGTGAGAATTAGAAGCAAACCCCTAGAGAAAACCAATGGCACAAAAATGCCTCACACCATGAGAAGACTCAGGACCAGCACTTGTGCTATGCAAAATTGCACACAGCACGAGAGCAGCTATAGAAAACACTGGAGGAAAAAGAGTGTTTCCAAGAAAGAACTGTAAGGAAGCTCAAATTCCTTGTGTGCAGAACACAACTTCAGAGAAAAGTCTCTGGGGCTAAGAGAAGGAACCCACGGTGAAGTTCAGACTACAGGTTCTGAACTGAGATTTCTGCAGGCCTCGTCCCTCTTATGGTATCCACAAAAGCTCAGTATAGTCGGAGGTCCCCTTGGCTACCAGTTCCCACCAGCTACAGAGGAAACAAGCAAGGCTGTCATGCCCATCCCTCAATCAATTAATTACATAAAACTGAGTGCAGACACTGAATAACCCAGATTTAATCCTTAGTTTGCATATTTATTTCTAATGTCTTAACACAGTCCAAAGTAATTTGTGATTTATTGTACATGTTTGCGATTAATCACAAACATTAAAGTATCATATTGTCATTAAAATATAAACCTGCTCAAGACATGGCTATTTAGAATTAAGCAGAATGAAAATAAAGTAATAAGCCCCTGCATTGATGCTAAACAGGTTATATTACTGTTGTGTTAGAAGCCCATATTTTACAAAGAGGTTTACCTGACAGGTTTAGGATTCCCCTTTGGTATTGACAGAATAACCTTTCTTTATTGGGTCTTAGTCACTTCCCATGTTGCTTTGATCAAATAGATGGCTTACAGTTCACAGGGATTACTCATAAGGGGGAGGATGTGGAGAAAGCATTGTGGCTGAAGCAAGGGGGCCACATGGCATCCACACTCAGGAAGCAACAAGAGGGAATATGGAGAGGGTGAGGACATAGAATGTTAAGGTTCTCTCTCAATGATGCACTTCTTCCAGTGAGATTCCACATCCTAAAGGTTTCACGACAGTCCCACAGCACCACCAGATGGAAACCAAGGGCACGAGGGCACTTCACACCCTAAGCACAGCATTTGTAGACTACTGATAAGCTTATTACCCTCAGTCTGTTTTACAGAGGCTCTCTTGGGAGTCTGAAGTCCTAGAAGGCAATGACTGCACATTTTTGTTGATTGTGTTAGTCTGGTTTCTGTTGCTGCAACAGCACCATGACCCAAGGCAATTTGGAAGAGTTTATTTCAGCTTACAGTTTATAGTTCATCATCTTGGGAAGTCAGGGCAGGAACTTAAGAGCTAGAGGCAGCCACTGATGGCACCACCCACAATGAGCTGAGCCCACCACATAAATCATCAATCAAAAAGATTGGCTTTTCTACAGGCCAATGTGGTGGAGGCATTTTTTCAATTGAGGTTCCTCTACCCAAATAACTCTAGATTGTGTCAAGTTGACCAAAACTAACCAAGGCAGTGATTGAAAAAAAAATTTCCCAACTGGTATAGTATCACAGAAGCAAGGATTTTTCTTTTAATCATTTAGGATGCTTTCATCTGGAATTAACAGAAAATTCACTTCAACCTGCTCCAGCAATTCATAATATGGCTTATTTTTATGACAAGTAATCCAGGCAGAGTTAGGGAATGTTGCCAAGGGGCTCACTGTCATTACCAAAGTTTTCTTCCATCTTTCCAATATGCTAACCACAGAATGTGACCTTTGACTAAGAGGACAATTTCTTCTTCTGTGGATTAAAGACAGGCCTCACATTCCAGACTTCATATGCTGATGTATGGGTATGATGAATACTTGGCTCTTTTCTTCCCCATGCATATCTATCTAGAGAGTAACATTTCACAGGAACCCTTTGAATTCTTTCTTTAGGAACAAAATAACATGACCACTGCAAAACAATCACAGGCAGAGCACATATGATTAATGAGATCTAATTCTGAGGCTTAACGGGGCAAGATGCACAGCTATACCAATTAAGGATCATTTGACTATTCTGTCATGGAGAATTAAACTAATTGAGCCTTAAATAAGAAAGAAAATTTCCCACATGAAAATATGTTATCTCTTGGCCACAGAAGACTCGAGACAGCAACTTGAGTTAGCTTATAAATCTGGAGATAACTGAGTGACTCTTCGGAGCTAGACTTGCACCGCCAGAGGTTGACTCGGCTGCAGGTCATACTTACAGGAAGTTTGGGGGCTTCTTTGTCTACCACACTCTCAAATGGGGAGAGAGACTGGATCATCTGTATTCGTATCTGAAGTTGGCTAGGCTGGAGTCATTCTCAGAGAAGTGTCCTGAAGAACAAACTGAAACAGGCAGACCTTCCTGTTACTGCATAACAAGCCTCTCCTCGGATCATTTGTTTGAGGCAGATATTAGCTTCTGCTTGCAGGTCACTTGTTTACCTCCAGACAGGGTGTGGGTAAGTGGCTGCTTCTGGAGCTTGGCTGGCTCTCAGCTGGAGGAAGATGAACAGACTCTTACACAGAGGAAAGATGTGACAAGAGATCAGAAGGTCCTCCCTTCCAAGACAGCCCCTCTTGGAAATGGCCCTGCAGGACTGCACTACAGATTTCCTCCCGGAATGGAGGGTAAGAATCCATGTCCAGGACAGGAGAGATGGCTCAGCCGTTAAGAGCACTGACTGTTTCCTGAAGTTCTGAGTTCAATTCATGGCAACCACGTGGTGGCTCATAATCATCTGTCGTGAGATCTGGTGCCCTCTTCTGGCCTGAAGGCAGACATGGCAGGCACAGAACACTGCATACATAATAAATAAATAAATCTTCAAAAAAAGAAAAAAAAAGACTACAAATCCAAAAGCATCATGCTAGCACATATGCTAAGGAGAGAGCACTGGGTGACTAAAGCCATTGTTTTCTCATTAGCCCTATCTGTCCTGTACATTAGTTCAATTTGACAGGCAAAGGAAATGGTTCTTTTTTATGTAAATAGGTGTTTTGCCTTTTTCATGTGTACAAAACCCTTGGAGTATAGGAGATGTTTTTGGAACTGGAGTTACAAATGGTTGTGAGGCACCATGTGAGTGCTGAGATTTGAACCCACCTGCTCTGAAAGAGCAACTAGTGCTCTTAACCTCTGAGTCATCTCCCCAGTCCTCAAAAGGCTCTGTTCTCACCTTGTTCTCACCCAGAACTGCCTCTGCAGAGCCCACCCACTGTGAATAAGAACCACACAGCTCCTAGGGGCAACTCTATATCCCACCCTCTTCAAGACAGCATATCTCTATTTCACAATTAGTTTGGATTTTGTATTAATTCTTTTGTTCTTCTCTGTGCTCATGGGCCACCAACATGGACTCTAAATGCCAGCAGAGCAGAGGATGAGCCTGGGTGTCTGTCACATCAGACACTCAGATAAAGAAGTCATTGGGTATGATTACACACTTCCTGGATTAAAAAGATAACCCCAAAAAGGACCCTGAAATCAGAAGCATAAAGTCCTAACAAGCATTTCTGTAAACCAGGATTCATTTTTTGTGTTTAATACTTAAGTGTTTAAATTGACACATAATGATTGCACTTGTTTATGGCATAAGAATTGGGATTCTTTATCTAGGATTCATAAATTTAGGTGGGAAATTGATGTAGGAAGGTCATCTGTCTATGTGTTACTTTCATTGGTTAATAAAGAAACTGCCTTGGCCCTTTTAATAGGNTTTGTGGTGGTACACAGATTATTAGAAATGGGTTAATTAAGATATGAGAGTTAAGAAGAGGCTGGATATAATGGGCCAGGAAGTGCTTAAATGAATACAATTTGTGTGTTGTTATTTCGGGGTATAAGCTAGCCATGCGGGAGCTGGGCTGGATGAAAAGCAGGGCCGCTCCCCTTATTGCTACAGGAAATAGTGATACATTTTCCCAAACTCCATCTGAAATTTAATAATTTCTTCGATTATTATTAATGCAAACAAGACAGAAATGTGTGGGACTTTGTTATCAGTGAAGATTATTGATATTTCATAAAACCTTGAGTTATTATAGATAATATAAAATAATGTTTTGATTCATCTCTAATTCAAAATTGCAGGTAATTTGGTATATGATTTATACAGCAACTCCCGAGATAGTGTTTGACTAAATGCAGCACTCCACCCTAGCCATGCTGATACTTGGAACTATCACCTTCTCCCAGAATGTTCTTGCTTTTCCTGTTTCCTTGGCCTGAAAATCTCTACTTTCTGGTCCCTGCTTCTCATCACCCATCATCATTCAGGTATTTAGAAATATCAGCTAAATAAACAAAGCCGTGAATCTCCCAGCTCAGGTGTTTCCAGTGTTCCGGACCGTGGCAAACCGATGTAGTGGTGGCCTCCAGAATGTCCTGAAGTGACACGTTAGGGGCTAAGTTCATGTGCTCTTTCTGTGAACGTAGCAGGTTAGTCTTTCCAGCCTTTTAGCCACCATTAGGAGAAATCCCGGGGTATTCTCTGCCCTCCTTCACGCTTTGGACTATGTGAAGACAGTAGGGTGGGCTTGGACTCTGACACCTTCCTCATAGCAGAACCCTCCTTCCTAAAGAGCCGGTTCACACCACAAGGCTGTTTTCCATATTAGGTCATCACTTTTGGTTGAAGTTAATGGGATAAATAAGATCAGGGACTTGGTTTTGTTTCATTTCTGTAGCTCCCGAACTCAAACAGTATTTGTTGTATTGTAGGAGCTTACTATTCACTGCTTGATGTTTGGACTAAAATTTTTATTAATTATTTTTTATAGTTTCTTTTTATTTTAAGTGTATAGGTATTCTGCCTGCATGTTTTGTACACAGCACGTTCATATCTGGTGCCTATGGAGGCCAGAAAAGGGTATCTGATCCCCTGGAACTGAATTACTGGTGGTTATAAGCCACAATATAGATTCTGGGAACCAAATCCAAGTCCTCTACAAGAGCTACAAGAGTTTTTAATCACTAAACCATCTCTGCAGGCCCAGGCGAAAATTTTGTTCATTCCATTAGCTGTTAGAGGAAGGAGAGTCTTATGTTTCTGCTTTGTTCTACTATTTTCTTACTTTTGTATCCAGAAATGTAATTTCTAAAAGATTTGTTTTATTTTAAGTTATGCGTATATGTATCTCTGTTACTGTGTACATGTGGATGGAGATGCCTGCAGAGGCGAGATGTACTGGATCGCCTCTGGAACTGGAGTTATAGGGAGTTGGGAGGCACCCAATGTGGACAATGGGACCCAAACCACATCATATCAGTACACAAAGATGTTTCGCCATCATCCTTCTTCACCTTTTCCTTCTCTTCTTCCTCTTTCTCGGTCTTATTTTTCATCTCCTTTATGCACACACTGTGTTTATTTTGTTAACCTATCATCTGTGATGGGCATTAAGATCTACTTCCAATATTTTTGACATTACAAATAATGCTCCACGGAATTACCTGTTGTGTTTTTTCATATTTTTGCATCTTCTAGGTCAATTCCTTGGGTTGGGAATTCTTGAGCTACATGCACGTGTGGATTTTAGGATGTGTACTCTCCCACCTCCCTCAGTAGGAATTTGCCCTTTTGTCCTTCTTCAGAGATTCTGGGAGCGCTTGTTTTCGCATAGTCCAGTCAATCACGTGCGTTAATCAGTTTTTGGACTATTTGACAATCTAATAAGACAGAAACAATCTAATTAGGCAGTTATCAACCTCCTTAGGAGATAAGGTTCTTCTCCTAAGATCACTGCATATTGGATGGTCATATTACAATTCATAACAGTACCAAAATTACAGTTATGAAGTAGCAATGGAAATAATTTTACCACAACATGAGGAACTGTATTAAAGGGTCTCATATTGTATAATATCAGTTTTAAGATGTGTTCCATTCATTTATACTGTGGAACATTTATTTAATGAAACAAACATGTGTTGCATTCTTTTTTGTCACATTTGTTTAACTCTGTGAAGCTGTGTGACTTTGCCTGTCTTAAACACCTGATTGGTCTAATAAAGAGTTGAATGGCCAATAGCTAGGCAGGAGAGAGGGATAGGTGGCGCTTCCAGACAGAGAGAATCAATAGGAGGAGAAATCTAGACTCAGGGGAAGAAGAGCAAGGAGTGAGAAAAGGAGGCAAGGAGGATGTCAGGAGCCAGTCACCCAGCCAGCCAGCCAGCCACTGAGTAAGTAAGAAAGAAAAATATATAGAATAAAGAAAGGTTAAAAGCCTAGAGGCAAAAACATAGATAAAGAGAAGTGGGATAATTTGTTAGAAAAGCTGGCTAGAAACAAGCCAGGCTAAGGCCGGGCATTCATAAATAAAAATAAGTCTTTGTGTGTTTATTTGGGAGCTGGGTGGCAGGCCCCACGAGTAAAAAGCCAAAAACAAACTATAGTTGCAGCATTAGGAAGTTTGAGAACCTGATCTAATGCTTAGTGAAGGTTTGACCTCTTTCCTAATGACTCCTCTGTCACCTCCTCTGTGCATTCTTGCTTTGCAGTATTACAGAAGATAAGCTGATCGTTTTCACTTCTATCTTCATTGCATATGGCAGCCCCACCAGCCCACCCCCTTCCCTCCACTGTGCTGTGGTAATGCCGGTTCTCTTCTTGCTTCACGAACTGCAGGTATCAGCCAGGCTTCTGCAGGGAAGCAACTGCAGGATGGCTCTTCAGAAGTGAACTTACTGCATGGATCTATATAGACACTTAGATCATTATATAAAAGGGAACTTATAAATGTCAACATTTCTATATCTCTAAATCTATATGTATACTATAATATCTACATTTCCTCCTGTATTTATCAGTCAGTTGAGTGACAAATGCATAGACAAAAAATTATTTTGAAAATTTAGTTCATGTTGCTGTGAGCTGATGAGTCTAAAATATGCACAATGATGTAGGAGGGTCATCTGTCTATATGTTACTTTCATTGGTTAATAAAGGAACTGCCTTGGCCCTTTTGATAGGTCAGCCTTTAGGTGGGTGGAGTAGACAGAANAAGCTAGCCGTGCAGGAGCTGGGCTGGACGAAAAGCAGGGCCCGCTCCCCCTTTATCACTACACACACAGTCTTGCAGCTAGAGATTTCAGCAGGATCATTAATGCTGCAGTCTGGAGGCAGGATTTCATCTTCTTGGGAAAACCTGGCTTTGTTCTTATATAAAAGCATGAAGCCCATCTACAGTATAGACAATAATCTTTCAGTCACCCGATTAAGGATGTTAATTTACAGATACCACAATAACCTAGGAAATATATGAAACATAAAATACAGATGAATATAAATAAAATGCTAATTTTTGCATAAGAAAGAAGGGAGAATAATAGTGTGGAGTTTATTTTTCAAAAAAATTTTTAGTCTAAAAAATCAGGTACCAAGAAAGGGATCTGGACAGAAGTGTATTCTGGATTGAGCCTGATCAGATTCAGACAGCACATAGCATGGGCAGGTTACTGAGCATCCCTTAGTATCCACCAGCATTGCACCATGCTCCACCCCCCTTCCAGGAAGAATAATAAAAGGTTTATATACAGGTCAGCTGGGGTAAGCTGGGGCGGGTGGCAGATGCACACAGGCTCATTCAAAGGTGGTCTTAGCAGTGATAAGGGACAAGTATCTCAATGGGCAGAGCCACCAGAGATTGAGAGGTCTGGGACATACAGAAATGCACATTAAGTGCCAAGACTTTTTTAAGTCACAACTTAGAGACCAACAGAGAGCATCTGATGTAGAAGACAATCAGGCAAATGAAGTGATTTGACCAGGAGTTGCCTTCTGGCCTTTTGTACCTTCTAGCTAAAACTCGTACGTAGTACAAATGTGTACATGCAGTTATAATATAAAAATTTGTTGGGGATGGGAACATAGGCCAGTGGTAAAGAGCACATGCCTAGTATGTGTGATGGCACTAAAAGACAAAGTTGAAGATTTGTGAATGAAAATGTCTATTTCCTATTTACAACCAGTGGAATTAAATTTTAACTATCAACTCGACGCAGTCTCATCAACTGAAAAGAGAGTTTTGATTGAGTAACTGCTTTTATCAAGTTGGTTAGGGAGCATTTATGTGAGGGACTGAATGGTGGTTTGAATGGGAACACCCCCGTAAGCTCCTATGTTTGGAGACTTAGTCACCAGCTGGTGGAACTGTTTGGGAAGGATTAGGTGGGGTTGCCTGGTTAGAGGAGGTATGCCATGGAACAAAGCCACAGAGCAGGATGCAAGGACCGAGGCTTTAGACATTTTCCATGGTCCCTGGTGTGGATCCAGATGCAAGTGCCTGGCTGCTGCTCAGGCACCATGCCTGTCTGCCTGCTGCCATGTTCTCTGCCATGATGGTGAAAGACTGCTATCTCTCTGGTAATGGTAAGCCCAGATAAACCCTTTCATTTATAAGTTGCCTTGGTCATGGTGTTTTCTCATGACCATAGAAGAGTAATTAGGATAGTCTGTCATGATTGTTAATGAATGCAGTTTACCGGGGGTGGTACCTGGGCAGACAGCCCTGGGATGCATAAGAAAGTTAGTTAAGCATGAGACCAAGTGAGCCATTGAAAGGCATTCCTCCATGGTTTCTGCTGCAGGTGCCCACATGGGTTCTTACCCCAACTTCCCTACTTTAAGGTGAAATGAACCCTTTATCCTGTAAGCTGCCTTTTGTCAAACTGTTCTATCACAGCAAGGAGACTAGAACATCAGAAGAAATTACTTTTATGCAAACGAGTACACCTATTTACCAGATTTTGATTTTTTAAAATATAAATCTCCATTAGAAGGTTCAGGGCTCCTTGTGGGACAAGATGAGACTGAAACATATGTTTTTATTGCAAGAAAGAATTTAAAAGATCACACCTTTAAGGAGTTCCTACTGACCAACTTGGGATAATTTGAATACCAAAATGGATAATGATAAAAAGAATTGCAGAACATTGAATAGAAAGATAACCATAGCTGGATGTAGTTAAGCTCGTACCTGTAATTCTGGAACATAGGATGCTGAGACAGGAGGATGACTATGATTTTGAAGCAAGCCTTGGTTACATAGTGAGTTTTGGTCCAGATTGAGCTAAAGAGTGGGGTCTTCCCTCAAATTACCACCATCACTGCCACCGCCATCATTAGATCCACTGCAGCCTTTAAAATAAAACTTGCTTGTTAGTGAGTGTGTATACAAGATGTCTGTGGGGGGCGGGGCTTGCAGGTGTGCCCACAGCACATGCCTGACATGTGTACAGAGGCCAGAGAACAATTTTGTGGAGTCCATTCTAAGGACCAAACTCCAGCTGTCAGGCTTGCGTGGCAAGTGCCTCCACCTGCTGTGTCTCCTCACTGCCTCTGCAGAAGAACACCAGCTGAGAGATGCAGTAGACAAGTCACCTAGAAAAATCATCAGTTGCAGCCACTTACTACTACTGTAGGTGAGACTCCTTGACATATGCTGAACAGTGGGTAAAATGTTACTAGGGAAATAAGATAGTCACGTAGTTTCCAAGCATCACCTTACAGATAGCTCATTTATTATAAAGAGGTTAAAAAGCATGTATCTTTGTAACAGGATGATCTGGTGATCACCATCAGAGCCATGTGATAAAGCTTTCCTCCTCAGTGACAGAAGCTTGTTTTTGTTTTCTTCTCTTTGGGATGCACTGGGGGAGATATTCCCTATGCTATGCTCTTGCCAGAATGTTCAGGCTGAATCTGCAATTAGAAAATAATAAGATAAATGTAGATTATAGGATAAGTTTCAATTTAATAAGCTTTACAAAATGTCATCCAAAGTCAAATGAAAGGTAAGGAAACTCTTCTAGATTAAAGAAAAGAAAAGAGTTCTGGGACATGGCTCTCAGCTGGTGAAGTGCAAGCGTGACCGTCCAAGTTCAACACCCAGGAGTTATGGAAAGCTAGAAGTCTCTGTGCTACTTTCAGTAGAGGAAACACTATTATAAAGATACCAAGATGACTTCACACAGTGCAGAAACATAATAAAATTAAAAAAGACGAAGAGATTACAGCTTTTTATTGAAAGTTCCAGGATAGAGATGTGTACTTGCTCCCCCAGACACGGGGAGGGAGAGACAAGAGATTTCTCGAGACTCACTAGCTAGCCTGTCTAGCCTACTTGACAAGTCTTAGGTTCCAGTGAGTGACCATGTCTCAAAAGCCAAGGTGGGATGTCCTGTAAAGGACAAATAAGGTTGTCCCTGCCTCCTCCCCCACACATACCTGTTCGCCTTCATACACACATGAGCACAAAAGCAGACTAAAATGTTATGAGCACCAACACATGTAAACATTATTCTCAATGGGATCCTGGATGAAAGCCAAAGTGAGACAGCAAGAAAGTATGTTTTGTGTATGAAGTAGAGAAAAGTATGTATTGTATCTAAGTTAAAAACTACATTAGTTAAGTTTCTGTGTATAATAATGATGCTATGACCATGTGGCCAAGGTACTTCAGAGGGATTTATTTGGGTATTCACAGATGTTATTAGAGGGTGAGTAAGGTTGAAGAGTAGCTGGATTGATTAGTTATATAATTAATTTTAGTGTTCCTTTAACTTTCTATATTGAAGTGATTTCAAAGTAAGAGTTGGTGGCAAAATGTTTTCAGAAATTATGTATTGTATCCACACCCATAGAAAAAGCAGTTTTGTGCCAGTAGAACACGAAATAGAGCAATTTCAAAAGCAAAAATTAATGAGTTGTAGTGCACAGAGAAGGCTGAAAGGTGGCTGACAGCGAAGAGAAGCTGACAATCAGACTGGTAGTGCAGTAAGGTCAGCTAACAAGAAGCCATACCCTGGGGAAGAATGCAATGTATAGAAATGATGTCAATAGGGTCATCTTCCCTAGAAAAGCAGAAAACTTATTATGGTAGTGGGAGAAGGTTTCTGAAGTGTAGGGAAGGAGTGGGCGGAGGAAGGAGTGTTGGGTTGTTCTGTAAGCATTCTCTGTTTCTCCTAATAGTTTGCATAACTGCAGGAAATAGTGTACAATCATACTCTAACATACATCCCACTGGGCTTCTTTGGTAGCAGGCTTTGATTCCAAGGCAAGTCATTGCTTTTTCTCTCTCTCTCTTTCTTTCTTTCTTTCTTTCTTTCTTTCTTTCTTTCTTTCTTTCTTTCTTTCTTTCNTTTTTTTTTCTGCTCTACAGCTGGCAGTTCCAGCCACAGGGCCACCAGAGGGCACATACATGATCACAGGTATTTTTCTTAGGTTTATGACAAGGTCCTTCTTTCACAACTTCGGAGGAAAAGCTCTGATATATGAGGTATGCATGAACTGAGTGTTGAAATTCAGTATTTCCTGATCAGTGGGGTACATCATTTCCTAACCGGAGGGTTAACTTTTACAAACACATAGGGCTTTGTGTATATAGGAAAACAAAGACACCGCTTTCAGTGTCTTGTTTACTTTTCTCTCCATTGTACAAACATTCCCCCAGCATCTTCATTTTCTAACAAACCAGAGTGAAGCCAGCAGTGTAACCTCAAAACTCGCCTGCTCCAGGGGCCATGGTTTGCGTCACTGTTGGTGTTCTCTTCAGAGAAGGCACATTCATTCAAACAAAAGTGCAAAGCCCCTTCTGGCCTCTCAATTGCCTCCCTAGTGTTCTATAGATAATTTTTAAGCATAATTTTTTTATGTTAGCACTTACACCAACATATAAACATGGGGTTTTGAACTTCTTTATTGGAATACAGTGATGTTGTTTCATGTTTCAATGCTGTTATAGACAATAGTTTTCTCCAACTCTACAAGAGAGATAAGCTGGTCATATCCTCACAACATACGCAGCAGGTATCTCACGCTCATCTCGGCCTACATCTTGAGGTAGTCTTCTTGATGCTCTTGGTTGTACCTAGGCTGACAGCTGGTGCTGGACTTGACTGGTCTAGGCAGGTTGGGGTATCAGACTGCAGTGCTGAACGACAGCCTTTTCCCCATTTCAATCCTTCATTCTACTTGTTAACTTCCCCAGTACTCTACTGTGAATTGAGAGACAAGGCAGAGATTGGCAAGGTTCAATTCTCCATTTTTTTTTGATGAAATTGTCTCTGTTGCCAGAAATGCTACTGGAAGTATAAAAAACAGGACAGGTGATGAAGCAGGACAGGTTTAAAAATAAACCACAATCAGGAAATCTTGAAAGTAAACTTTCTCCCACTAGATAAATCTATTATCTATCTAGTTGCCTATTTATCTATTATATATCTATTTGTTATGTATCTATCCATTTGTCTGCCTAGTTACCATCTATATATCATGCATCAATTATTAATATATATGCCTAATTATTTATCATCTACTATGTATCTATCAATCTGTCTCCTATCTATCTATCTATCTATCTATCTATCTATCTAT
>LOEQ01002136.1:122715-134093 GCA_001685075.1 Bramus lutescens | reverse complement strand
CTTCCTTCCTTCCTTCCTTCCTTCCTTCCTTCCTTCCTTCCTTCCTTTTAATTTCGGATTCTGTAGAGATAGTAAAAGACATGGTTAAACATGGTTGCAAGCAGTTTAATTCATTTAATAGATATAGCGTACTATATATATATATATATAGTTAGGGTTAAGGGTTAGGGATATATAATTATATATAAATTATATAATTATATATAATATATATAAAATTTTGTGCTTCTAGTAAGAGATTAAACTGTTCAGGATGGTAGAAGAAGAGGAAAGAACCCCTTTTGTTTCTCCCCAATCATTTACTGTATGAAGATCATGCAGTAGATTCTTATATTAGAGGAGCTTCTTATAGTAGAGGAGCTTCAAGCTCCTCTTCATTAAGCAGTTGTTGTACCATGAGATGTGTCTGCACTGTGTAGCCCTAGTTCCTGTGGATACCCTCTTGCCTTGATCCTTATGCCAGAATACCACACTGTTCTTTCTCAAAGGCTGAATTAGTTTCTTTTCTATTGTTGTGATAAGACACCATGACCAAGGCAACTCAATTTGGTTTGTGATTCAGAGGATTAGAGTCTATGGAGGTGGAGCAAAGGCATGGTGCCGGATGGCTGCAGCAGCAGCTAAGAGCTACATCTTGATATAAAACAGACATCATAAGCAGGAGACAGAGAGCACTAAGAATGACACTAGTCTTTGAAACCTTAAAGCCTGTCAGCAGTGACATACCTATTCCAAGGCCATACTTCCGAATCCTTCCCAAACAGTTTCACCATCTATGAATAAATAGTCAAACATGTAGCCATGAAGTTCATATTCTCATTCAAACCACTGCATTTCACTCCTGGGCACCCATTGACTCATAGCCATATCTTAATTCAAAATTTAGTCCAACTTCAAAAATTTCCATAGTTTTTCGGTCTCAACACTATTGAAAATTCCAAAGTTTAAAGGCTCTCCTGAGACTTAAGGCAGTCCTTTTATTGTAAACCCTTATAAAATGAAGCAGCAATTTAAATACTTTATATACAATGGTTTAGAATATTGATTACCATTCTAAAGGGGAAGAATTTGGTACATAGCAATGAAATACTGGCCCAAAAGAAAGACAGAAACTCAAAACAGGAAAACCCCCTGAGCTCCATTTCTGATGTCAAAGGGCTTAGATGACTTCTCTTCTAGTTTTTCTGCCTGTGACATATATCTCTTGGGTTTATTCCACTCCCTGTACTCAGCTCTCCCTGCTATCCTATGGCTCTGACATCTCTTAACAACTTAGGGTATCCCACACAACTCAAGCTTCATTTTCACTGCTATCATTAGGCACTGAGGGAGTTTCTATAACTTCTTTAGTCTTTTATACTTCATGATTCTAAAGCCAGAGCAGTGTGAAAAACCCTGCTAAATTCTGCTGCTCACTTGGGATGGAGCCTGGCCTCACATTTACTGTAGCTTTATTTGTTGTTGCTTTTAAATTCCTTAGGCCTTTACAAATTGGAGGCTTAGTTGGCTGGGGTCTTTCCCTTAGCGTGCCCCTCCCTTTATTCCAGTGCAGATCAGGCCTAGCCTTGATCTTACCTCCTTCAGTAGAAGCCTTGCTTCCAACACTAAATTTCCTGCTGTTCTTTTTCTCTTCAAGCTGTACATTTTGTGTTTCTATTTACCCTACTTGCTCTTATTCTTTGTAGATGTGCGTACATAACAGTGATTACTAACAACTGTGTGACAGTCAATATTAGGCTGTCTTGAGATCTCCACTATCAAAGAAATTAGTTTGTTACTTTTCAGTTTAGCCTCAGGCAAAGTTTTAGGACAAGGGTAGAAGGCAGCTATATTCTTTGCTAAAATATCACAAAAATGGTCTGTAGTCCAGTTGCTAATATTAATATTGTTCCTATCTGAAACTTCTTCAGCTGGGTCTCCATGGTCAACATTGTTCTTAGTAAGTCTGTCTTCCAAGCTCCTATGGATGGCCTATTAATCTCAGTTTACAGCATTCAACTGCTTTTCTAGTCCAAAATCCCAAAGTCTTCCATATTTTCCCCAAACAACAACAAAAACAGCATGGTCAGGACTGTCACAGCAATAACCCACTTCCTAGTATCAACTTAGTTTCTATTACTATGATAAAGACACTATGACCAAGGCAACTTATAAAAGAAAGTTTTATTTGGCTTATCGTTCCAGATGGTTGTTTATGATGGCAGAGCAAAGACATGGTAGCAGATGGCTGGATGGATCCACAAGTGGGAGGCAGAGAGGGGAGTCCTGGGAATGATTTTTTTTTTCAAGACAGGGTTTCTCTGTAGCTTTGGAGCCTGTCCTTGAACTAGCTCTTGTAGACCAGGCTGGCCTCGAACTCACAGAGATCCACCTGCCTCTGCCTCCTGAGTGCTGGGATTAAAGTGCACTACCACTGCCTGGTCAATGCTAAGTTTTTTAAAACCATAAAGCCTTTTCCCAGTAACATATTTCCTCAACAAAGTCACACCTCCTAATCTTTCTCAGAAAATTCCACCAATCGGAACCAAGTATTTAAACATATGCGCTTATGGAAGTCATTCAAAGTATCATCATAAATTAGTTTCTTTATTCTTTATTTGCTTGAGATATATTTTTAACATTGGGTTTTTGTTTGATGAGTTTTCTTAAATGTTTTGCATTCATCTTATACTGGGGAGAATATTGGTAGATACTTATGGCTTTCCAGCCTCAATACCCTCTTTCTTCATTCCTTTCATAAGAACGATGAGCTGTTATAGTGGTACATGGTGATGGTTTTGGTTGAGGATTCTAGGTTTTTTTGTGGATGGGTTGCACTTTTTGGACTTCATTAGAAACAAATTATATTTTTGTGTAGAGACTCAAATGCCAGAACATATATACCTCACCTAACCTTGTTTCCTTCATTAAATACTCATTTGACATCTCTAAATGATAAAAAATAAGCATAAGATAGGTACATATAAGTTTATCACATGTAATTCATTATAAAATGTGTGGATATTTATTTAATATGCTTTTTGATATAGATTTTACTGGATTTTAATTTGTGATTCTCTAGGCTTAGCCACCTAAGGAACTGAGATTATAGGAGTAATTACATTACTATCAATTATGTTAATACACTAATTACAGAAGTTACTAGATCTGGCTAGGTATGCTCTTGACCTTTTTTTCCTTTTTTTTTCTTTCAGTATTAGGTATCAAATGTGTGTTCTCATATTTGTTTTTATATCTGTGGGTCTTTCAAAGTGTTTCTCCCATTTAAATAAAGTGTTGAACAAAAGACAAAAGAGAATTCATGGGTTATAAAGTGATCGGTTCCTTCTAAAATTTAGGCTGTTGATTGACAGTCTTTCAGTGCTTTTAAAAATATGAGAACCTGTTTTACTCAGTTTGTAAACAGTGGGAGAAAAATTTTAAAGTAGAAACATTTCTCCATTTTTTTCTTTAGCTTTTTTGCTGTTTCATGGTATTGTCACTATCTAGTAAAGGAATATTAATGATACAGTTTTCCTTATGATTCCTTATCCCCATTTTCTTTGAGTTTTTTAAAAATTTGTATTATAATTGGAGACTGTTGTTAGTGGATTGGGTTAATTGTATTAATATTGTACTAAAAGGAAATGCCTCTTGCTTTTTATTATAATGTAAGAACTTTCTTATTTTTTAGTTCATTCTTTATAAAATAATCATAATCATGCTACTTGCCTGTCTATGTATGTGGATATACATACTGTCTTAATCACTGTTCTATTGCTGTGAAGAGACTGTGAGCAAGGCAGCTCTTATAAAAGAAAGCATTTAATTGGGGGCTTTCTTACAATTTCAGAGGGTTAGTTCATTATTATGGTGGGGAGCATGGTGGCAGGCATGTTAGGCATGGCAGGCATGGCACTGGAAAAGTAGTTGAGAACTACTACATCTTGATCAACAGGCACAGAGAGAGAGAGAGAGAGNGTGGGTGGGTGGGAGGGAGACCAAGCTTGGTCCCTGGTGACTAACCATTTAAATATCTGCACTTATGGGTTCATCTTACTCAAACCAGGACAAATACATATCTATATACATATTTATCTACACAATTGACCATGTCTATTCATAGCTTGACAATTTATTATAGTTTTTCCTGAACATGTGATGGCAAGAGATCATTTAACTTTTCATATGCTATCCAGAGGAAGCATGTGACTAGGAAGATTATTATCCTGTTGAATATTGGTGAATACACAGAGGTGATGGAAATTATGAAGATTTATTTAATATATAATTATATTAAGTGCTAACTTTTGAGGAAAAATCTAGATGAATATTAATAATATATTCATTTTCTATTATATTTGCAAAAACATACCATTAATTATGCATTAATTAATACAATTATATTTTGATTAAAACATAATTATTAGGAATTATATTGTTTATGTAATATATTGTTTATATAATAATTAATAATTATTAATGATGATTAATAAGTACATAGATGATTAATATTCCTTATTAAAGTAGTTTTTACTATGATCTTTAATAGCAGTCATGCCTCTCTCAGTACTACTCTTTTAATTTGTTTTTGAAAGAGGTTATCTTTATGAAACCCTGGCCATTCTGGAACTTGCTATGTAGACCATAAGTAGACCTCAAACTCACAGAGATTTGCTTATCTTGATTGTAAAATCAAGGCATTGCTAATGTGAACCATGATCTTCTATTTGGATAGAAATATGTACAAACATTTCATTTGTTATTTACTTGCAATCCCAGTGAAAGACATAAAAAGTAACTTTAAAACCTTGTTAATTCACCTTTTACTGTTTTACATGATTTCTGTTGGAGTTTTATGAATCTTTGATTCTAAATTTAACTGTTGATCTCTTTTAGGCCTTTAGATGTTCTGGAAAAATATCAGTAATGGATCAAAGGAAGAATGACAGCATTGTCCCCAGTATCACTCAATTAGAAGATTTTCTTACAGAACACAATTCCAATGTTGTTTGGCTTCTTGTTGGTAAGTAGAATATATTTTAAAAAGTAATTTTGTTGTGTTTTCTTCCATGTATTAACAGCTGTCAGATTTTAGGCAGTGGTGGCTCATTTATCTTTAGGAAGGGGGATTTTATATATGTCTTTTGAATATTTCCTCTGGAAACTACTCTGTATTGTTTTTGTTTTTCTTAGGCTGCTAAGTTATCTAACTTATGAGAGATGGAGGAGAGAAAGGCATTGAGTATGTTGAGCTTATTTTTCCCGTTTTAATTACTTTCCCCACCCCTATTCCAACACATATACAAACATTTTTAATATAAGCTTAATAAATGTTCATTGTAAATAATATTTTGTAGTGAAATAACATATTTAATACTTTATTTTAATTTCTTTTTTTTCCCCACTGGAAAAATGATAGTGGTTTATGTTATTTATTACTTTTTTGTTTAATGGTCTAGAAGTTTTCTCGGTATATGCAGATAATTCAAAACAGTGCTAATTAAATGGAAGAGAAGGGAGAGAGAGGGAAGAAATGAAAGAATGAATATGAAAGAAAAAAGGAAGATGTATAAAATAATATTAGTGAATAAAGAGATTATTGAATGAAGGCTGTTATTGCCACACAAGTTGACCTGAAATTGTGCTGTTTGAGTTGGATTTTGGTGTAGGAGCCCCAGATGTAGAAGGAAAATTAGGAAAGGTAGAAAGGAAAAGAAGACATACTAATAATTTTTTCAACATATTTGGTATACTGAATACAATAGGAAGTTTGTATGGGTTGTTTCAGTGCTCAAAGCAGTTTTATGAAGATAGGTTTTAATTTTCTCATTTTAATAATAGCATGGATTACATGCTATGGATTACATAGCAATTTTTACTAAATACATGAGTTTGCGTCTGTATGACTTGATGCCATATGCTATAAGGCAGGAATATAGGTAGAGGTGATGAATATCCTAAAGGAATAATGATGCTTCATAATGTGTAGGTAGGATTGAATTACAACTTAGACTTAGAGTTCTATATTTTCTATTTGATAAAAGAAAACTACTGTAAATTATTAATAAAATCCAAAAAATGAAACAAAGCTATTGCTTTGTTTTTAAAAACTGTAGCATTATTTTGAACAAAGTGAAGATTTTACTGTGATGTTGGTAGGTCACATTTTAACCTGCTACACATTACTTTTTCCTTACTTAGAAAGCAATTATACATTTAAAAGAAAAGGTCAATTCATTATAAAAACAATGGTTTTTCTGTTTTTCTTTTTGTGTATTGATGAACAGGGTATTTAAAAAATATAAATTTTAGATGACAACTTTTCATGACTAGTTAAGTTTAGGCTATGATTCATTTCTACAATAATCAGTGACATTTTAAAAAAGTAAGTTATTGTCACAACAGTTACTACAAATATTTAGGAGAGGGTAGCTGCTAACTAAGAGGATTTCTGTTGCTGTGAAGAGACATGGCAGCTCTTAGAAAGGAAAACATTCAGTTGGGACTTGTTTACAGTTTCCTGCTATAATAGCAGGAACCATGGCAGCACTCAGGCAGACCTGGTGTGGAGGAAGAAGCTGAGAGATCAACATCTTGATCTGCAGGAAGCAGGAAGTAAACTGAGGCACACTTCCTCCTACAGTACCACACCTACTCCAGCTAGGCTACACCTCCTAGTAGTATCTGTCACTCCCTATGAGTTTATAGGAGCCAGTTCCATTCACACGACCACAGGTAGCCTATTTAATGTTTCTTTGACAAAATTTCTTGGATTCTGTTTCTTTTCTTAGTATGTGTTTATGCATATTTGTATTGGTGTATGTGTGTGTGTGATGTATAGACTGCCTGGAGGAAGACCATGCATGTGGTAAGCCACATACAGACTTTGTACCCCACCTATTTCTCTTTCCTTCTTGTTTATATAGCGTCTAATTCAATTGAATGGACCAGTTTTGTTCTGCTCTGCTCTCTTTTTCCCTTTTTTTTCTTTTTCTTTTTTTTTTTTGTTTTTTTGTTTTTTTGTTTTTGGCTTTTCTTAAGAACATAGATTGGCCAGGAGTTCTGGATCTTCTTACTTCAGTTTCCCAAGTACTGGGGTGGTTTTAGTTTGTTTGATTACATTTCTTTACATTTTTCTCTTTTCATTTTGCTATCCAATGGAGCTGCTTTATCTCTTCCCCTTATCTTTACTGTTACATCCTTTTATTCGTTTTTCCTTCTTTTATTTTCTGTGTGCTGCTCTAATACTAATGACTAGTTTTACTTTCTTTCCATACTGTTCTTAGTCTCTAATACCTTGTTACATACTGTGCATTTGTACTCACCCAAAATTTAGGGTTGGGCAATTATTTTAATTGAAGATAATTCTGTTTTCATAATAGACTTGTCCTGAAAGTAGTGGTTTGCTCTCAGAGATGAGTCCAGTCCAGTGGGAGAAATGACACCTTAACCATATTATAACATAGTTCCTCTTGAACACCGCAGATGTTTGTGCTGAAGAGAATATGGTGGTTAAAAAAATATTCCAGCCAGTGACTCATTCCAGATGCTGAAATCCCAACACAGAAATGCAAAAACAAAACAAAACAACAAAAACATTTAAAAAAAGCAAGGCTATAACTATGCGCTTGAAAATTCCTAATTATACAGTAATAGACTTCAATGAGAGCAAATTGGATGAAATCTCATGGAAGTCAAAAGAATAATATAAGGGCTGGACGGTGGTGACATATGCCTTTAATCCCAGCATTTGGGAGGCAGAGGCCAGTGGGTTTCTGAGAGTTTGAGGCCAGCCTGATTTACAGAGAGTGCCAGGACAGGCCCAAAGCTACACAGAGAAACTCCTCTGTCTCAAAAGTAATAATGATGATGATGTCCAGTGAAAGCAAAGAAGACATGAGTAAACTGAATGAATTCAAAGAAAACAAACAATTGAATGAAATAAGGAAGGCAATACAGAGAGATAAGATAGAGGAATTCAGTACAGATATAGGAGTGCTGAAAATGAATCAATTTGAAATTTTGAAAATGAAAATGTCAATAGGTCAAAATAAAAAACTTAGGGAAAACCTCACTAATAAAATAGATTAAGTGGAAATTGAATTCCAGGTCTTGAAGACATGATAGACAAATTGGGATATTCAGAGGATAATCAAGGTGAAATAGTAAGGGAGAATAAAACAGAACATACAGGACTTATGGAATACAAATGAAAGGACACATTTGGGAATCATGGGCAGAGAAGAGGGAGTAGAGCATATACAGAACAAAGAATAATGTTGATGGCTATAAGAGGCACCAGTTTACATGTAAAGGCCAAAAACTTAGAATAATTGCTAATTTATTTTTCTTAACCAAAACTTAAAGCAGAGGCATGGAACAAACAATACCTTTCAAGTTCTTGAAGCATTGCACTTTAATATGATTAGAATCTACATTTAAAATATTTATTTAGGCAAATAGCTGAAGAAAAAATAAAGTTATATAAGAAAGAACCCATGATTTTAAAATTCCAAGTATTAAATTGTTAAAATACAGATTACTATATGAAAGTAAATCTTTGCTGATTTGTTTTCCCTCTGAACAGCTACCATTTTGTCTTGTGGATGGATTATTTATCTCACCTACTATAATTCTCGGAATGTTGGTCTTATTTTAACACTGGTCCTTAATAGATTGTATAAACATGGCTATATACATATTGGTAAGTGTGTTTAATACTATATTTTTTCTTTTACATTATAATGAGATAATATACATTTATATTTTGTAAGCAAATAGTAGCTTTAGAGCATCATTTGGTTCATTAGTTTGAAGTAATCCATCTGTTTAGCCTTTCCGGTAACATTCCTTAGATAGTAATGAAATGCCGTTTGGTTACTTTTACTTACCATATTGTCATTGCTTAAAGTGTTTCTACAATAACTTTTTGGCTTTTTTTTTCTTAAAAAATATGATTATAAAAATATTTTAAAAACAAAATATTTAAATTGAATTTCCTTAAAGTTTGTCTTGAATTTGAATGTTAATATAGATTTCCCCTTTTTATAAAGTTGCTATTTTAAAAATTTATAAGTTGAGATAATTTTGTGTATTTCATTTGTGGCTACTTTTAGTCGACTTCTTGTTGTCAGAAGAAATTTTGCATGAGGATGGGTATTTGCATTAGGAAACCATGTTCCTTGGGAAGAAGCCCGGTGGTTAATTGGGTGGAATGGAACGAGAGGTGGCTGGATAGAACCACTCCAGCATTCCTCATATTAAAAAAACTTCTTAATGAGCACAAGTAAATCTTCTCTGAAGCATAAATTGTCTTCTGTTAATTAGGAAAAATGACTGATGCAGACAGATAATGGAGAAAAATGATGAGTTAGGTATTGTTTGTGTATGTGTAGTGGCTGTTTTTAATTAAAGGATCTACCTATATGGAACAGTTATAAAAATGTTTATTTAGTAGTTCAGCCCATACTGATAATTTTAGCCCTTTTTGTTTCATTGTGGAAATAAAAATGAGAGATTTATAAGACTTGTGAGTATATGGAGAAGGGAATGGAATAAGATGAATTATTTAAATAGGCTTAAGATTAGTCTACACTCTAAATGCTCTACTATGCATTAATAGAATTACTGTAGTTACCATTGTTTTTTCTCTGTAACAGGTTCCTTCTCTTTCTCTGTTCTTTCTGGCAAAGTCATGGTTCGTGAAATATATTACATTACAGAAGATATGTCTATTAGGTAATAAGAAATGAAAAGAGATCCAAACAAATGTGAACTATTATAAAAATGTTCTTAATATGGTTTTATTTAATATGATTTGTTTATTAAAATAAACCATAAACCAAAAGTTGTTTATTCAACAATGTTTAAAATTATTTAGACCTGCAAAATATTTCCTACCTAGCAGTTCATAGAAATGAATATTTTCATTTGATTTGTAGCTGGAAAATTGAACCATTTTGGTAGCTGACTATTTCAATCATTGTTACATGGCATACGTGTCAGGGCTGTTGTTATGACTCATCAATTTTCTCAAGGTCAGCATGCAAGTATTGAGTACATATTAGCAACTATAATTTTGCTGTGAGAATATAAAACTAATCTAGTATAATAGGAAATAATAACACAATTAAAGTGGTTTCTGTAAGGTTTGAAGAAAAGCTTACTCTATTTTGTGTTTTTTCAAAATTTGTGACTTAGAAAAAAGTTTAGATTGAGAGATACTATGATTGGCATTGCTTATATGTCATTTAAAACTGGGAAGCAACTTTTGTGGTAGCCTATAATATTTCTAAATCAAAGTAAAAGCTCAGAGAGGATCTTTTTAAGGTATGAAATTACAGGTCATTGATAGATAGGAAGGAGTATTTTAGAAATTTTTCCCTGAGTTTATTAACACCTTCTTTAAGATTTTACTTTTTAAATGTTTTAAGCTTTAAAATGTTATTTAAAATATATTTTTCCGGCACTTCATTTTCCTGTAAATATATTCTACCATTGTTATATATAGTTAGAAGAGCCCAGTAATTTTTATGTGTTATACATGATAAATCTGTACAATTTTTATCAATTAAATGAACATTCTTTCTTAATTTGGAGTTAGGCAGTTCTTTATTTTTTTCCTGAAAGATGATGAAACAAGAATGAGCTAAGGAATGCTGGGTGTGGTGGAGAAAGCCTTTAATTCCAACACTTGGAGGTGGAGACAGAATGACCTGAAAGAAGTTCAAGGTCATCTTTGGCTTCACAGCAATTTTGAGGTCAGCCTAGGTTTAAAAAATGAGTTCAGTAAATTGTTTTCTTGCTTTTGTAATCTGGTATAATCTGCCTTCCCTCAGGATTCAAGATGGATTTATCATTTTTCGGTGGTGGAAAATGTATAACCCAAAGCAGAAACAACATGGTAAATTCTCTTTTTTATATGTTTCAAAGGTATTTAATCATATAATCAGAATTTTTCTTTATATGTATTAACCATTTACATAATAGATAATTTTTAATAACTTGGCATTTACAAAGCTCTTATTTTATCTGTTGCTTAAGTTAATCATTCATTTTGCCATATTATCCAGTCATATCCTCAGTATGCTCTATCCATGTTTCTAGTATCTGTTGAATGTGTGGACCTAACCATATTCTGAATAAAATGGCCCACATCACTCTAATGTTTGTAAGACATTCACATTCTTCAGCTTCTCTTCACTAATACGTGCTGTGTCACCCAGTTTAGTCTCGACTTCATGGATACAAGAGATGCGTGTGCTCTTGCTTTTCTAGTAGCTGGGTCCTTAAGTATGTGCCGCCACCTCATGTGATTAGTGGTGCTAACTGCTTGTCTGTTCACTGTAGTGATAGGGGAGCAGGCCTGCTTTTCGTCCCGCCCGGCTCCCGCATGG
>LOEQ01002136.1:100079-115420 GCA_001685075.1 Bramus lutescens | reverse complement strand
GTTGCTGGGAATTGAACTCAGGACCTTTGGAAGAGCAGGCAGCACTCTTAACCTTAAATCTTTGAGAAGTTCCTTTTTCCCCCCCACCAAAAATACATAGTAAGACCCTTTCTCAAAAAACAACAACAACAACAACAACAAAACAGAACTTCTCAAAGAATTAATAAAAATACTCTTAAAAACATGTTAAAAAAATAGGAAACCAACAACATAGATCTCTTCTCCCCCAATCTTAAACTCAAAGAAATAGAGTGGAATTGTGGTTACCAGGGGCCAGACGTGATGAGAGTTAATACTGACTTTATACCTTGATTACATAAATCACATGGCTGATTAACTTTTTTGTGTTACAAAGTGGGGTGATAAAATGAGTATCACAGTACAATAATGGTGTCATGTTCTACTCTAGAGTATTATTATAGAAAGATGGTTTTTCATTATAGCGTGTAAAAAAGTACATGCCAAGAGATACTTTTAGGGATATTACTTAATATCCCTAATAAATACCTAATAATATAGCTAATAAACATGTCTTCACATGTTTATTGTTTTGTTTACTTGAATAATCATTAGATAGTTTTGGACAATGCAGTTGGCATGATGTGTGTATGTTATGAGAAAGTTTAATTTTATACCCTTAAGTTTTTCTTCATGTCAGTTTTATTTTTCTCATCAGAGTTAAAGTAAAAACAGAGTCTCAAGACCCCACATCGTCGTGGAGATCACTTATCCCAGTTATTAAGGTCAACGTGAGCACAGTAAGTAAATTATATTTGAGTCAATGTTTGACACTTTAACCCATAGAACTTATTTGCAAATACAAAGTCCATGTAAGAAAATAAAAGGTTTTTGCACATTTTAGTTCCTATTTCTGCAGGGTATGAATGAACTGTTTTTACACCAGCTGTGTTTTTAGGTGCTTATTAAACCTGAAGGACTGTTTACAAGTGGTTAAGTTGCTCTAAACTTATCTTTATTTTCTTTGAATATTGATTTAAATAAATGATGATTATTTTAAATAATGATTTAAATAGCATATACAGCTAAAATGAAATCAGTTATTGCTTGAGAATGTTGCTTATAAGGTCAGCTAAGGAAAAACAATGACTAGATTATGCTGGTATTATATCTCTTTTATGTTTTTAGGGACGTTTGGCCTTTGGGAACCATTACCAACCTCAGACTCTGTGCATCAACTTTGATGATGCTTTCTTAACTTACACTACAAAACCACCTTCAAGTCATCTTGACCAGTTCATGCACATTGTGAAAGGAAAGCTTGAAAATGTTCGAGTAATGCTTGTTCCTAGTCCAAGATATGTTGGTCTACAAAATGATGAGTAAGAAAACATCATGAAAATAGTAACTTCTTTGTAGCTAATATAAGGAGCCTGTAGTATCCTTCTCATTTCTATAGTAGAAGTTGTGCAGCAATCACATATATTTTTCAGTCTGTTAGAGCTTTTGTGTGAAAAGTAATAGGTATGCTTTTCAGTGTGTTTCTGTATGATTTTAATGATAATTTTTTTACTTTCTCATTTATTTTGGATTAAATTAAGCTCTGATATTTATGTTAGGACATGCCCATTAAAGGTGTATATTTTTGTATCTAGAAGGCTAGGATAAATAATAAATTGAAGGGATTAATTACAACTCTCTCTTGGGAAAATTGGTTAAAGTAGAGTGGTCTAATTTTGAGATAGCCACTTGACTTTTCCTGTGTAGCTTTCCAACTTCTCCCTGTGCTCAAATAGCTGTTTTATTTAGAAGTACGTTACATTATACTCATCAGTATGATGAGACGTTTATGCAGGAATAGACTAGACCCTGAGGAAACAGCCCTTTATTAACTCCTGCCAGACACCAAGTTTTTAGAATAACCGTCCCCAATCTTTCTCAGTCTCTTTTATTTTTATGATAAGAACTCTTGCTGAAGTTGTATAATTTTAAGTATATATGTAGAAAATTTATATTGTAATATTTCAGCTTTTTCTTATATCAGCAATGTACGTTTTTTATGAAATTATGAAAAACAAATTTTAATTCTTGGCTGACACTCAACTAAAATGTCCAGGATTGGCTAGCATGGTAGAAAGGGTTTCCTCTGTATAATTTCCAAGTGGCTATGTGTCCTTTTGGTTTTACTATTAATTATTGTTGTATTTAGCCTCTGTTTTAAATAGATTTTATCTCATTCAAAACCTAAGGTGAGGACTATAAGCCAGTTTTTCTTTTTCCTGAACTAATTTATCAATAAATTTCAGGGTCATTTTATCACTTAACCTTGATATAGTATACAACTAGAGTAACTTGTTACATTTGTTACAGTATTTGTGTGAAAAAAAATTTTTTTAATTTTAAGATACAATCTCTTGCACCCGGGAGGCAAAGGCAGGCAGATTTCTGTGAGTTCGAGGCCAGCCTGGGCTACAAGAGCTAGTTCCAGGACATGCTCCAAAGCTACAGAGAAACCCTGTTTCGAAAAACAAACCAAAACAAAAAGATACAATCTGTCATGTACTTTGTAGTTTATTTCCCATTTTTTCTCTTCACTCTTAACTGTTGTTCACCAGAGTGCTGAGCATTTTGTAGTCTAAAATGTATTTATTAATTTATTTGTTGTGTTTCACACTTGTTCTCAATAGACCACCAAGACTAATGGGAGAGGGTTTTGTGGTGATGCAGTCAAATGATGTTGACATCTATTATTACATGGATGAGCCAGGTATGTCCTCTTTGAAAGTATGTCTCATAGGACTGGTTCTGTTTCTTCTATGAAATGCAGTTGTATACATATTTCAAAATTCTGAAAGTTAGCATCAGTAAATGTTAAACATGACTATGTGAGTGTCAAATTCCAAAAAAAGGTATCATGTCTTAAGAGTTGAATATTGCATTACTGTTTTGTATACTAATCTTTCCTACAAATTGCATTTCATAGATGTACTCAAAAATTGAGGATGCAAACAAATAACCCTAAGAAAAACCTCGGGATGTGTGTTAACAGGGTAGTTTGTCTTAACTTAGAGGGGGAAAAAAAAATCACAATTTATTACATTTTAACTTCACAACTTAAAAATTGAGACTTAGCTACTCTCATTGTTTGATAGATGGCTTCCATTTGAGAATAGTTCCTAATGTTGGATTGTTTGAGCTCTTTTATCATGCTTCTGTTCTTTTTGCCTCCCAGTGGTTTGTGTTTTCTGTACAGGACCAGGATCCTTGTCCCTTTGTCATGACATTGTAGAAGCAACAGTATTCAGAAGTTACTGCCACACATTTGTGGTTCAACAGAAAATGTCAATTCTCAAAAGAATTCCTTGTTGAAACCATAAAAAATATCAATTTTATTACCTTTCTAGCCTTAAGTAGTCTTTGCACTTGGTATGATGAACTGGGAAGGAAGTGTCATAGAGCACTTGTGCTGCAAGAGTTCAGAAAAAGCACCCACTTGATTGAGTCATAAGCCTGCTTGCTTTTCTTCATGGAACACTGATTTTCTTGAAAGAATAATTCAAGACAAACCATATAGTTTTTCATGTGAAAATAAGAATTTTGGAAACTTTGGTGCTGTATGACAGCATCTCAGTATTCACAGCTTTTCTAATGAAACTGTTAGTGATAATAACATGTGGTTTTAGGAAAAGTTTAATAATTAATTTGCCAATTTTTATAGAAATGAACATAATGAACCACTGTTTTCCAAATAATCAGTACATAATTTTGCAGAGTCATGCATGGACAAAAGATTCACTCAGAATACAAGAGAGAGCAGTAGATTTTAACATGAGACAGTTTGAAAATTTTAACAATGTGTTTCATTACTACACTGTAATCTTTCGAAGGGTCATTTGTTGAATTTTGCTCTATTATATATATGGGCTATTGAAATATTTCTTCCTTTTCTATCTACACATAAGGCCAGATTGCTTCAGACTCTTTTAAGAATATTACCTAGTGTAGAGTGGCTATGAGAATCTGTTTTCTGTTTGTCTGGACACTAATACCTGCTGATGTGAAGAGCAATACAAAAAGCTCTCATTAAATTGTTTTGGAAAATAGGGTTTTTTTATTTTTTCTTGAGATGAAAACTTAAGTTTAGTTACTTTTTATTTATTTTATACTTTTTAAAAGTTATTCTTTATGTAAGTAAACAGTAATTTATTGTTTAAATAGAACCTTAAAATCATGGAATTTTAATTTTGAATATAATAAATTTGATATATAGTATATAAACAACAAAAACACCAACCTCTCTGGAACTTTTAAATTTTTAGGTGTAAGGTTACGTGAATTAAAATATTTGAACTGCTAATGTAAGGAAACTTCTTAAAGGTGGTTTTAACTAATTGCTTTCTATATTTTGGAACGTAGGACTTGTTCCAGAAGAAACAGAAGAGAGTCTAGAAGGAGAAATAAGCAGTGAAGATTGCAAATTACAAGACTTACCTCCATGCTGGGGGCTAGATATTGTCTGTGGTAAAGGAACAGATTTTAATTATGGACCCTGGGCTGACAGACAGAGGTATTTGAGTAAATTATATTTCTAATAGTTTTTTTTAAGTACATTAAGATTTTACTTTAGTTTTTATTGAATACTAGCTTAATGTTTGAAAACATCTTTATTATTTTTTAATTATGTGTATTCATGTGTGTCTGTATGCTTATGTATCCATATGCATTCAGGTGTGTGCACCTGAGCTCAGGTACCCATGGAGGCCAGAGGATCTCCTGGAGCAGGAGTTACAGTCATTTGTAAGATGCCTGGTATGGGTGCCAAGAACCAAACACAGGTCCTCTGGAAGAGCATCAAGTGCTCTTAATAGCTGAATCATCACTCTAGCTCCCATTACTTAATTTTTGTAAACTATTACGTTGTAGCAAAGTAAGTTTTTACTAAACATTTGATCCTGTTAATAACTTGTTTGTGGAGAAACCACAAACTCTAGTGAGCAGCCTACTTACTGGTTCCTTTGTTTTTTGTTTTTTTTGTATTTAATTTGTGATTTATTTACTGACCTTCTGTGAGTCAGGAATTTTGGGGAATATAGATTAAGAAATGAAAGACTGCAATAGCTTTAGTGAAGCCATGATAAGTGAGGAAGGGTCTTGGTGACAGGCTTGAAAAGACAGTAGTGGTTTCTGAGGATTAAATAGCAAAGCATTGCTGGGATATTTTTTCAGCAGCAGAAACTTGTTTAATCAAGTTCTGGAGTTCAAGAGTCACACTTGGAAGTATTAGCAATATTGCTCCTTTTTGAGCATCATGAGAGGTGGATGTGTCCCAGCCCCTTCTTGAACTAAGGTAACGTGTGTTGGCTCCTCTTTTGACATGCCCTGTCCCAGAGTCTGTTGATCTCTTTCTTGAGGAGCACATCAGCCATACAGGGTTAGGGTATTCTCTGGTGACCCTTCACAAACTCATCTTTAAAGTCCGTGTCACCAAATACAGCCGTGTATTAAAGGATTTAAACTTAGGATTTAAACATGAATTTTTAGGGTACAGTTTGGCTTGTAACAAGCTGTTCGCATTAAAGATTAGCACAGTGAATAAAGAAGGCCTTATTATAGGGAATGTGAGTATGGTTTATAAAAGATAAGCAGAAGTTTGCAAGGCAAAAGAAAGGGGTATGACTAATCAAGGAAAGATGAATAAGGACAGTAAAAAATTGCCCTGAGGTTCTTGTAGATAGTTCAGAGTTCTGTACTAAAGAGACATGGCCAGGTACAGTGATTCATGCCTTTCATTTCAGCATGCCAGAGGGGTCTATGTAGGTGGAGGCCAACCTGAGTTATGAAGTGAGACCCCTCCCCCAACTTAGAAAGCCAGGAGCTGAGGCTTTAAATAAACGTTAGAATGCTTGCCTACTTAATGTGCAAGGCCTTAAGGAAAGAAATAGATTAATAGATAAATGCAGGTATGGGTTTTATAGTAATGAGGAGTACCAGAAAGGCTTTGTTTGCCTGTGTGTTTGTTTTGAGGTGGGGCTGTTGTTCAACCTGGACTTAAACTCTGGGTTCAACTGATCCTTTTGCTTTAGTGTCCTGAGTATCTGGAACTATATATACTCTTCAGTATCATACTTGCTTACCTGGAAGATTTTTTAAACTAGTCTTCTATTTTAAAATAACTTATTTATAATATATTATGACCAATTTCCTACTGCTGAAGAATTTAGGAGACATTTGGCACTGATTATTAGGGGACATTGAGAAATTAGAGTAGACACTGGGTGGTGGTGGCTCATGCCTTTAATCTCAGCACTTGGGAGACAGAGGCAGGTGGATCTTAGTGAGTTTGAGGCCATCCTGGTCTACAGAGCAAATTCCAGGACAGTTAGGACTATTACATAGAGAAACCTTATTTTGGTGTGTGTGGGGGAGGTGAGTGAGAGAGAGAGAAATTGGAGTAGACATTACTTAAAATTAGGCTAGTTTTGTACTGATGATCTAGTTTTCTTGAAAAAAGAGATAAGCCAAGTCCCTCAGTGAATCAGGTATTTTTAACCTGTTGATGAAGGATTGCTGAAATTAATTCTTGATACATTGGCTTTTTTTTCTTACTTTTTACTTTCAAATGAGCTCCCTACCTAGTATTGTTGGAAAAATTACACACTGTCAAGTAATATGGTCTCTCTTCTTTTTAAAAAAATGGTATTAGAGATAAAACCAGGATCCAACATATTCTAGGCAAGTATTCTCAGCATGTTTTTTTTTGTTTATTTTTTTTACTTTTATCATCTTCCCATCTGCTCACATTCTTTCTCTGCTGTTGTAGCCTCCCCTCAAAAGAAAACCAAATTTAAAAGAAAACCCAAACCAGACAAAACAAAAAAGCAAAACAATATAAAAACAACAATAACAAAAGAGTAGAAGAATCTTTTTGTGGAAGCTGTAGTGTCACCTGTTGAGTCACACAGTTTACCCTTTAGTCCATTCGACTTTACTTACAAGTGTTCTTGCCACGCGTTATCGATCTGGCTTGAGGCCTCTGGTTTCTGCTATGCCACAGATAATGGGCTCTCTTTGGAGCTCCTTTTGGATGTCCTGTTGTTATCGTATGTTGTGGAGATCCTGCAGTTTTGGATCAGTAGATTTGTCCCCTTCACATGCTCCCACAGTTCACAAACGAGGTGGGTGTTAGGGTGGGCCAACTCAACCCTGGTTCTGGGCCTGGGTGGTAGTTGAATTGGTCAGCTTGCTAGCTTTCCCTCATCATCACTACCTGGGTGAGCACTCCAGCACTGCCTCAGCTAGCTCACCCAGTGCAGACTGAATCAAGGAGCAGGACTAGTTCTGCTCTCAGGTTACTCATATTTGACTCACCTACACTCACACCACCAGGGCCAGCTCTATTGTTTTAGTCAGGCTAGGTGCAGGGTCCTTTCTCTCAATTGCTGCAGGGGATGCACAAGGGGCAGGGTCAGTTCTCCTACTCTGGCACCCTTAGGGCTGACTCACCTGCTCCCCTTCGTCCCCCAACAACAGGGTCAGCTTTAGTGTGCTGCCCTGGCAGGGTTCAGGGCCCGTTCTCCTGTGTGCTACAGCTGGTGAGGGGCAGGGCTAGTTCTCTCACTCATGGACCCTGGGGCCAGCTCTCATCTACAGGCCTCTTCATGGTTCTCAGTGGCGACAGGAGTCACAGACATCAACACAGGCCCCCTTCATGGCTACTTCAGGGCCTCAGACCCAGACCTGGCCTTTGGCAATAGCCCAGGCTCAATCATCACCTTAGACTTAGGTGACTAACAGGCTCTTCATGTCAGCCTGTTCCTTACCATGCTCACCTCTTCAAATCCACCTCTAAACACGGCCCCTTGAACCATTCTGCCTTTTTCATTTCCCCACCATGTACTCACTATAATGGTGCCCATTCACTCTGTGCCAGGGCTCTTGATTGGACTATACAGGTGGCACTTGGTTGAGTCTTGCCTGCCCTAGCCACAAGGCTTGGCACAGAGCTGTTGCTTTTCTTTTCTCACATGGCTGGACCTAGGAACCCTCAGGTAGTGCTTGGTGTGATGGTGCCTGACCAAGAAATCTGGGAGGAGCCACTAGCTCAGGCCTGGAATGGGCCGAACACTTCTGCTTGATTGTTCAGTATGTTCTTTTCATGTTAGCATTTCAGGTATATTGAAGTAACATGCCTCAGTATGTCATTGTTGAACAGTTGTTCAAAATCTGGAATAAATTTTTTGAAAACCTTGGAAATATGTTATTATATTTACTGTGTTAGATTATTAAATTTGAGCATCAGTGGAGCCTAAAATTTCAGGTTTGAAAGCAAAGACTCTTTATGTTATTAGATTTTAATCTTCTTGTAGTATTTTTTCCTTCCTTTTTTTTTAGTTTAATGATGCTGTAGTCACTGTGGCGTCAGTTGATAATGAGAGGTTTCTATGAAGTAATAACTAACTCTATTTGAACTGTATTCAGAATCTTAGGAGAAATTAGTCTTTTTTTGGGGGGTCCTGGTGAACAGTTATATTAGGAAAATAACTATGAAATGTTTTGGTATTTTTTTAAACTTGAATAAACCATGATTCTTCTTAAATTATATTTAATCTTGCTACACTTAAAAATATCAGCACACATTTACTCAAAAGCCTGAGTTAAATTTTCATAATAAGTTTTTTTTTTTTTAATTTTTGTTTTGAGACAGGGTCTCTATGTAGCTGTCCTCCTGGACCTATGTAGACCAGGCTTGCCTTAAATACAAAAAGATTTATCTGCCTCTTCCTAAGTGCTGGAATTAAAGGCATGCGCCTTCACACCTGACACAAAAACTCATGTTAGAGACTAACCAATCTTAGTATTATTTAGAGAAATGATACTGCATTTATATGCAATAGAACTTCACTTTCACAACCCTCTCTAGCATGTTTTCCCCTGCTGAGAGAGAATGCCATTGTTTCTAAAAATTAGACTCAGAGCTCATTAAATCTCAGGGTTTACTCATGCTCTTCAAATCAAAAGGCTTGGTTTTCAGTGTGCTTTGTTCATATGGTACCTCACTCATGGAAAGATGGCTGTGTGATGTGGGGAAGGTATTGAAACAGTAGTAAGAGCCATGGTTCAGATCAGCTCTTCTACTCAGTGTTCTTTCCATTACAGCCTGATGCCCTAGGTGTGCTGTATTTTTTGGATTAGTGTGTTGTGAGTCTCAGAACATTTGCAGAATTTTTTTGTGCTGCATTTTCATGTAATGATGACAAGTTTAACTCTGTGAATCTCAGTTTTCAGATTTTGTTCTGTTCATCTACTTTTTCCAAGTCTCTTAAGTAGTCTTTACTGTCACTACTGACTCCTTCAACCCTATTACTTAAAAGACATGCACTGCTACCTTCTCTGAACATAACTAAACTGATGTTGGCCCACATAGAAGACTCTGAGTTGAACATTTGTTAAGTTCTTTCATCCTTGTCAAATGATATAGGGAGACATATATTAGGCTCAGTGACTAAATACTTGTTTACTTTTTAGAATATATTGCTCTTTGTCTTTTCATTGATATTAAGTTGATTAAAAGACATGGTCTGGTGGTTTAGAGCACTGGTTAGTCTTGCAGAGGACTTGGTTACCAGCACCCACATAATGGCTTACAACTGTTTATAACTGTTGTCTCAGGAGATCTTATGCTGTTTTTTTGTCCCTCACATACTGCATGATGTATGTGCAAGCAAAATACCCATACACATAAAATAAAAAAGTTAATTTTTTAAATGATTGACAGTAATACAAAATTATTCCATGTGTCACACACTGTTAAGTATTTTTTAATCCTCAGTGCCACTCTGATATGTTATTTTTATACACAAGGAAACTCATCAGGTTTTCTCAGAAAGATTAATTCACTTGCTTAGGAGGAAATGATGAATTAAGCTATCTTTCTTCAGTTCTTGATCATTTACACAATTGATATGCTTATAGTCTATTTTCACAACTCATATACACTTAGATTGGGGCCTGCCCATGTTTCACTCAGTAATAGTGTATTAGGTGTTCAAAGTTTATTGTTATCTATATGATATGGAAAAATAGTTTGTCAAATGAGATAGCAATGATAGGTTAAAATAAGATTTTAGTCCCTTATCAAAGATGATTGTGTTTGACTAACATGCCATTACTCCTTTTCCTTGATACGTAGAGATTGTTTATGGAAGTTTTTCTTTCCACCTGACTATCAAGTTCTAAAAGTTTCTGAGATCGCACAGCCTGGGAGACCAAGACAGATCCTTGCATTTGAACTACGAATGAATATTATTGCAGATGCTACCATTGACTTGCTGTTTACTAAAAACAGGGTATTTATTATAAGATAGTAGAAAATAGTGTTTTTTTAAGAATTTGAAAATTACTTTTTAGAGTATTTTTTGGGTCATAATTCTATGCTTAGCTTCATTTCTTAGCTTCATTTCTATTTTATGTTTACAATACTATGTTAAATGCCAGATAATGAAAAGAAATTAATAATGATTAGTAGTAATAACAGTGAACTTTTATCTTCTAATTTTTCCTTTATATTTTGTTAAATTGTTTTAGTATATTTTGGTGTAAATCTGAACCTTTGTTTTTCCAAATTTTTAATACTTCATATTATTAATTATATTTCTTTGATAATTTAAAAGTAAAATGATAGGATTATAAATACAATAAATCTCATGTAATTAATCTTCTTTTGGTAGGAAACAAATGCTGTACATGTAAATGTAGGGGCCGGCTCATATTTAGAAATTAATATTCCAATGACAGTTGAAGAAAATGGTAAGTTATTATTTTGCCTGAAATGATTAGTGACATGATTAATATGGTAATGTAGTTTGTTAGTCCTTCCAGATTAATAATAGTAATGTTTTATTTTTAATTTTTTGTCTCTTAATTTAAGTATAATTTAGTTTTTTACTGATACATAAAAGTGTATCTATTTATGAGGTGCCATGTGATGCTTGAACCCATTTATATAGACTTATAATGTTCAAGTCAAACTAAACATGTTTCTACATTTATAACTTCTGTGTGGTAAAAGAATTTAAAATCCTTTTGTTTAGTTTTGCACTTACTTATTTTTTTGAGACAGCATCTCATTATGTAGACCACGCTGAGCAAGGTCTTGCTATGTAGCTTAGTCTTATCCCCAACTTGAGATGCTCCTTCCTCAGACTTCCAAGTGCAGTGATTGCAGATTGGAACTACCATGTTGACCAGCTTTCCTTGAGCTTTTTGAAGTGTATAACATTCTCATTATCTGTGGATCAGCCTGCAATTTGTGTCTATAACTTAGTAGTAATTGTTTACCCATTCTTAACCCTTTCTCAGTATTCCTCCCCAGCCTTGAGTAACTACCATTCTGCTCTCGATTTTTATAATAAGCTCAGTGTTTATTTTTTCTTGTTTTTTAGGTTGCATACACTAATAAGATCATTAATAAGATCACATCTTTTTTTTTGTGTGTGTGTCTTATTTCTCTTGACATATGACTTTTATTTGGAGCCATTTTGTCTTATCATTTGATAAGAATTCAACTTTTTTTTTTAGTGGCTAGATTCCCATTTCACATATGTACCATATTTTTTTTTTGTTCATTCATCAGTTGATGGATACCATACTTAGTTTTCATGTCATGACTTTTGTGAATGGTTCTACTGTGAACATGGGCATGTTTCTTCAGCCCACTTATTCATTGCCTTTGGAGACAGACTCAATAATGGGGTTGCTGGATCATGTGATAGTCCTATTTGTAAGTTTTTGAAATATCCTTGAGCAGATGAGGGCATAGTTTTATATTTCAATGTACCTGTACTTTAAGTGATTACATAATATTTGAGTATCTAGCAAGAACAATTTTTGACTTGTTAGAGATAGTAATTCTATATTTTTCTTATGTTGTACACATCTCTTGTAGGTCTGATAATTTGCTTAATTTTTCTAGTTAGGCTTTGGTACTGTGAGAGTAGATACTGTATCATTCACAGGTCTCGTACTTACTTCAGATCCTGGAATTTGAACAGCAATTGTTTGATAAATAGGCTTAAATTTTTGCTTTTTTTTTTTTTTTGAGATAGAGTTTCTCTGTGTAATAGCTCTGACTGTCCTGGAACTCATTCTGTAGACCACACTGGCCTCGAACTCACAATGATCAACCTACTTCTGCCTCTCAGGTGCTGGGGTTAAAGGTGTGCACCACCCCTGCCTGGCACAAAATTTTTTAGGGTGCAACATTAATAGATATTTTTTTCATAGACTAAGCTGGGTAATTAGAGCAGTGTAACTGTGAGAAAGAAAAAAAGCATAAAATATTAAATAATTCTCTTACAGCTACAATTTCATCTGAGCTACTATAATTCATTGCATATTTGAAATTTAGGCACTTAATCAGTAACATGAATAAATAGTGCTTTTGGTTAAATTTTGCTTTTTTTATTCCCACTTTAGTATATTTGTTACTGAAGAGAGTTAAGATGAAATTGTGTACATAGTAACTTTCTTGGTGTAAAGAGAATAGTGATATACTCTTATTTTAAGGTCATTAAATGGCAATGATAGTATGGATATCTGTCATTAACTTTATTTATTCATATTTTATTTTATTTAGCTCTCCTATCTTGTTTCTGTCATCTATATCCATGCTCCTATATAAAGCGAGAAAGGGAAGTTGATTCATTTCTTATATCTACATAAAATTTACAGCATTTGGGCTTTCTTGTTTAAATAATCCATTGAAACAGTGACTGAGGATGGCATAATATATACCCCCACCAAACTCTAGGTTCTTTTTCTTGTAAAGAACTAACCATTATATTAGCTACCTTTAAAATAATAATCATGTGAGCTCTTGAAGGAGAGAGCTGAGATCCTCTAGCGCTGCCTGATTTATAGGAGTTATTTGGTAAGAAAAGTCTGTTAGAAATACTTTAGTTACAGTGTATCACAGGGGAGAAAGAAAATTGGAAGTTGTATAAAATTAATAATGGTTCAAATATGGGAGCGTTCTGACCTTTTAGTTCCTAGCACCAACCACATGGTGGCTTACAACCCACTATAACACTCTCTCTGGCATGAACACATGTGGTGCACATCCATACAGGCAGGCAAAATACTTACTAAATAAAAATTTGAAGTTTCCTTAGTTACTTTTTGGTTTTTCGAGACAGGGTTTCTCTGTGGCTTTGGAACCTGTCCTGGAACTAGCTCTTGTAGACCATGCTGTCCTTGAACTCACAGAGATCCGCCTGCCTCTGCCTTGGTTTCTATTGCTGCAATGAAACACCATGACCTGAAAGCAAGTTGGGGAGGAAAGGGTTTTTTGGCTTACCTTTCGTATTGTTAAGGAAGTCAGGATAGGAACTCAAACAGAGCAGGAACTTGGAGGCAGGAGCTGATGCAGAGGCCATGGAGGGGTACTGCTTACTGGATTACTTCCTGTGTCTTGCTCAGTTTGCTTTCTATGAAGAACCCAGGACCACCAGCCCGGGGATGACGCCACCATAGGCTGAGCCCTCCCACATCAATCACTAATTAAGAAAACATCTTACAATTGGATCTTATTTTTCTCAATTGTGGTTCTCCTCTTCCAGATAACTCTAGCTTGTGTCAAATTGACATAAGACTAGCCTGCACAATAATGCACATAGTAAATATCCTTGTGTAATTTTACAGTGCATAACTATTGTACAAATGTTGGCACACTGAGATAAATGTGGGCCACCTGAGGACTGAGGAATCAGTATTCCAGACACCCATATGCTAGAAAGAATGAACCAGTTTTCACAGGGTACCCTCTGACATCCACACAGACATATACCCAAATGCATAAAATCTAACAAAAGTTGTCAAAAGGATTTGGCGGATTTTTAAGATGACTTTGTGGAGCTTAGGAATGACAAATGGACTTAGGAATCATGAAAAAGACAACACATGACTCCAAACACACAGAAACCTAAAGTATTTTTCAAATTCAGATATTTGGGATACAAAAGAAAGCCTATAGCGGAGTGTGTTGTAGATATGCTATAAAACTCTTAGAATAATAACATACAGCTAGTATTGTTAGAAAAGGAGGCTCATTAGGGAAGGAAATGGCATTTTAAACTTTCCTGCTTGTGCCGAGAATGGCCTTTATTGATGTGAAGGTGTCATTATAAGAGAAATAGATGATATTTGGCAACTGTAGTTAGTTATACAGGGAGTAGTTGAAAAAAGTGATGAAAAATAATATATGTGAGTCAGTGAATAAAGTAAAAGTATGGAGCTTGTGTTAATATTTGAAACGTATTCCTTGGGCTGGAGAGATGGCTCAGTGGTTAAGAGCTCTGCCTTCTCTTCCAAAGGTCCTGAGTTCAATTCCCAGCAACCACATGGTGGCTCACAACCATATGTAATGAGATTTGGTGCCCTCTTCTGGCCTGCAGGTATACATACAGGCAGAGCACTGTACACATAATAAGTAAATAAAATTTAAAAAAAAAAGAAAAGTATTCCTTAGAGAGTAAACATATGCAGTCAGTCTTCATATCCTTAGGTTTCAATATGAAAATATTTAAGTAAAGTTGAGTTTGTACTGTGTATTTTTTCCTTGTCATTCCCTAAACAGTACTGTTTAGTGGTTATTATGTAGTGTTTACATTTTATTAAATATTAAGTATAAGTAATGTGGGATAATTTGGCATATGTGGAAGATGTATGAAATAATGTGAAATACTTTGACATTTCACATAAAGGTCTTGAACATCATAGATTTTGGTTTAAGTATGGAATCTTGGAACCATCCTGAATGGATACTGAGAGAGCATTGTGGGTTCATACTGCAAAGCAAACTAGAGTAGATATCAATGGTGATGATGTTACTAAGAGCTGTCTAATCCTCGAAGGATTCCTTTCACTGAAGCTCTTTCACTGAAGAATACTTAAGCTGTTTCTCACGGATTATTATTTTTTTAGTTGGTTTTACTACAAAAATTATAATTGTATGGTTTTTATTCTAGTCCTTACATTTTATATTTCTATTTACTAGGTTACACCCCTGCAATTAAAGGACAACTATTACATGTTGATGCTACTACCAGCATGCAGTATCGAACCCTGTTAGAAGCAGAAATGTTAGCAGTAAGTCTAAATATATGAATGCATTCTTTTAGTGGTTATGAATTTGATTTCAAATTTTCAGTGTAAAATTAAAAATTATCTGTTTTCTTATTTAAGAACTGCCAAGTAGGTACTTTAGTTATACCATACTAGGGAAGAAAATTTGATTCCAAATACTGTGTACTGCCTTTGCATTCCTTTATTGCCCTGCTTCTTTCCTTCCTTCCTTCCTTCCTTCCTTCCTTCCTTCCTTCCTTCCT